>JALBCR010001028.1:0-99159 GCA_030710515.1 Abscondita cerata
ATCCATTGTACTTCGTTCAGTTACGTATTGCTTGAACAGAAAACAGTATCTCTCGGATTGAAAAATTAGTTCAAAGGATCTACCACAAATTTTATTTCTGATCTGTTGTTTCTCTATAGAATACAAAGACGAAGATTTAATTAACGGAAAAACACATCGTTACAACCTGATAACTGCGTCTTGAAATCAGCAGCAATTAAATCTCTGGGTCGGTGGGGTAAGTGTAATTTGGGGTAAATGGATACAGTGCTAATAACATTTGTCAGTTGGTAGTCCTGGTGCGCCATTTTCAGTCTTAAGTAGGTTAGATAGTAGGCCGCAACAGCGCGATCTGAAAATGGCGCTTGTGCTTGACGGCGACGTCTATCCAACTCGTTGGTGCTAACGATAAAAAGTAGTAAAATTGAAACATATACTTTTTCGCTCTTGTTGACTCACTATTTAATATCATTACATTCGTTGAATGTAGGATTATACTTGCATTAAAGGAAATTGAAGTACAGACATTTTAGCTTTGAAAGTTAGCATGTGTAGACATGTGGGGTAGGCGTAGACAGTTGCATATGACGCTGTGTTATCTATAACGTCTAAGTGTAGATATCACAGTAAATGAATAAATATTACCTACAGGTACTTATAGGGAGGTATTATTTGCTTTTCAGGTATCATCAACAATATTCACTATGCCACGCAAATACCAGCGAAAACAAGCCCACCCCCCTTTCCCGCTGACACAGAAAAATCCGCATGATATGCTGCTAAACAAACGGATGACCTACAGAGAGGCGGCTGAACATTTCCATGTTAACAAATCTGTGATATACCAGAGACTTAAAGGAAGGAAAACAGATAATGAATATCATTGCAGGTGGCAGGAAGCCTGCATTGCTAAAGAAATTGAAGATGATCTAGAACAGTGCATCTTAGCCAGGGCACAGTGGGGATTTCCTGTTGATCGGATGGAGTTGTTAGACCTTGTGGAATCTATGTGACTCCGAACAAGGTAAGACCCCTTCAAGAATGGTAGACCTGGGGAAGATTGGTACCTCAATTTTATGCCCGGAGAAAAAATTTAAACCTCAAAAAACCCGAAATGTTACAGTAACACAAAAAAAAAGAAAAACAGATTAGAGTAAAAAAATTCGTACGGAGAAGTACTGACAAGTAAAGAGGTGTTAAAACGTCTGCAGGAAGAGAAAGTTGAAAGAAATGCAAAGAAGATGAGGAAAAACATGAAACACATTAAAGCATCTCCGCAGAAGGAAATAATCGACGAAACAAGAAAAGGATAAAGAAACCAAACCAAAAATCGTCGTCCAGCAATCTTCATCAAGTGAATCCGAAAATGAAGTTGACATTATCTACGAAGAGTGAAAGTGATGAAGACAATGTAGAAGCTGAAATGGTGGATGCCAAAGATGCCTGTCAAGAAGATGATAACACACCTAATGAACAAACTTTGTTACCACTTCTCTAACCGTCGGAACTTACCTTGCAGTTGATTACATCAACAAATGGTATATCGGTAAAATTATTGAGATAAATGAAACATTGACCATTACATTCCTTGAACGCATTACGAACGATAAATTTCGATTTCCAAAACGGCCCGATATCGACGAGGTTAACAAGGATTCAATTATCGTCCATGTAGCAGTTACCGAAGTCAACTCAAAATTTCTGTATTTCCCGAGCCAAAAGACATAAAAAGATGTGATTGCAGCAAAAATACAAAAACTTATCTAATTTGTTTGAGACCAAAATGTTTATTTTTATACTTAAATGTGAATGAATTGTTTATTTTATTACCTCTCATATCTTCAACTTGAAGAAAATAAAGTTTGTTGCATCAAAATCAACTTCTTATTGCTCGCTGTTGAAAATATATGTATGTTCAATACTGATGTGTAGAATTAAAGTTATACTTTGGTATGCACTTACCCGATCTAGATAATTGTTGACCAGTACGTAAAATACGGGTCGGTATCCAATTACCCCAATTTGAGAGGTTAGTGTAGACAGTGACAGCATAAAAAAAAAGTGTAACACTACAACGGCTTTACATAATAATGAAGTGGCATTTATCTGATCGATAGACCAGTAATCACTCTCAATGCTGGGATTTAGTACCTATCCCATAACTATTATCCCAGCTTTCAAGAAAATCGGTGTTCAAGAGGAAACATAATTTTCCGTACACACCGGACCCTATAAAAAGAATCCATAATATGGTACTCTTAAAACGGTTAACAGATTTCTGAAATTCACAAAGTGGTTTGCATTTGCTACCGATTTTCAGAATTCTTGGATTCGTCAAAAGATTGAATCTACCAAATCTACTTCGTGGATACACCTAAGTATTGCAGACTTGGTGTCACTAATAAGCCGATCTAGTTGAATTCCCGATCTCCAAGCATATGGTACTTATGCATCCAAAAATAAAGATGGGTACGGATATCTGACAAATGTGATCAGTTAATCTAATCTGTTAGAAATATCTGATGGGTAATGACTAACTGAATACTTGTTTGACTAAATAGCAAATTGATTCGCCTGACTCAACACTCACTTTAATCAGTAGCGTTTTTAATATTTTGTTAGTTAGTTAGTAAAAACCGACTATTTCAGTAAAGATGGATTTTGTGCGATTAATTAATTGAGCAAGAAACTACTACTTAAATTATTGTATGACCATCGACTGCCTAAGTCATTTTCACGAAGTTATACAATAATGTAGTTGGCGTCGATAGCGATAATCATTAAGCAGTTGGATTTACTGCTCTTGTGACTGACGAAAAGAAATTAATACTTTTTTTTAGCAAAGAGAAACTCCGCGTTTATTAGCTTAGTTTCAATTGATCTTTAGAGTCTAGCTAGAGCATTAACACAAAGTACTGAAACATGTGGCCAGCATCAGCCAGATTTTCACTACCTAATTGATGTCCGAGGTTAAATGCTCAGACTGGCATTAGTTTAGTGCATCTCTAACTTATCGTGATTAAACTGGTGAATGATGTCCTTTAGCAGAGCATCATTAAAGATGCTGAAAACTTAAGAGATTACACCACTATAGTTTGACAAGTTGCAGACATTTTTCTACCACATTTTCAAGGACTGAAGAATTGATTGACCAACTGATTTTAACTTACCACACACCGTGTGTGAAGTATGGTGGGTTTTCTTAAATACTTAAACGTTGTTTGAAAAAGTCTTCATATTAAATCATAATCAGAAATTTAATCTTCTTTTACATCTATATGATGTTGTTTATAATTTGTTTGTTAATTTGTTATGTGATTGGATGTCAACTGGTAAACATTACTAACGCGATTATTTTTCTGTGCTAACGCTTTGGAAAGAGGGATTGAAGAAGAATAACTAACATTACTAATTAATTATTTTATTAATTAACATACAGATAAGTGAAAATGTAGAGGCATTGCTCTTTAGAACATTGAGATCGTTCAAAAACAGCAACCAAAATAAACAACAAGTATAAAACATAACCTTCTACCTTCAACAAGTAAATACAACATTTGAACTCCGGCTGAATCTATAAACTATAAAACTTATGGGCAACTTGCCATTTTCTATTGTAGAAAATAAATTTTTCTTAATTCAGTATTTTGATTTCGCTTTGAAAATGCGAAATCGATCTAACTAAAAATGAAAACAATATAAGCTCATACGGATATGCCCAACAAATATATTTTCAATAAATATAATATACAATACCTCGAAGGCATGTAATAATTAGTAAATCTATATCCTCTTCTAAATTATTTGCATTTATAAAACAAAACAATTTTTGTAAATAAAATAGAACCGAGTCTTATCACATTCTAACATAGTCTTAATTTTTTAAATACTACAATGATATACATTCCTTCCTATGGCAAATACAAATCATATGCTCAATTGAACATCATGTAACAACAATGACAATGCACTTTTTGAGGTCGATAATACATCAGAGCATTACAAAACATCGTGAAAACGTAAAATTGCTCTCCCAGGAATTTCTGATTCGCATAGCTTTTGTATAACTGTGGTTGCTTCGTCTGCAGAAAACTCTGTATGCGGTGGTGGCACGATCTATTGATAGTAAACACCGTCACTTATAATCTTAACACTATAATTTTTACCTACCTCTCCATTAGCAACATATTTTACCAACTGTTTTAAATGTTCAATGGATCCCATTCCTACGGCTTGTATTTTTTGATGTCTCTCGGACGCCAATCGAGAAAACTTGGGTAAAAGGCGTTCGGCCACTTCTTCACTAACCAACACAATCCCATCCTGAAAAGGTAACAGTCAGAAAAAGTAAGCAATGTGAGTCAACATTAACTTACAACATTGAGACACTGTGAGCGATCTATGAAGTGATCGGAGGTGGTACCTCGAAATCAATTACAATATCGACTAAACCTTTACAAGCGCCTTTAGTTCTTTCGATTAGTTGTTTCTCGTATAAGTCTTCGTTCCATTGTACCAGATTTACACTGAAAATGAACAATGTAACTAAAGAAAATTTTCGAATATTCGCACATACTCGTGTAATTCTTTAGCCAACATAAATCCTTCATCTTTAAGACTAGCTACAGTAATGTGTACCCTATCTTTGAACATAGGCGCCTTAAAGTGATGTTCCGCAATTCTAATAGCCCACAAGGCTAACCCACCGGTGCCTACTATTAGAATCTTACAATCTTGATCTGGGGATCGTTCAGTGAGTAACTTCGAAACGTATTCGTGTGTGGTTATTACCGCGTTTTTTGCTAGTAAAGCGCCTGTTGGAAGCATGGCAGCTACACTCAAAGTTAAGTTGTCCGGTATAGGTACCAGATAAGATAGATCGGGAACAACAATATACTCCGCATAACCATGAGGTACCCATCGTATGGATATAAAACGACTCTTTGTCCGACACGTATGTCAGGATTATTATTACCGTCTGAGCCAAGGGCTATCCACTACTCCGGAGACTTCGTATCCTGAAATAATGCGCTATCACGCATTCCGTAGTGAGCCGGAGTGGTGTGTAAACGGTTTCTTCGACAGATTGACTGGAAGTTGATGATACGCTAGATACAGAAGACGATCGTGGCCGTATTTGATAACAGGCTCCAGCGCATACCACTGTATACGAGCTCCTGAAGGAGGAACGTCTGGTACAGGAACTTCAAAGTTAAAGACGCAACCTTCATGGTAGGTCCAGAGACTCTATAGACACTTGACGGCACAACTTATTCATGGTGATTTGTTTTATACCCACAGATTGAAATCACCTAGAAAGATAAAATACAATTTTAACTAAGGTCATTGCTTTGCTTTTATCGAATTTTATATTTTAAGCTTGTCGGGGTTAAATATTTAGTTTGGTACGCAAAAGGTGTCCTCGAAAATGTTTTAATGAAAAAACTAACACTATAAATATTTCACTTAGCTATGCGTTACGTCATAATGTGTAAATGTCATTTAATCTATGTCTTGGCAATAGTTTTGCAAATTTATATATATATATTTTATGGGTACTACTTAATTCATTCAAAAATTGAAAGTTAAAAATTATGCTAAAAATTACATGAGTTTGATAAAATATTGACAGAAACTAAATCTGAAATTGGCACTTTACGCCAAAATATATTACTTTCCTTAGATTATTTTAATATTTCTAGTAAATTTAAGTCAAATGATTATAATAAAAATTGTCAACTTGAAAACACAAATTTTGGGCAAAACAGAACTTGCCATGAATTTGACATACAAAATCAATTTTTATAGAGTGATTCAAAATGACAAACACAAACTAACAGTGGATATCGTATTCTCTTTTTAAATTTTTTCCCTCTTTCGTTAGAGATCGCACTATAGATGATTAGCCAGAATGATCTAGAACTAATTATATTTCAACCCGAACTTATTCTCATCAATCACTATTTCTGCGAGAATCAATTAATCCTATTCTTATCGTCATCGCAACTGCTTCTTTATCAAATTTTACACTCGACGGAACAAGATCATCAATAATTACATTTTATCGACACTCTATTTTTGTTATTTATTGCCGTTTAATCAAACTTTGACATCGTTCATAAAGCCACTTTGCAAGAAACGCGATTGTTAGAGGTTAGTCCTCGCCCCCATGGCACAAATACCCTGCCTGTGTCACTGTTTTTTATTGTTGCTGATTTATAGTAAAAAAAGTCCAATTTCAATACTCACAGTACACCAGGGTTCTTCCAACTGCCAGCCAGCTGTCAGACCTTAAATACCTTTTTGTTATTATAGTTTATGTCGACATTACACGCAAGTCCGTCGGCACTGGTCTTTTACGCACTCTTACTTTTGGTCATTCTTCTTCCCTCATGTGAAGCTTCTGTATAGGCTCAGTATACACTTAAGTATAGACAACCTTTTGCGAAATCATGACATGATACTTCAAAAAAATGTAGTAAATACAATACGGATACTCTCAAACTGTCGATTCTTTATACAAAAAATTTTTCCAGATAAATTGGGGAACTTTATTACAAGTTCTTAGTATGTCTATGAAAAAAATTATCTTAAAAAACGAAAAAGATAATGCGTCAAAGGAAGATGGAACACTGTTATCGTCAAATTCAAGTGTTGACAAGTGTAGTAAGTGTTTACAAATAGTTTTAAAGTAGTACTTTACCTATTTTTCAAAGTGGGTAAAGAATTTAAAAAAATATCGCGCTTACACTCGATAAACAACAACGCGTTTTTCTTACATTGAACGTATAACGACGGACCCCGTTAAATACTATTATAGATCTAGACTAGATGTATAAACCAATGCACTTCCGGCGATATAGGAAACATGAATTGTACACATGCTGTCGAGTCATGTGTTGATCAAAATGTGTTTTTTTTAAAACTGCTCCGTATTCAATCAAAATAAATAGAGGTATTTTAAATTTCGTTGGAGATAGGTAGTTAATCCAAACGATAAATTTTTGTATCAGGACAAAGATTAAGTATGTATTTTTTTAGTTGCGAAGCCATAAAATGATGATAGTTAACACACTTACAACGTTTCTACATACAAACACATCGAGTTATAAATAAACTTAAAGTAGCCTCGAACAATAACTATCGAAAAATTCTGATATTATAGTTTGATCAACCCATATCGGTACTTCAGAACGTAGGTACTTGTAACGTGTTTTCATTTTTGCTATGAAGAAGCTCCAACTTATCGCTATTAATTAAATATATACCTGTAATCTACGCATTTTACTTTTTGGTTTTGATAAGAGTTTGGAACTTAAAATTAAAAATAAACTAGCGATTCCATAGAGGTGACAATGGTGAGTTAAATCGTTTGGACGTTCTTCCTATAAATTAACCTTGAATGTTTTCAAAAAATAATGGAGTAGTAAACGATGTCACAATATAAGGCATAACGAAAGCAGTTTTTAAGAAACATGAAAGTTTAAGTAAAAGAATATTAATTTAAAAAATAATTCTCAGCAAATTTACATAATTAAGAAAATGAGATTTAGATATTCAGAATAATTGAAGAGTGTCGTCTCTCTCATTTTAGATAGAAAACTTTATGTTGCACCTCTTAAAAGACAGCTTTTATGCAGTCATTAAATTTTAGAGTAATTTTTCCAGTAAAATAATAAAATGATTAATGATTTGTTTATTGGCATGTAAAGTTCTTAATTCAAAGGTTTTTAGACAAAATAAAAACAGTTTTAATATAATGGTTTTAGTATAATGCTAAAAATATAACTTAAAAAAGAAAAAAAAAATACATGTATAAGATTTTAAAATCAGGGTCACCCTTTACTAACAAACAAAATTTTCATGCAGAAATTTAATAGAATTAATTTAAGAAATCAAATTTTATGTAAACGTAAGGTTATGTACAAGAAATATTTTTGAAAATTGTTAGAAAATAAAAAATCAAAGTTTGAAAAATTAAAAAGAGGTTATGTAAGTATACCACAAAATGAAGATGTATTTAATGGAAAATCAAGAGATAATGCAGAATAATATATGGTGTTAATAAAGATTGTTACAAATAATATGCAAATTTATGATAACTGAAATTGTTAAAATACAAATTACGGAAATATAAGCGTGATTAATAAAATGGATGATGTGAAAGAAACACCAACATAATCGTAAAAAAATGAAAAATTGGGGAAAAATAAAATACTACCAAAATTACTTAAAATCAGTTATAAAACATAGTTTGAAAAAGTAAAAAATTTTACATAGGTATAGGTACGAATGAAGAAAAATGATGAGATAATGGAAAACAAGAAATAATGAAGCACAATTAAAAAAAAACAAAAGGAAGTTGTAACGTGAAAGAAAACATCAAGATAATAGTAAAAATATGAAGAAATTAAAAATAAAATAGATACGAAAATAATTTTAAAACACATAAAACTAAATCAAAATTACTACAAAAGACGTTGTATACAAGCAAAATGGTCACATAATGAAAATATTGATAAGAATAAAGTGAAAAAAATGAAAATGAATGAAGATTTGATAACTGAAAATTTGGCAGAATTAAAATAATAAATAATAAAATAGATAACGTAGAAGAAATCAAAGAAGAAAACACCAAGAAAATATGGAAAAATAATATAAGAAAAAAGGAATTTAACAAAGTTTGAAAGATATGAAAAACGACATATACACACCAAAATGAAGAGAAAATGATGAGATAATAAAAATCAATGCATAATGAAAAATAATGATCTTAAAGAAAACGAAAAAATTAAGGAAAAATACGCCAAAATCTGCACAAAAAACTTTAACCGTACACGTTCAATACGGGTTGGTTAAAGTTTGTTGCACAATTTTTAGCGTTTTCTTATGCAACATAGAAGGTAATGTAGTTATTCAAATTTTCAGGACAATTGGCTTACTTCAGTAAAAAAAAGAATAAAAGAACATGTTTATAAAGTTTACGACGAAAAGTTCTACTTTAGTAAAATAATGAATGTTATCAAAGCAAGTTATATAACATTTTATTCAACACTTGTGTTAGTACAATCTTTTTTATGCTGTGTGCTTTACCTGAAACTAAGAGTTTTTCTGAACTGTAAAAGCCCACTTGAAACGCAACTAAACTTAAAATAAAATTATTAACAATAATAATTTTCATTCATCGTGATAGAATAGTAGAATGACGAGATAATGAGAAATCAAAAGATAATGAAGATTAGTGTTGATTAGAATCTGAAAGAAATCAATAAAATAAAGAGAAAATGTAAGAAAATTAATAAATAAAGGAAAAATAATAAAGGAGTTCTAACAAACTGTAGAATGAATATTACGATAATATAGAAAATAATGAAGAATTATATAATAACATTAGGCAAAATATTTGTTCGGGTAGTAAAAATATGACAAATTAGGAGCAAGAAAAACTTGGCAAAAAAGTACCCACAAAAAAAATGTGCATGATTAAAGTAAAATAAATGTAAGAAATAAGAAAATTGGATGATAGTTTAATTAAAAAAAAAAATTAGTTATACTAAAATAAAATTTGGAAATTTAAAATGAAAGATGCCTGGAGAATTTTGCCTGGATATCAAAGACGTGCCAACAAATTTACTTCATAAACAAAATGTTTTATACTTAAATTAAAGTTTACTATTGATATTAAAGCAGTTAGGTACATACATATGTTAGTATTGCAATGTATTTTTATTAAACATCCTTAAATTAATATATTCTTTAAAAAATACGAGGATTAACTTATATTGTTTGTAGTTTTATCACAATTGTTTGCATGTTGTAGGCGTCCGTACAAATTTTTTTTGCAGAATAAAATGTAACTTTTAACTCGTTTACGTATTTTTGATTTTTTAATCGACACATGTTCAAACAAGTAATAACAATTTCATAATATAATTGAATGTGAGGTAAAAAATTGTTTAATTTGAAACCGTTCGGGTCTGACCTGGTTGGAGAGGCGCCAAACAGAGAATAAAATTGTTCTTCTAAATACAGAAACTAATCACCAAGAAAATTTTATTACCCATAGTTTTGCACTACCTACTCTAGGAGCAACAGGAACTGTATCAACATGAAAATAAATTGCGTTTTGAATTTAAAAAATTGAATCTTTTTTTACCTATTACCTATTCTGTATTAACGGAAAATGTAAAGGTCATTCAAAATTCACTCACACATGGTGACAAATATCATCTGAATCATTGCGTAATTGCCTATTTTGGTCTGTCAATTTTTGTTTTGTTGTTTAATGAGTTAAAATTCAAAACAAGCAATTTAAGAATCTTACACTTCTAGTGGTGCGATGCAACCAAATGTCACTGCACTTCACTTTTTCCAAAAAACTTGCACTTGAAGCCAAAAATTTTAAAGATTTGAAAAAGTTACAACGTGCCTGGAGCACTACTGTGATCACTTTTGTTTAAACGCGTTATCTATTTTATCCGTTCGTTAATAATAACTAAAGGACTGAAATTTTGCAATTTTTAAGTACGTAATCGTAAATCGATACCAGGTGAAAAACCTCGTTGTGCATCAGCTGTGCATTAACATGCAAGGTCGATCTAACAATACCCAGAGAAAAATCAAGGATTTCAACGATTGTCCTTCGTATATATTACGCGAGGAATTGTACTTTGATAAAAAAATTTTCGAGAGATTCAAATTGCGTATAAACTTAATCTTTTGTTAGCATTGGGATGCAAAATGAAACAAAACAAGTTAACAACATTCGTGTACTAAGTGCGTGCTTCGTAAGGTACAGTATAATTTAAATACTGAATTATGCAACAAAAATTCAAATTCAGATGTGGTATTGTTTACATCGAATTACCTTTGCACATAAACAAAGAATACAAAGAAGCGCGAACCAAACGCTACAGTTTTGACTTAATACGTTCGGAATCTGGTAGGAAACTGACTATTTTAAAACGTTACCTGTGTTCAGCAAGTGCAAAACAAAAATAGTATAAGTTCCACGGTAACGTCATTTGCAGACACGCATTCTATGCGTGATGCTTATTAACTGACAACAAGAACAAATGTGCCTGACACCGTGAGATTTTCCGATTTGGAATTTGTAAAATTTTCTTGGGTGTTGCCTACTTTTTGGGATCACATTCAATAAATGCATGCGAATAGGTCGGTCCTTACATCGTAAACAATTATATTAATAAAAACAAAAACATACACTCCAGTCATTTTTGTTTAACTCTTTATTTTACAGTCAAAAATGACAAGAAATATAAGTACATAAAGATACAAATAATAAAATAAATGGTACTTCATGCGTAAACGCTACGAGTGTAATAAGAACAATAAGCACGGTATAGTACGATACGTACGTTTTGATAATGGGGCGACTTTAAATCATCAAAGAACATCCAAATAAAACTCACAATAACGTCTGGAAGGTATGAAAACTAACATCGACATTCGAGGACTATTGAAAGTCGTCTGCGCGGGCAGTCGCATTTATCGACATGCGCCAAATATGGGTATCGATCTTAAGCTTTTTTGAACCTCTTCTTTACAACAACATTCTTTACATTATTTTCTCGACGAAAGAGTCTGCAGATTTTGACCTTCGTCTGGTTGGAACTCACGTGCTAGTTGCGTGATGCCAATCTATCGATTACCGTACAATGACACTATTTGTAAAATCATATGAACTAAAATGGATTAGTTTCATCTACTTTTGCTGTAGGAATGTTAGATGGACTCACAAAGAGAACGATGGTGTAATAAATTGGTTCCAGAACTTCATCTTATCTGCTTGAATACAATAATCTCGTTATGAAGGATAAGTAGTTGTAATAATTAACATATTTGCCTATAAAAATCTGTTCACTTTATCACAGTTTCTTCAAAATATAATGTCAGATAGCGTTTGAAGTAAAAATTACATCAAAAAGAGGCAGAGATTAATCATTTTCAGGACGGTTAGAGGGTGAATAACACGTGTTCAAATGGTTGTTAAGAATCTTAAAAAAATGTCATGTGAGTTTTAAGATTTGCACACGCTTGGCAGACTCTAAAGCAGCATGGCAACTTAATTTGTTCGTCATAGTGGTACATTCTGTTAACGTACAAGCGTACCTTCTATCTCAGTAAGTTGTAGTGCGGTTTCAGTTCTTTATCTGCAAAATTTATAAAGTGTAGGACCATATTGTTAAAACAAAAGCGTCTTAGTGGATTTTCAATTTAAATAGTATCAGTAATTGTCAACATTTTACAGATTATCGTCATCATGGATTCCATTGACTTACACACTCCATTGTTGGAATTTAAAACATGGTTGTTATAGGTATTGTTTTGAACATCTTTCCCAACATCAGATTTACGTTGAGGTCCCGTTCCTTGTAAATGCATACCACTCATACTGAAAAGTATCTGTCCTTGAGTTTTTAGTATAATAATAATAATAATATAATAATAATAATATCCCTCCCAGGGTCCTGCACGTTTGCAGGTACGGGCTAGCGAATCAGGGTCCCGAGCTCTTCAGTGGGCCAGCGGACCACTGTCGTATAAATCCCTTTAGCTTCACACTACCGTCTTTAAGTTGGAGTACGGCAGAGCTCTGTCAAGCTAGACGGTTTCCACCCTGCAAGCGGGCAGAAGCTTTAAAATGCAACAATGAACAAAAATGGTGTAAAGCTTCGGATGCATCAGATTGTGGGGCTATCTTTGATGCGGGACGTCAATAACGTTGATAACCTTGGTGAGATAATGGACGTGGAAGGGTCCACGTAAAAAATTCCCAAAAAGACAAATCAAAAACAATCACGTGAAGAATAAGGGAAGGGGACTTTTCAAAAGATAGCTCCTTTTCTTATACAGAAAGTGCTATTTCGTTTAGCGGGAGAACTAAAGAACGTTTAAAAGATTAAATAAGGGTTGATTGTAGAAGCAATTTCAGCAGCACAATCAAACAAGATGTTAAGTATAAATAGAATTGGCAATTATGAAGTCAAAGAGTTGTAGAAGTTCGGCGAATCAAAACAAAAATTATTGGTGAACTGTGCTAACAATGTACTACCGCCTAAAATTAAAGCTGCTTTTTACCAATTACCGGTTAAATTGTATGTTCCATCTCCCATGAGTTGCTTTCGCTGCTTGAAGTTTGGTCAAACGTCATTGAGGTGTGAAGGTCAACAACTTTGTGGATGTGGTAAGGAGTCTGATGAGAGACAACCCTGCGATGAACCGGTTAAGTGTATCAACTGCGCTGAAGATCATTTTACGATGGGAGGAAAACTTAATACTTTATCCTGGAAGCCAAGAAGAAAGTCTTTTAGTCACTCTATCGCCAAATCTATCGTACGCCAAAGCATCGGCTACGTCAGTGAAGGTGGATACGCAAAATTTGATGAAAGAATTGATCCCTCCATTGGTTGAATTACTAAAATCGTGTTTTGTTATAAATAACCCGTTAAAGTACATCAATCTATAAGTACAATTGTCACTGACACAGACACTTGCATTTCTGATGTAGAAGCAGAGAAGGTAAATCTCAGGAAAGTGCAGAAAAGTTTGACCAAAGAGAAAGCATAGAGGTTTGTGTTGCACGAATCTCATGGCGTTCCTAAAGGAAGAGGAAACAAAAGCTAGAACTGTGATACTTTTCTGTGATATTTTTAAATATCTTATTTATTTATTTGTGTTGTATTTCTTTTTTTTACACATATTTATTTATTTATATATTTTTATTTATCCAACATTAAAAGTTTTTGCGTATCACACATCTACAAACAAAATTAGCGACTTTCAACAAAATACTACAATGGATGTGTTCATAAATACCTACTTGCCTCCAACCATTTCATTTTGTGATGTTTTCCCAGTAGTGTTAGGCAATGGCGGATTTCAAAGTCTCTCCTCTCTGCGTATGGGTTTTATGTTCCTTTAACCTGATATCTAAGGGTCTTTTAGTTTCCCCTACGTATGACTGGCCGCATTCACATGGGACTTCGTAGCTGCAATTTTTGGAGTCACGACTGTTGTCTGGTCTAGTTTTCGAGATCATGGTACCAATAGTTCTTGATGATCTGAATACCGTGTTAATGTCATAATTTCTTCCTATCCGTTTTATTTTCTCAGATAATCCTTTGCCATATGGAATGCTGAGTAGTGTTTGGGTTTCTCTTCGGTCCTGGCTGGTTGGTTCTAGAGAGTTGTAGAACAGTTTCTGCCACTCGTTTCGGGTAACTTTCATTTTGTTTAAGGTCTCTTCTGATGTTTTGATTTCATCTTGTAGTCCTACCTCTGTATTACATAGTCTTTGAGCTCTGTCCACTAAAGATTTAATAAATCCCTTTCTTTGTTGTTCCACTCTGATTGGAGCCTATATTGCGAAACAGGATTAATGTCGTTGAACCAGAGAAGACGACCTTTCTAGGAAAAGAGAAATAAATACCCAATAACAATAAAACAGAAATTGTTAAAAAAGTCGTCAGGCCATCAATCAATATGTGAAACGTGGTCACTCATAGAATGCTAAAAGACACATATCATTGCAATGGAAATAAGGTTTCTTAGAAAAATGAAAAATAAAACCAAGAAGGACAGAATAAGGAATAAAACATTTCGACAAAACCTGAAAATGTAATCAATCAACGAAAAAATCATAGAAGGACAGCTCAGGTGGTTTGGGCATGTATGTAGAGTGTTGGACGACAGATTAATAAAAAGTGTTTGAAACCCCGATTGTCAGGAAAAATAAAAAGGAAAACCGAGAAGAAAATTGATTGATAAGGAAAAGAAGTAGGAAGATAAGTAATTAATGAGACTACTTGCAAAATTAACAACTTCTTCATAATAATTTTTTTAAAAATGTCATTAACAATCCAAAGTTGCATATCAGTGGAAAGCTTATAAAATGCTTAGTCAACTCATAAATAATAATAATAATAATAATATTTATTTATTTGCCCAACAGATACAAAGTATCCACAAAATGGACCAATTCCAAGTACACAAAATAAAATAAAATATGCAAATGTGAACAGAAATAGAGAGTGTTCTATTTATAAAAAAAGTGTTATTTAACCTTTTGCGTTTTAGCTCACCCTGTATATTTTGTGCGTATGTGAATCAAAATTCGACTATTTATTAAAACTCCAAGTTATTCTAATTTTTTTGTAACTAGTTAGTCGGAAAATATATAAATACTGGTCAGTGACCTATCAAATGCAGTTATTTTTCTAACAAAAAGTTGAATAACGCCGAAACGAAAAGAGCCAGGCCCATATTATTCTATACAAAGACTCAGTATTTTTTTACGCTAAAACTAATTACGTAAAATATACAGGGTGTTCGTTTGAAAAAACATAACTTTGGTTTACCACCTGTATAGAATAGTATATTGAAGAACTAGTTGCAGAAGACGCATTTTTTATAAGACAAGTATGAGTCTGTAAAATGTTTTCTGAAACGAATTCTTTATACTATTTTTTTCTATTTTGGGCTTTCAGATTGATTTTAAAATAAAGTTTTTAAATTTAGGGAATTTTGAAGTATAATTGCTAGGGTGGTAATATTATTGTTAAACTTTTGTTTAAATTCTAGTTTAAGTTTAAATTAGTACATTTTTCATACGGTTAATTAAAAAAATGGGTGGAAAAATAAGTAGATAAATAAATCTACTGAACATTAATTACGATTTAAATTAACGCGCCGAATGTAACGACAGCTTTGACGTTTAATATCAAATCAGTGTTACCACCTTCGGAATAAAAATTGTTCTATTTCTATAATGCCGAATGTAACGACAACTGACGTTTAATATCAAATCAGTGTTACCACGTTCGGAATAAAATTGTTCTATTTCTATAAAGAACTCATTTGGGTGCTTTCATAGCTCTGTAAGCAACCCAAAATAGAAAAACATTCGTTATATATTCACAACATTTTTAGAATGTGCAGCATAAGTGTGTTTACTTGGTGGTAAAAACCGCATGTCGATAACAAAAAGTTACCCTGTATATAACTGTTAGAAACATATATGTAAGTAATATGAAAAATAACAAAAAATAAATTAAGATAATTACAAATTACAATGGTAGTATCTCTAGCTTCGTCTGTAATCTAGATTCTGAACTACGTTCAGTGCACTTATTCACGCCCTGAGTCACAAAAAAATCTTTATCAAATACTCCTTTCCAAAAAAGACTCTAATCTATTTTCACACTTTTGAATGTCACTTATAGATACATTTTGATATCGTTTTAACGTGTACCTCGTGTTTCTTATTCCTTTAGTATAAGTGGAATTCGTCGACACTCTAGGTGAACTGGGTCACTGACAAGTAACACATTTTCTTGTTTATAGACTAAAGCATTTTCTTAATTACTTAGACTTCTGTGATTCTAAAGTCGAGCTATATGTACAAATTTATTATCTGACTATAATTAATACATTATAATTAACTTTACTTCTCGCATACCTAACTCCCACTTCATCTATCAACTTAACTTCAATACTCTTCTTTTCTTCTTCTCCATCTTTTCTTTTTCTCCATCACTTCCTTCATATATGGTATCTCTTCTCCCTTTTCCCCTAATAGCGACTTTCATCCGTTTTCTCAAGCCTTAGTTCTCCGCATGCTTTTTTCATATGTTCTATATTTTCCATTCATCCCTACACAGTCTGCTCCTCTCCTTGCAGCACTTATCTAATACTTTGTGTGCGACAGTTTACAGAAAAGACTTGAATTTTTAGAAAAAGAAAACATGAAGAAAAATTCGGTGATGAATGGGGTGAAAATAAAATGGATGTAGAAAAGACATCAAAAACAATTTGAAACAAAATAAAAGAAAACGAATAGGAAGAACAGTGTAATAATGTATTAGGAGGTAAAGAAGAATAACAAACAAAGGAATTAAGAGGAAATATAAGAAGCAAGGAGGAGAAAAAGAAATAAAAAAAATAGGTAAGCAATAGAGAAAGTGAAGAAAATAAAGGCAGAAAAGGAACGGATGGAACACAAAAATTAGGGAAGAATATCGAAAGGCATTCCTTCAATGCCAGAAAAATGGAAAAAAGCGATAATATGCTCAGTATACAAGAAGGGGATACGAAAGAGGCAAAAAACTACAAAGGAGTGAACCTAACGAACGTATCCTACGTAAGGTATACATAGAAATAAAAGAAAAATTAGAAAAAAATAGCTGAAAGGACTGGCAAGCCCGAAACCTAACCACTCCTTCAATTCACTGTGAACTTGAACTCAGTTTTAGGAGGTTTAAATCTATGGCTTGGCCTACTTGATTTGACCACGTTACTTCTTTCTACCTACCTACACTCACTCACATCAGGAACAACTACCCAGTCATTAGGATAATAATAGGTTTAAAACACTCCTCACATTCCACCTTCATTTTGATAATTTTCTTGGAGTAATTTTCCACACTTGCCATTTCCTTGTCAATCTCTTCTTCTGAAATCTTCTTTTCTAATATCTCGTTAATTTGTTCAGATTTTTGAATGAATATTCAAAAACCTTAACTAAGTCTTCAATTCTAAATGATCCGGAGTTTCATTGTCCAACTGTTTTTCCAAATCGCCGATAGTCCTTGTAACACCTGAGCGTTCTAGCTTTTGAGTCTTTTCTACACGATTCATTATTACTTTCTTGACGCAAAATGTCACGCCGAGGTCACCACTAATATTGAGAAACCAACTGTTAAAGATCACAAAACACATGCAGTCAAAAGTAACTAAAGAAATTGCCTTGCAAACTCACTCGCTTTTTAAACACGAAAAAGTTTAAGCACACTGTGGAGGTTACTTGTTTACAGGCTCACTTTCAACTGATTAAAAATGGAAGCGTTAGAATTTATTTTGATATTTTTATGCTGATTGCTGTTGGTTTTGTTATGCAATGTGATCTCAGTTTGTTTTTGTCTTTTACATATTTTGCTTTTCTAGAGTAAAGTTATGTATCTAGATTTGAAGATGAGGGCAAATGACAAGAGCATATGAAACGTGAGAGGTTTAAATGGATATGTAAATGTTTTAATTTTCTTTGAAGTATATCAGAATTGTAAATATTAAAAATAATACCCAAACATTATTCAAGCTTTACTTATGACTAATTACTAGATTGAGGTTCCGATTTTAAAACGATGTTTCGTAGCAGTTTTTGGACCTGAAGCTGAGTACAAGAGAATTTATATCTCCAACCGCGCCATTGCTCCTGTACTTATCCGCGTTATTTTATTTAGACAGGCTCTTAGATAAAATGTTTTTTACATAACACAAATGATTTTGGATTGCCACTTTCTAAATCTTTTCGCCCTTATTGATCCGGAACCAATTAGGGCCACTGTTGATAGACAAAGATATTTTCTTAATTGCTCAAACTTCGTCGAGCTTAAATCAAGTTTGATGTTTAAATTAATTACCTGATTTTAACCGTTTGTTTGATTGTTCTTATTTATCTCTGATGAAGATCCGTTTGAAAGTAGGCAACACATGTTTGAGACAAAGTGGTGGGATATCAGCATTAGGAAAAATTAATTCGAAACTTATTTAGAAGTCACATGTCATCAGTCTTGTTTTTATCGATCGATATTGACGAAAGCAAGGTTTTTGAACTGATCTACAAATTAGTGTTGTGTCGATGGTTTACTTTCATAATTAGTTACTTAGGTAATTTATTATTTAGATGGAAACACACAGATTTTATTATTGAATTATCACTGATAATTTATTTCTCAAAACACGAAAGTGTCGATTTTTATTGCATTTGTAGATTTTTTAAAAATGATACATTTTTTAAAATTATCTTTAAATTCTTTTTTGATATACAGGTTGATTGTAAATTCAGGGCCACTTGATTTACTCTTTTATTACCCATGATAGACAAAAAGTTTATTAAGAAAAGTAAAATTATTTTTAGGCTAAAGTGATTCTTTGATAAATTCTCTTTAAAAACTATAATACAAGTATAGAGGTAAAGTTACTAATAAATTAGTTATTTATTATTCCAAATCTAAAGAGATGCTTTCGATTGGTACAATGAATCTTAGGAGGCTGTGAAAAATAATGTACTTTAACGCTCTATCATGGATACTAAAAAGAGTAAATCAAGTGGCCCTAAATTTACAATCAACCTATATATGTACAGAGATTATTTATGTTTGTAGGTTATTATATTCTTTCTTCCATGCTTATTGGTAGGTATACTTTAAGGGTCTAGTTTTAAAATCTTTTTTTGTCCATACGTCACTATCACATATTCATATCATTTCTTTTTATTATTCTGTTAAAGATTATTATTTTTGTATTATTGCTATATTATCTTACAAATTTTGAAGTTTGTCTAGGTTTATTTGTTGTTTTTCTTTGTCATTTCGTCTCTCTTTTCTACAAATTCTTTTTTCTGTTTTTATTTAACTCACTATGTTTTTCTATATTTTATATACTGTTTGTATACTTTTTTACTTTTTGTCTTTGTTGACCTTCTCAACTTTATATTTTAATTCTTTCTTTAATGTTGGTGTTAATTTTTTGTACAGAGAGCATGAGGAATATACCAATTTTACTTGCAACTAATTCCTGCATTATGTTGACCTTGCTGAAAACAGAAGCTGCTTTCAAATGTGTCTTGATGTGTTTCCTAGATTATCAATATACCACACTTTTCACGATCAGATCGCGATTGGTTTTAAACTTATCGTATTGGGGCTCTGATTCAGTTAGTTCCTTCTGTAGTCTTTGAGTTTATGAGGTTCAATACTCTTCGGAAACAACTAACAACAACTATGGTTTAATAGTAGATTATTTTACTTGGAGTTAAACAATATCATTGTTGAGCTTAAAAGTTTGCTGGCAAGGCGTCAGCCGAGACAGCAAATTAAACGAAACAATTATATTTTAACTCTAAGTGAAATATATTATTTTCTTCAAGCGTTTATTGCTATTTTCATGTGTTATAGTGACGTTTTATTCTCGACGAATCAAGTTGGTACTTTACTGTACATTCATAATATGACATAACCGAGGTACCAACCTCTAATTAGTTATCAAAACAAAAGAACTGTTGCTTTTAATGTTTAGACAGTAAAAGCGTTTTTAACGATCTGCCAGTAGTTCAATAAAATGCCGTTTTATTGTCGCTTGAAGAAAAAATAATGAGTGTTCAAAAATTAACAGTTTTATAGGTACCTGTTGCAGTAATACACATTCTTTAGAATTTGTTATAAAGACAAATTACTGTCACATGTTTCACGGTATTCTAAGTTTGTGAAGCATGTAACTGTAATTAGGTATAGTATAGTAGGAATCACGAGAACTCAGTATACCTCATGTCTTAAAAGAACTATTAAACCGACATTCTCAAAGTGTGATAGATAATAAATCTAATAAGTTAATTATTGTTGCTTTCTTAGATGAATCATACTCGAGTTTTTCATGATTACTACTAAAACTATACTTAGAATTTTGAAACTTACTGAATCATTTAAACGAGAAAGAGGAATATATTTGCAGAAACCAAAGACCTTTGCACAAAGGTATTTCTGGCTCAGACTAGTATTAACAATAAAGACAAAGGAGTAAATATTGTGTTTAATAACCGAGTTTATTCAATTTAAAATCGAGAATAGGTCAAGAGTAACATCAAAAAGTTGACTACAATCAATCATCAATTTGATCTGGGCATGATACATATATGCAGAGCAAAATCTATGCGTAATCAAGTAAACACGTTGTAAATATATTTTTATTTTTGTGTGTCCTCTTACTATAAATATCCGAGCATTCTGTTCACCAACAGGACCTTGACCGCAACTAATTTTAATATTGAGTTAGTGATTTTCTCGGGTTTGTTTTCGTCATTCGAGGTAAGCGTGATTTTTCAAAGTTTATTTTAATGTAAACAGGTGACTCATAAAGCACAGCTATCGCTTTTTTGAGTTCGTTCACTTAATCTCGAAACGCGATTAAAATTTAATATGAAAAAAAATTACTGATTTATTTATTTCAAAGTGTAAAAGAATGCAAATAAAAATATACATTAAAAATAATCACACGTACAATTTTTTTTATAAATATTTACAGGCCACTTTTTTTTTTATTCCGTAAAGATAAAGCGAGCTTAGGTTTTATAACAGGCTTGGGCTTAATTTCGTTCTTTGGAGGTTCTTGGATTTTTTTTGGTGGCGGTGAGGGTGTAACTACTTGTTGTTGACGAGCAAAGCTTGGGTTTTCTAAGTAATCGTAGATGTCATTGTCATCATCGTCATCCTTATTTGCTTCATATTGTTTAACATAAGGGAGCACGTTTTGCGATCGTAATTCTGAAGGATCATCGTAATGTGTGTCGCTGTCGTCTTCTGAAAACGAATTCGAAGTTTCTCTAGATGGAAGCTCGATTCCGATTCCGACAGAGTCGTAATTACTGCTCAATGATTCAGAGGATGAGGTCTTTGGGATGTAAGTTTTGAGAACTGGCGATTTTTTTAATGTTGCGTTGCGTGGTGGTAGTGGCAAGGCGGGTCCGCTTGTTCTTTATGTACAGTAGGTTTAGTTCTGAAAGTGTGAAGTGAGTTCAGAGTAGGTGTATAAAAAAAATTGAGCCAAAAGAAGAACTTACGTTTCTTTAATTATGTAAGTTTTAAGTGGTTCATAGTCGTTGTTAGATTCATTTGACAGTCTGACAAAATTATCTTCTTTCTGCTTCTGAGGTATAGTAGGTAAATTTAACGGTCACTAATGAATCAATTTGAACTCTGAGAGCGGCTATCCATTGATACATGTCTTTGGATGTTTGAGCTGTAAACTATATTTTACGTGAAAAAACACTAGTTATTTGCCATTAAATTTACGTGATGCATTTTAGGATCAGTCGGATTAACCAATTCGGAAACTTTCTTCTCGCTTTTGCTATCTTTTGAGATGCTCGAACCTCGTACCAGGACAGATCAAAAGTAAGTAACGGTTTTAATGAATGTTCGTTTAAATAAATTAGAAACCAAGCCTGATGTATCGCTGCGTATATTTTCTTTTGTTGTTCAAAAATAATATCTTTTCTTTCTTATACAAAATCCAGATTTTCCATTTTTATTTCAGCAGCGGGAAAATCTGAGAAAAAAAATTAAGGTATTAATTTAAAAAACTCTTTGTATATCTTGGTTCTTGTAGTAATTTTTCATTACATATTTATCATTTATTGTTTGTTTACAATTTTGTGATTTTTTTATAGGTTGAAACGTATCGTTTAAAATAGATCCCGACGGTCAAAATCATCTGTAAAAATCCCAAAACAAAAATAGAAAATTTAAAATATTTATTCGGAAACTGAACTTTGAATTATATTATTAAAAACACTGTCATTGACCCTCGCAGACAAAAACATTTTATTTATATATTAAAAGTTCCAAATTTTGATTGTAAAATAATATAAAATTTTGGATAGATTGTATCTATTAATGGACTTGTAAAATTAAAATTAAAATAAATACAAACTGAAAACAACATTAATTTTTGGTTGAAACGTATAAATGTTAAACGTAAGTCTGTGTGTTATTGGTTGTAATTCTAATATTCAATTAATTAACTACATTTTAAAAGATTTACTAGTACTTCTGTAGTATCCATGATTCTGTTTCTACTGTTTCACTGATCTCTTTGACTGAACGATAGTTCATACAGTCTTGTAAGCATTGATATATGCTGTAGAAACAAGCATAAAATTTTCATTTTTCATTCGATCGCTCACAATTTAGATGTTTTTTCAAGTAGTATCATGTATGTCATCCAACCTCTTCCGGAGTTTGTTGACACTAATCTTTTCCTGCAATTTCTTCTTCAGGTCTACATCCAAGTTGAAGATTGCATGGCAACCGTATTTCACGACCAAGCATTACGCAGGCAGGTGTTTGACTTGTACTCTATTTCTCTCTCTTTCTGATTTCGTCGACAACCTTGGCTAGGTATTAACCCATCGTCCTATTTATTTGTGCAACCAGGCGGTCTGATTGGGGGTGAAAAGGTGTCATTCTGGTCTTGTTGATCCTGGATAAGGAGTCTGCGTTACGGTGACTTGTTCCGGCACGGTGTTCTGTCTCATAATCGTATCTTTGCAATCGCTCAACCCACCTTGCCCATCTGGGTTCCCAAATTGTAACAATCATTTTAGAACATTGTCTGTTTTCAGTAGGAATTTGCGTCCATATGTATTTGTAGAAATGTTCAATAGACTTAATGACAGCTAAGAGTTCTTTTTGTTACGCAGTAGTTCTTTTCTAGTCTTGGCAAAACCTTACTAAAATACCCTATGACTTTTATGGACTATCTTGACCCTGAGACATTACTACTTATACAGGCAGGTTGCTCGCATCAATAACTAGCACAAAATTTCCTTCTTCGCGAGGGTAACTGAGACTAAAGACTGCTTAAGTTATTGAAAAGCGTCTACGCAACCTTGATCTCATCGAAATGCTCGTCCTTCTTCTGTTAGCTTGGTTAAAGATTTCGCGATGTTGGCAAATCCGGGAACCAATAGACGGTAGTACGAGCACAATCCAACAAGACTCTTTATTTCGTGTTTGTTTCTAGGTGTGTTTATATTGTGCTTTACAATGCCCGTTATTCCTTTGTAATTACTCTACAGTACTGTCAAACACATAGTGGTATTCCATAGTGGTCCTGGTCAAGGTTTTGACACGAGGATGACAACATGTCCAATAGTTGTGGTAGGCATTTCTTTTCTGTGTACCCTCTATTGCGTTTTTGCAGCTTGCTATTTATCGTGTTGACGTTTAAGATTTTACTGGTACCACGTTCTTAATCCTTAATCCAGTAATTTTCCAATAAGTAACGCTTTACTTTGTTTCTATACAGCGAATGCTGTCCATCCATGCATCTCATCACGACGGTCTCAGTCCTTCCAGACAGCATAATATTTTTTTTTTCAACAGAACATGTACTGTTGCCTGTTCTGACAAACTGAACAAAATTTCCTTGTCGTCTGTTCTTGATATCTAAATATGGAACCATACTTCTTATTATGACCATTCCCAGGATAACCTCATCAGAGATGTCAGCTACCAGTACTTGATGGTAGAGTACTCCGTTCCCTAACCAATGGTTACTTCCATCTGACTATGCGTTTCGCCGCCACATAGGAACGGGCAATGGTCTTTGTACCTTCTGTATCAATCAGGACTCTGGGGCACTGTTCGTTGATTAAACCCCTCGATGTAGATGCTGTGTTTTCGGTTGCTTTTCTGGTTTTTGTGTTGCTTTTGTACAGCGACGTTGAACATGGCTCACCTTACCACAGTTCCAGCATCTTAGTTCTCACGAAATATTTGCCAAGCAATTTTTTTTATAGTTTCCTTAGCTAGTTTGGGCTCTTCGGTACCGGCATATCGAAGTTTATGTCTACCTCTGCGAGACGCTTGCTTTGCCGCTTCAAATTCTAAAGCATGCGCCTTATCTAATTCTGTCTAATATTGTCTAATCTAATATCAATGTCCGTTGTGTCTCACTATCTCCAATGCCGTAGGGTACGCCAATCGAACCAGTCAATATCGGCTTCAAATTCTTGCAGGGTCCTAGTAGATTTTGGATTCTTAATTTGTACGAGGTACACTTGTTGAAAATGAGAATCACTATGCCTTGTTTCCAGACGTGAGATTAAGAATTTATAGTCACTCTACTAGCTATCAGGAACGGTCTGTAGTACATTCAGTGCTTCTCCACGCAGAAGCACAATCAAGGACGCCAGTTTTCTCTTCCCTGGTCCATCTATTAGTTAAAGCTGCAAAATTGTTTGGGATATGTTGACCAGGGTACTTTTACTATCAAGGGTGGTGTATAACCTTCATTCTGACGCTTACGTTTTCGTCGTTAGATGCTATTTGTAAAGTTTCTGATTCTGCAATACTTACAGTTTGTTTGTTTTGCCAACTTGTTCAATTCATTTCCTCTTCCACTGTTCGAGTTTTAGTTCGATTTTGTATTCGATTGGTTTTGAATTTTCTCATAATTTCTGTTTAATTTTTTCTTCCATTGATTTTGAATTTTCGTGTAATTCTATAATCTATATCTTTTCTCTGCCCTTCCATTGATTCCATTTTTTTTCAATTGTTTCTTTTATTAATTCTGCATTTTCACATAATTTCTGTTTGATCCTATCTTCCATTGATTTTGGTTCAAAGTTATGTGTTTTAATTTTAATCTAATAACTAGAATAGTAAATGTGTCTTTATTTAAATACAAAAATTGTTGTATAAATATATTTTGATCGTGACTTGAGTTACAATATTTAAAACTGACTGAAAACAGATATCCTTCGTTTTTAAAATTTAAAGTTTGTTTTAATTTTGAATATTATGTAAATCATTTCTAAATACAACATACTAATTAAAATATTTTTAAAATGCAAAAACAGTTGTGTATATTTTTAAATGATATTCTAACTTTGTGTTTTAATTTGTACATTTTATTTTAAATTTAGAAGTTTTCATCAGGAATTTAATTTAAGAATTTTAATTATTGATTTAAATTACCCATCAGGATTCTGTTAATTAAAATAGAATGTTTTTGAATACTGCAAGAATTGCACTAAATCATTTGATTTTTGAATAAATTTTAAATAGGTATCCATAAAATTTATGACAAATCGAGTATTAGCTAGAATTTACAAAGAAAACTAACAACATTAAAATTTTTGAAATATTTTGATTCAACATATAAGGAATCTACCTACATCAATGGTTCTAACTATTAAGAATAAAATTCTAATTTCATTTTCAATTTCGAATACTACAAATTTTGAATTTGATTTAAATTATTTCTCAAAACTTACAAAAATCTGCCTGTAAAATTAAACTAAGATTCTAACTTTGAATTTCAGTGTACATACAACGCACAAAATTTGGAAATTTTGGTTAATATATTAAATATGCTTAAAAATTTTATCAAATACGTGAATAATCAAATTGTAATTAAATATAAATGCGTTTATTAAGTACAGCGTAAATTGTAAGGTGCTGCTTTAATTATGCTTCTTAGTTTTATGAAAATCTAGTAAAATTTCTGACTTACTAATAAAAGGACATATTATTTGATCGCCTGTTGTTGAAGATCTTAAACTAGGCTCATAAGTTAACGACACATCAGAATACACTTCATGTGGCTCTGGATATTGTTCGTCAATATTTGCTAAAACAAAAGATTAATGCAAAAGACATATTAAATAAGCAAAAAAATTACTTTTATACGGTTGCATGTCCACATATGACTCTAGCATAGAGTCAGAATTATCAGAGTCGACGGTTATGGCTATTGTCTGCAGTTGCTGTTTGGATCTTTCTATTAACATAGTCGCGACTGTTCTTCCTGTTTCAGATAAGTAACCACCTCTAATTTCTTCGTTTAAAAATTTGCATATATCTAAAAATTGTTCAGTTAAGCTCTATACAATTGCGAAAAAATGGATTATTAAATGTTTTACAAGAGCGCATATTAATTTTTTAGTAAAACCGCTATCATTATCAGGTTTTGCATTTAGATCAGATTTCCTTTAAACGGAAATGTGCACAGTTCAGGAAACGTGACGATTCCCCATGTGAGGTTTTTTAAATACAAATTTTAAAACATATTTACAAATATGTAACTGATTTATCTACGTACCGTTTAAAAGCTTGTCTATTTCCGCGCACAATAAATTAATTTCACCTTTGGCCATGATGAACTCTTTAATAAATGCAACACCATTAATGAACTATTAATTCAATCTTTTACTTTATTCACTGTTATTCGAATCCCAAAATATAGAAAGATCTCCTGCTGTGAAAGGCGGATCCTCATAAAGAGAAATAATTATGATGTTATTTGTAGTTTCGTTTGCAGCACAGTAGCCGCACCCATTTAAACTTTATCAACTCTTAATAGTTAATATCCATTTGTCCACTCATTTATACAAAATTCATCTAAATGCGTCATACTATGTCAAAGCGAACACGATTCAGTTTTACCGCGCTTATATCGCCTCGCATTATTTTATGTAGAAAAAAAATTCTTCTAAATAAACAGTTTATAATATATAAGTGTAGGTATTTATCAAGAACATAACTAAGCCAATCTGGAATCGGGATTACTAAAATATAGGGGGTCCCTTTTTATACTAATTTAGTTTCTAATGGGAAAACAACACATGGTATATACAACACATACAAGGAATGTTCAAAAATTTTTGTTAACTTTAGTACAAATGTAAATAATTCTTCTCTGTTTTGTATTACTCTTTGTAATCTGATACATAACTGCAGTACATTTAATATTTTGCAGTAGATGAAATGCAAGTTTTTCTTCGAAGACTGCATTTATTTAAAGAAAAACTACATGTTTGTTAAAAAAAAAGCATTAATTGTTTGACGACTAATTAAAAAAATGTGTCGTTTGTTTTTTAAACTGATATTTTGAAAGATTATTACTCTAAATTGAAGTATTTTTCTAAAAATGTATGAAATTTTTGAAAAAAGTTTGAAATCTACTCTACATCGTTGATTACATGTGTTTTAACGAATCATACCAAAATAAAAGATTGGAAGTAATTGAAATTATTTGCATATTGTACACATTAATATTAGTGTAACCACTAATTTTCATTAAAATCTGAGACAAAAATTGTTTCCTCGATTTTATAGCCTAGATTGTTCTTTTTGATCAAAATGGCAACAAAATTCGGGTTCATTTTTTAACGGAATACGTCAATGCCTGAAAGCTTACAAGACTACGACTTATTTTTCCCTCCAATTTGTCGCAATAAATATGATCAATCGTACCAAAGTAAAAGATTTGAATTAACTGAAATTATTTTCATATTCTACACATTAATTATTAGAGTATTCACAAATTTTATTAAAATTTTTATTCCCTATTTTATAGTACTTTGTTCTTTTGATGAAAACTGACAAAAAAATTTGTGTCAATTTTTAACAGAATACGATATACAGAGAGAGTTAAAAGTATGGAAACACCCAAATATCTGTCGTTAAAATTCATTTTTACGAAAATGATTAATACAACAGTTTTTTTTTATCTACATATTGACATATACGAAAATTGTTGTTATTCAATTGTTTTTGAGTTATGACTTTACAGAATATTTTTTAAATGGCAACTTTTAATGTTGTTCTACTATTTAATAGAGATTTTTTTCTCTTTATAATGGTATAAACAAATTTTTCGGTAGTATTAAATTTCTTCGAGGAAATGCTGGTTAAAGTTAATTAATTTCCGATTCGTAAACGATACAGCCATGATAAACAAAAGCGAAGTGATGAACAAAAGCGATATCACTATAAGACTGTTATGTAATTTGTTGGAGTTGGCATTAGCAATGGCGAGTTTAAGTGAACGTGAAAGAATTAAAATACTTATGATGCTGGGTTATCAAGATAGACGTAGAAGTTTACAAGAAGTTTGTAATTTCTTTAATGATACGCATCCAAATAGAAATCCAATTTATACATCTGTTGTTGGTAAAACTTTACAACGTTTTGAACAAATGGGTTGTGTTAAAAATTTTCCAAAAAGTGGTAGACCTAGAACTATACGGTACATCTTGTACATGAGTTGGTAGAGGATGATTTTGATAGAAAATTTCAATTTTGTGAGGAAATATCAAATATTTGCAATAATAATGAAAATTTTGTCAACAATATTATTTTCTCTGACGAAGCTACGTTTTGCCTTAATGATGAAATAAATAGACATAACTGCAGATATTGGTCATCGGAAAATCCTCATTGGGTTTTAGAACACCATAGGCAGTATCCTCAAAAGATTAATGTTTGGACGGGAATATAGGTCCCTTTTTTATCGATAGCAATTTAACGTTGGCTATGTAATATTTACAATTATTGCAAAATCAAATTATACCTGCCTGGGCTACTCTTTATCCCCATGAAAACAATGGACACCTCCCCAACAACAATATCTGGTTCCAGCAAGATGGCGCCCCACCACACTATGGTGCAAATCGTCAACATCTAAATAATGTGTTTCCAAACAGATGGATTGGGGAGAAGAGCAAACATTGAGTGACCAGCTCGTTCATCAAATTTAAGCCCTTCAGATTTCTGTGGGGATACGTAAAAAACAAAGTTTACAAAGATAGGCCAATAACATAGAAGATTATTAGAATTACCAGAACGATGGAAGAAATTCCCCGTGAATTCTTAGAAAATTCTCTTCGTGGTTTTTTCAAGTCGAATAGATCATTGTCTGTAAATGGAGGACAATTTGAACAATTAATTCACTAGATAAGTGCTTGTTTGTATTTATTTATGCTTTACTTGTTTTTGATAACGTTTTTGTTAAATTTAGTTATTAATTTTTTCTAACAATAACATTTTATCGACACTTATTACAAATAATTTTTCGTTTTTTGTTTTTCTTTTGCTTCTTTGCTTTTGTGGACTTAGGTACGATCTTATCAATTGAAAATCCAAGAAACGTACAGCTTTCTTTCTCTCTCGTTGAATTTTCTTTCCTTCGTTCACTATTTTTCTTTCCTGAGCCTTTTCTAACTTTACCTTTATTGGTGTGCTTGTTAGAATCTCTGAATGCTGTTTGGCTCGAGGTTTGACATTTGATTTTTTGTCTCTTTCTTGAGGAGTGGTGCAAAAAGTAAAAAGGAGTTGTCCTTTGATGTGGAAGGCTGAGGGTTGGCATACAAAGTTTGGTCGACCAACCCCTGTATTTCTACATTTGCTGTCTTATCTGTTGGTTGAGATTTATTTCGAGGATGTTCACAAACACTAGCGGTTTCACTTGATATTCCCAGGCTGTTAGAGTTTCTAGATTCATCCAATATCTCAACAGAAATCTGTTTGTCCTGCAATTGAGGAGCTAAAGCCGCATAATCTTTCTCTGAAAAGTTATCAGGATTATCCCTGCAGATTTAAACCCTGACAAAGCATTTCCAATTTTTGCTACTTTTACAAAAGCTTTGTTGAAAAGCTCTGCCAGGTCATATTCGGCAATCTTTGTGTGACCTGTTGATGTAAGGTAAAAATCACATGCTCTGTAAAATGCTGTTTGTAGGGGACTGAAAAACGTTAGATCAAGGGGCTGGAGCTTGTTCGAGGTGTGCGGTGGAAGTGAGACCATATAAATGAAGTTGTTTTCGCAGAAATCACAGACTTCTATAGACACATGACTGCTGTGGTTATCCAGAATTAACAATACTGGGTCATTCTCGGTTGGATGGACATGATTCTTGAAATGGACTAGCCATTGGAGAAAAATTGCGTTATTGCTACATCCATTAGGAGAGTTTAGGTAAAGAGCACCAACTGGTCAATTTTTTCCAAGAATTGGGGTCATTCTTTGACGAGGATAGACGATAGGAGGGAGGAAGTGTTCAAAAGCACTTGCTCCAGCAAGAACAGTCCCCAGAAGTCGCAGCTCCTATTTGTTTAACTCCTTTCTGCCCATAAACCTTTGCACATTTCTTTTGTACAGTGCTCATACCCGTTTCATCTTGGTTGTAGATCCTGTGAGCAGAAAAATTGTGCTTTTGCATTACTGATTGGAGATTTGCATAAAACAGGTCCACTTCTTCTTGATTGAAACCAGCGATTCTGTTCAGGCTGACGAAGTGTTATGTTGGGATGTCTTTAGAAAGCCGTAGAGCCAGTCTTTGCCGGCAAGACCCTGGTCACAGTTGAAACTGTTAGGGATTTTATGTTCCTGCGTATATTTAAATACCAATCTCCGCAAGTCTTTGTGACAGATGCCGTAGAACAGTTTGTAAAGCTTTACAATATAATTTGCCAATCCTTGCTCAATCTCTGGTAAAAAAGTTGTTTCAATTGCTTTCTTAACGTTGACTCGGGGATAGAAAAACAATCGACCAACCACCAGTGCGCACCATTACCCAAACACGCATGATGAAATATATCCGCATGAATCCGTTTAACCGATAATTAATTCACTAAACCAATTACAGTAAATGATAAAAGGAAGAACCAACAACTATCAATATATGTACTAAGGATTTCAAAGTCCAATAAATAATACGTACCTTGCTAATTTTTGCAGAGCGATATAAACATCAGACGTACATGTTTTAGTTTTTTGTCTCACATAACCTCAAAGTGCAGTTAGAGAAACACGTGGTTTCCTAGTAGCTCTAGAGTATGCCACATGTCCGCAGCACCGCTTGGGTTTCTTCCCTCCCTAACAAACCTCCAAATGGTGGTGCGCACGATTATCCGCCGCGCACACTTTTTTACCGTTTTTATATTGAAGACAATAAACTTTTTCTTTTGATTAATAAAGATAAAAAGTTTGCGTTCATTTTAGCGAAATACCATGTATATCAATGTTTAGAAGACTGAATGACTTATTTCCTCTAATTATGTCAAGTAAGTATGTTAATTTAGTTTTCCCATTAGAACCATTTTCCCTGAGATCTGTGTTCCTTCATACCAAAGTAAAGATTGAAAGTAATTGAAATTATTTTTATATTCTACACATTAATATTAGTGTATTCACTAATTTTCATTAAAATTGAGACACAAATTATTTTTTCCGATTTTATAGCTAGACTGTTCTTTTGGTGAAAAATGATAAAAAGTTTGTGTTCATTTTTAACAAAATACAATGTATCAATGCTTAGAAACTATATCACTTATTCTTTCCTCAAATATGTCAAAATAAATAGTTTATTAAAGGTTCTCTATGTGAACTTTTTCTAAGAACATTAAATGTGTTCCAATACACCAAAGTAAAAGATTGGAAGTAACTGAAATTATTTTTTATATTCTACACATAAATATTAGTGGATTTATCAATTTTTAGTAAAAACTTTGATCAAAAACCATCCCAATGGTGGAGATTCACTACTACCGCTTTGACCTATTCCACTGTAGCCGCATTTTTACATAGTAACATTATGTATCCTGCCAATTTTGTTAATTTCAAGGCTCCTTTATATAAGACATCTTTTGTTTCCTACCCTGCGTCCTTTTGGGTTGGGCTACAGACGTCCCTTTCTTCTGTTTTGATTTTTCAGAATCTCTCGGACTATTATTCTTGGGACATTTTCCTCTTTGACGTTAGTGGCAGCACTCCCTTTTATACAAATTACTTTTTCTTAAGATGAGTCAGGCGTCTTGTCTCGGTTTTGCCTTATCCTGCGTTCAACAGAAACTTGTACCTTTTATTAGCTACACCACACAGCCTTTTTTGGTTCAGGCGCTGCTATTACTCGCCTCCGTTGGTTTCGGTTGGGGTCTTTTTTAGTTTTGTTTATATTTTTTGAGTCAGAACAAACCATCTGTCAGAGGCTATATATTCTGTGGGTGCTTGGAATCCAAAGTTCCCATACTGGTGACTCATTTTTCTAATGATTTACCTATCCTTCGGCATATGCTGTTTTACCTTGGGGTTTTTATTGAAGTTGGCTGAGTTGTCTACTTTGCATTTAAGCCAAAAGTCAATCTAGGGCTAAAATAGAAACTATATTCCGTTTTCATACGACTTTAATAACCAAAAAGCTTAAAAACATTAACTAAAAAAAAAAAAAGAATGATGTACTAAGCTGGAAAGTGCTAAGTATAGTCGTGCTCATGTTAGGTGTCAGGATGTGCAGCTTATCATGACCATCCTGAAGATTGAACTATTATACTTTTATAGAAAATCGTAGAAAAAATGATTAAAAAAGCTATCCTGTCATAAATGAATAAAATTCTTTTCAGACTTCTCACGTTTAGAAAACACTTTTGGATTAGAGCCTGGAATCTGGCAGTGAAGGATTTTTTTGGACAAACCTGGAGAGTAAAGTGGAATTTCAGCTTTCGGAAGAACAAATACGTAATAGTAGTTGATGCAACTATCAGGGTTGCGGGAGTTTGGAGTCCGAAAGAGCAGTGAAGCTCAAAAACATAATAAATCGCTTCGTGTCACTAGCCTCTTCCTTGCTGGACACCGATACTCACCTCCTCGTGATGGATCTTGGGTACTAGGCCGACAAGTACACTACTCCAAGAGTTGACATTTGATCAACACGGAACTGACATTCCCGGAATTGTTCATAGCTAAGTCTTGACCATGTTTCAACTAGTCTGAAGATCAACTTTTTTTTTTTTATACTTTACCTACGGTTTTCCTTGGTCAAACTCTTTCACTTTTGTCTCTTCCGCTTTAGACGGTACAAGTTTCCGAGGGCTAGGGAGTATTTCTTCTTCTACTATTTTGTTCTAGGACTACTTACTAATCGACAGCAGATCTGGCAGGAGGTATAAAATGTACTGACCTGAAACTAAAAATGGATTTACATCGCAACTGTATTATATAGGAGGGGGATACCCAAGTGCTGGCACTAGGTGAGGTTGTCAAGCCGTCCTCTCTAGAGTCGTCATCAAGAGACGGCGGCACGTTAGAGGTGGAAGGACAGGCCACTGCGTGTTTTAGAGCAACTGATCTAGAGGATTTCAAAAACTACTTGAAGAAAGTTTGGAGAAAGGAGAAGAATTTTTGTTCAGAAGAAGATAATATATTCATGAAACACCACCGTCAAGGAAAGGCGTGTCAACAGAAAAATTAAAGACAAGAGAAGAACCAACAAAAGCAGAAAGAGATAGAGAAGAATTAAGTATATATGATGCATCTATTGAACAACCGACTGGCGAAGAAGCAACAGGGAAATGGTCCAAAACGCCTGATAGGAAAAATAAAATGCTTTCGTTACCGCAACTTAATGTAGAAATTGAACCAAATTTTATACCTACTTTAAAAAAGCTAACACAAAGAGCAGAATATTTAGCTAAATTTAAGAAGGAAAACAAAAGTGCGCACCGAGAAATAAAAACTGGCATAATGGAGATATTAAATCTAATAAATCGTGCAATAAAGGAATATGTAGTAGATAAAAAATAAAAACATATGCTAGAAGACAACAAAAACGAAAAGCATTGTATCTAGAAAACAAGATGAAATTAATATGAGCGAAAAACGACCAAATAGAAGTAAAAACTATCGGAAGACAAATATATAAAATTAAAAAAAAACAAAGCTATGAAAATTGATAAACAGACATAGAAATTAATATTTGCAAGAATTGCAGAGACAAAAGAAAAATAGACATAACAGAATATCTAAAAAAATACCAGAAGAATTTTGAGGAGATGATGGATAGACAATGGTCGAAAAATAGTTATCTCAAAACCTATCTTGAACCTGTAAAGCATATAGAAGAGGATAATTTAGTATTCTTCACAAATGAATTAGAAGATAAAGAAGGAAGCCAAAAATGGATTGGCAAAATAAAAGAAAGATACCCAGGAGTTATTCGAAGGCTTGAAAGAAAGTTGCGATGGGGGGTGAATTCACGCTGATAGAGCAGACTTACACGTTTAGAACACAAAAAAAGGGTTTGAAGAAAAATCGAATATAGTGTACTATTTCACATTCGAAAAAGAAACTAAAATAAAATCAAAAATAGCTACCTAACGTTAGTAAACACAATGAACTGATGTCAGAAGGGGATACAAAAAGAACTAGTTTCCACTGCAAGGCATGGATTTAAATATCATAAAAAATGTACTTTCAAAAATACCGAAAAGATAGTAATAAAACAAATGAAACTTTAAAGACGGCAGTTAAGAGTGGAGACAGAAGGGACGAATTGTAATTGTAGAAGTAGAAAACACTACCATGTTAAGAACATTACAAAATACACTTACAAAAACGACACCATAAATGAAATTAAAAATGTTAGAAATACTACGAACGGCGACCTACTTATAAGGAATCTACTCCATAGACTTGGAAGGCAAAACTAAGAACGTTAGTGGCGAGGCAAAGACAACAATGGACATGAAGGGAATACACGAAATTACCGTATTTGCAGAAGTGAGGGAAGCACTAAACGTTACGGGTAGAATAGAACATACAGAAGATTTTATAGATCCACCAAATTTAATAGCCAGTGTGGAAGTATTGTTGCAAACAAGAAAGGGAAAATATTATCGTTGGGAAAAAGTTTGATAGTACTGAATTACTGTTTGATAGGAAATAATTAAACTCTATAAATGGTATAGAGTTCGGTCACGGGGTTCTAGAGTGCGATGGGGTAGGTAGAAGCAACTGGTGCTAAACTGTGGCGAGTGAAGAATCAAGAAGAAAATATGAGTGATCATCACACAATATTTTTCGAAATTACGATGTCAACACAAAAACAGCAAAACAAAACACATACAGGATGGCAGATAAACAAAAAAAGTATAGAGGACCTTAAAGCAAAACTCGAGAAATAACTAAAAATTAATATTCGAAACAATACACCACAAAATCATACGATTATGCAACACATTTTTCAAGAAATTACAAATACAAACCTGGGTATTGGTGGACAAAGGAGATACACAAAAAAACAAGGTATAGAATATAGAAGACAAATAACAAGACTAAAAAAATAAATGTTATTGCAACTTTGTTTAATATTAAGTTTGTTCTTTTTACTTATTTATTTATTTTATTAATTGACGTAATAATTGATTATATTCATTGTTTATATGTATTGTTTGACTTGTTTATACACCATACAGCTATTAGACGCCTTGAAAAAAACCGAGATACATACTACAAATATAATTATAAAAATAAACTATAACAATACACAAATTGAAAAGCCAACCATACCTGAAGTAATGGGAGTCTACCTGGAAATAAATAATAAAAAGAAAATACAGGTTAACAGCACGTATTTATACAATAGTGAACTTACACCGAGTTCTCTCACTCCTGAAGAGTCCCAAAAGGACGAAACAGTTGTCGAGTGATTCTCGGTGTTTGTTTGCTATTATACAACCTCTTAAGAACTTACAGCGGGCGATTCGAGACTTTTATTTTGCTAACACTTATGTTAGCTATAATTATCGAAGGATCGACCTATGTACCCGCTTTTACATATCTGTCGACAAAGTTGCTTAATGCGAATGCATTTTCGTACGTGATCGTTAACACAAGTCAACACTAGGTGTCGCAAAACTTATTGTTCGAATAAAAAATAATACAATACATACAGTGACCGGGAAAGAGTTTGCATCAAATGGGAAATATTTTTGTAATTGAGATATCCAAAAATTTCTTTTGGCAAATGAATTAAGCATATCGAATGACAAAAAGCACTTTATAAATGTCATGTGACCACTGTCATGGCGGCAAATTTAAAAAATATTTCTTAAATATGTAAAAAGTGGGGTTAGATGACAAGATATTGAAAAATGTCTAAGAGAAAAGTTGTTCAGAATTAGATTATACGTAAAATAACGACTTTTCAAAATATCAGTTTTTCGGCATTTCTTCCGAAATTTTTAGTATGTTTTTGTATGAGCTTATTATCCAGGCAATATTGTAAAAATTGTTTAAATTGGGTTTAGAATGGAAGAATTGATCATTTTAGGACTATTTTAAAATAATTCTAAATTTGTAATTTTAACCTTTGTTTTCTGTAGGCCATTGCAACAAAGTCCGTCCTAAAAAAAACAATGTTTTTTGTTCTTTACCATCCATTGGTTAACTAATAAATAAAAAATTACTGGATTGTGAAGTTTATTTGTTAGTTTTATTGTGTTTTATGCAAATCAAACGCAAAAATGTTGTTTTCTCAACATTTCGGGAAAAAATGCAGGAAAACTGATATTTTTAAAAAGTAGTTATTTTCTATTGACTATTGCACATAGACGTATAGTCTAATTCTAAACAACTTTTCTTTTGGCATGTTTTAATATTTTGTCATCTAACCTCGCTTTTTACATATTTAAAGAATATTTTTAAATTTGTCTCCATGACAGTGGTCACATGACATTTGTCAGAGTGCTTTTTTTGCTATTCGATATGCTGAATTTATTTGCCTAAAGAAATTTTCGGATATCTCAATTACAAAAATTTTTTCCATTTGAAGCAAACTCTTTGCCGGTCACTATAAACAAAATAGAAGAGAAAACGAACAAAACAAAAAAAATTATGTATATATACTTACCCCCAGATTAGAAGGCCCTTGGAAGGAAAGAGAAGACTGCTAGCAGGGACAGTGACGTCCATTGTGCTGCACGCAGCTCCGATATGGCGCGAAAAAGTACAATATCAAACCTATCAAAATAAACTACAATGCATAAACAGAACAACATGTTACGCATGACATCGGCATACAGAACTGCTCCTACTGTAGCCATTCAAGTTATTGCAGGAATCCCACCCCTAGACCTCAAAATAGAATAAAGAACCGCAAACCAATACAAAAAACAAAAAAAAAAGACAAAACAAGTTTGGATGAACACGACATAGCAACTAAAATGTATATCAAAAACATATTTAAAAATGGACAGATAGAAGTTGAGGAAAAATAGATTACTATTTTGTACAAGTAATGACAGGACACGGAAGTTTAAATACCTATCTAAAAAGGATAGGAAGAAGAAAATATGATACTTACAATTACTGCAAAAATTCACGCTATCTTCAAGTGTGAAATGTTTTGCAAAATAGAGAAGAAGCTAACAATGTATGGCAAACAAAGATTACAGAAAGCAACGTAGCGGAACTGTTTCTCGAAAAGGAAGACTATTGGAATATTATAAAAAATTGATCAAGATCATTATGATAAAAGAAAATCGAAGAAGAGAAAAAAGAGGAAATTGAGAAAATAGTACAAGAGAAGGAAAAAATAAACAAGAATAAAAGCCCGAAGATTAAAAAAGCCTAAAACAGGCCAAGCTGAAGTCCATTCTATCTGAACAAATTCCAAAAGGCGGTACCGGGTATGTACAAACGCAGACTGAGGGTGGTTTTTAGTCGGTCGGCACTAATAACTGGCCAACCCGACACTACCGGTTAACCTGGCGACCGGAGTCTGCATGCTGTGGGTACATAACCAGATCAGTTTTCGTAGAATTGAGGCTGAAACTTAGGATCGGTTTATGGAACTTTTTTATTCTCTTTTAGGAACTACGCAAAATTCTACTAAAACTGATATTGATTTCTTGTTTCTTCACAGATACACAGATACATGATAGCTTAACAACACTGCTTGTGCTACCACCGTGATTCAATCATCATATACCCTATTATCTGATGGTGTCAGTCCCTCCGTTTATTGTTAGCAACAAAAACAGAGAAAAAGCACCACAATAGAATATAATGAGAGTAAGTATGTATTTGAACCTACAATCCTTTTTACACTATTTTTATATTGTAAAATTTATTGTGATTGCAACTAAAAGAAAACAACCTGTTGTTGCTTTAAAAATGTTAACATTGATGTAGAATTAGAAATATTTTGCATCCGAAAAACATTGTAACTGGTTTGTCTAAGACAAGTAATGGTAGAGTTATGACCAGAATTTTTTTATTTTTATCGAATCACAAAGTGAAATAGTTTTAGCAAAAATACATCATCTCCCCTTAGCTTATGGTTTATGGACTGTAGGAAAATGACAAAATTTAATTTTTACGTCCAATTCTTTAATAGTGATTAACAAACGAGAATTTGAGGCAAGTGGATGATGAAATCTAATTCTATGAGACCGTTCTATTTTTATAATTTGAGGGAATTGACCAGAAAAGCAACACGAACACGCCTGTGTATAACAGGTTGCTTAAAACAAATTGCAAAATGTTACAGCTGCCGACGATGTGTCGCTTCCGTCAGTCTTTTAATTAACGCATAGGCGCTCTTACATCTTTGCGTTTCTTGCCATATCATGCAATTTTCGTAAAAGTTTGACACTTTTACGGATTTTCTTCACATTACCGTCGCGTTGTTTTAATAGATCTTTTAGTTCAAACATTAAATTTAAAAGGTACGTATGACTGTGTGTATTGATTTTTACCCTAACCTTAAGGACTAAACCACGTGCATTGTCATTTTTCATGTTCTTTACCCTGTATTTATTTTTCTTTAACTAATTTTACCCCTAGTAATGCAATTGGTTTTACAGTTATTAGGGGGCAATGGCCGAACACTGTAATAAAATTGATAAGAATGGAGTGTCGGAAGTTTTAGAAGATGGTCTTAGTGCTAGAGAATTAATTGGAGGAGGAAGTGAGATTAACATACAAATAAGTTTATGAAAGAAATCATTTCACAAAATGTAATTTATTACCAGCAAATTCATTACAAATGCAACTTATGGATTTATGAGTATTGTTCAATGTTAATTGGTATTTGTTAATTTTATTTATTCAAACACGTTGTCATGCGAAAAAGAAACCTGAAAAAGCTTTTAAACAGTTTATTACACTATTGCATTTGTATGGGTGCATTACTATTATGGCTTGTTCTAATAGTAATGAAATCGATGACTTATTCCTAACAAGAAGGAAATTTATAATTATTTTATTGATATTTTAAGTTTACTGAAATTGCTACAGATGATAAATTCCCAGTATCATAATCAAATAGAGGATTTGCTGTTTGAATCAGTAGGAATATGCCCTCAAAACTCTTATGCATTGTGAGGAATATTATGAAAAAGAAGACTTACCCATTTATTGAGACCTGAGTTTTTAGGGATTTTAAAAAAAAATAAATAAATATCAGATGGTTTTGTTTGCTTCTAAGTTAATCAGTATAGAATTTTTAATAAATTAAAAACTTGCAAGGATGACTTTTTTGTTACAGATTAAAAAAAACAATACCAATAATTTTAAAAACTAGTGGCGGTAATATATCCATCCAATCACAGCTTGCAGTACATACCGTGTAGAAGTATACACAATCGTTTTATTGTTATCCTTTCATTTGATGTTTTACATAATAATTGTAATTGCTCGCTGGGATAAGAGTTTTGATATAAATAAGGCTTTAGTAAAAATAGATTTAACTACATTTAATCACAATAATTTGAATTAACCACATATATTTAAATTTGCCACCTAAATACTTTTTGCTTGGCCTGTACTTGTCAAATAATGTATTATGTATTAGTGAGCACTGGTGCGTCGATCAAAAGATATTAATATGGTAACTTTTATAAATTATTCATTAGTGAATAAGTACAACAGATCCACATGGTGGTGATCTTTTTCAATTTAGCATTAGGGATACTGTTATTTCTCACCTGAATAACTTTAATGTTCCGTGTATAGAAAAACATTTTGAATATTCTATTGCTAAATTAAAGTTTCATGCTGAATTGGTTTAAATATAATTAGTCGTGGACTTGATAACACTTTACAGGTGTTCCATTAAAAAAAAATTACTTTACGACATTGAAAATGCGAATGTTTCCACGTGAATGTTGACTCGTTTTCAACATTTTACCAAATTTGAGGTTCAAATTTTCAAAAACTTATTCTAAAACTGGTTGCACAGGAGGCAAGTTTTTTATTCAAAGTCAAAAATCTCAAAAACGGTTGGATAGGTATAGGACATTATACATAAAATGGGTTTCTAAATTACATCCCAATAAACTTTTAATGAACGAGTTAGATGAATAATCCTGTATACGTGTTTAAAGTGATGTAAATTATTTTGAAGAGTGTAGATGGGAACCCACGTGAAGTTACCCACACTTTTAGCCACACAAATTATTTTGTGTATATGGATGAATAAATGCATTTTAATTGATTTTAAACCAATATAGGTATATAATCTAAATATCATTACGATACGTTATGAGAAGAAAAACTTACTCGGACGTCGTAATTGCGAACTTAACTTGCGGGACCGTGTGGACACTTTTTGATAGCGAATTTGACATCGTCTGTCACATTTTATTGTGTGCAAATTTTTTATACACTGACTTACAAACCAAAGTGGCGCACTTCAGTTTTCCTTATAATGTTGTTATTCTTTTTATGAAGTCAAATATTGACGCAGATGGTTATGACTTTGTGTCCTGTCATTTGTGTCAGTGACTTTCCTAAAAAGTTGTATTTGCGCTTAAGATGTTATATTGCTTTTCCTGTTAATTCATTATTTTTATTGAGACCATATTTCCGTCTAAGTTTTAAGCATTGCTGTGTATGGTCGTTGCTTATTATTTCTGAACATTTTTCTTTAAAAATTGCAAATAACCCCAGAAGAAGTTGCGGCAGCGAGGCTTTAGTGGCAGATGGTCGAAGTGTTAGATATTCTGCTCGTGCTATTGGGAAACCGGAGACAACTGTACGTCGAAAACTGCAGAGATACCGGGAGACACAGAGTTACTCCCGACGTCCTGGTTCAGGTCGCCTGCGCTCTACATCTGCAAGAGATGATAGGTTTTTAACGCTGCAGTGTCTCCGAGATCGTCACTAAACTGAGGGAGAACTGACTCAGAGGTGTGCGTGGAACAGCCGAATGCGCTCAAACAGTTAGACGAAGATTGGTGGCGACGGGTTTGAAGGCATACAGACCGAATAGAGTCTCTAGACTTAGACGACAACACAAGCAACGCAGATTAGAGTTTGCCAGAATTAAGCAAAATTGGGAGAACGTGATTGGAGAAGAGTTCTCTTCTCGGATGAATCACGATTTTCTTTGAGATCACTGGATGGACGCCACAGAGTCTGGCGACGACAAGGGAAAGATATTCTGCAGCCGCCGTTGTTGAACATGAGAATTTTTGGGGAGGTCGGTTATGGTTTGGGCGGTCATTTCGTTAGAGACAAAAACTGAGCTTTTCTGCAAGAACGATCGTTAAATGCAAACAGTTACATAAGAGGTATTCTTGCAGACTATGTTGTTCCTTTTGCACCATTTATAGGGCTTGAGTTCTTCTTAATGCAGGATAATGCGAGACCCCATACCGCTAGGTGCGTCATGCGATATCTGCAAGACGTTGGAATTAGACTTTTGGAATGGCCTTCGATTAGTCCTGACATGAATCCCATTGAACACATTTGGGATGTGTTGGAAAGACGACTAAAGCTCGTCCGGTGCGTCCAGAAACGCTACAAGAGTTAAAAGTGGCACTTGTAGAAGAATGAGACAGCATTGATCAAGATGAGATCAGACACTTAATTCAAGGTATGCCTCGACGAATTCAGGCATTGCTGGATGTTGGGGTAGTAATACGCGTTATTGGTACCAGAAAACCTTGGTTAATGGAAGATAATCTCTTCATTTGTTTTTCGTTTATTGTTGTTTTTATCTGTATTGCGTGTTTTTTCTTATTTTTATTTGTTAGCCAAGTAAACTAATTAAGCAAAAATAATTGTTTCCTATAAATTAAAGTAGTGAAAATTTTGATTCAGTTGGTGCGCCACTTTTTTGTAAGTCAGTGTACATAGAATGAACAATTACAAACAACATAATATTACAAAATTTTAAAAAAAAAAATGTGATAAACGATGTCAAATTTGTCTTGTAACTTTTTTAAAAAAATAACGGCATCTTAATTTTTTAATATGTTGTTTGTAATTGTTCATTCTATGTATGAAAGAAAAAAATGTGACAGACGATGTCAAATTTGCCATCAAAAGATGCTCACGATTACGTCGCTCGGGTATAACTCCAGGTCTTGTAACTTTTTGTAAAAATTACAGCATCTAAATTTTTAATATGTTGTTTGTAATTGTTCATTCTATGTATAAAAAGAAAAAAAATGTGACAAACGATGTCAAATTTGCCATCAAAGAGATGCTCGCGATTACGTCGCTCGGGTATAACTTCCAGGTCTTGTAACTTTTTGTAAAAATTACAGCATCTAAATTTTTTAATATGTTGTTTGTAATTGTTCATTATATGTATAAAAAAAATTGCACGCAAAAAAATGTGATAAACATGTCAAATTTGCCATCAAAGAGATGCTCGCCATTACGTCGTTTGGGCATAACTTCCCAGTCTTGTAACTTTTTTAAAAAAATTTACAGTATCTGAATTTTTTAATATGTTGTTTGTAATTGTTCATTCTATGTATAAAAGAAAAAAATGCAAAAAATGTGACAGACGATGTCAAATTTGCCATCAGAGATGCTCGCGATTACGTCTCTCGGGTATAACTTCCCGGTTTTGTAACTTTTAACAAAATATCAGCATCTAAATTTTTTAATATGTTGTTTGTAATTGTTCATTATATGTATAAAAAAATTGCACGCAAAAAATGTGATAAACGATGTCAAATTTGCCATCAAAGAGATGCTCGCGATTACGTCGCTGTGGGTATAACTTCCAGGTCTTGTAACTTTTTGAAAAAATTACAGCATCTAAATTTTTTAATATGTTGTTTGTAATTGTTCATTATGTGTATAAAAAATTGCACGCAAAAAATGTGATAAACGATGTCAAATTTGCCATCAAAGAGATGCTCGCCATTACGTCGTTTGGGTATAACTTCCCAGTCTTGTAACTTTTTTAAAAAAATTTACAGCATCTAAATTTTTAATATGTTGTTTGTAATTGTTCATTGTATGTATAAAAGAAAAAATGTGACAGACGATGTCAAATTTGCCATCAAGAGATGCTCGCGATTACGTCGCTCGGGTATAACTTCCAATTCTTGTAACTTTTTTAAAAATTACAGCATCTAAATTTTTAATACGTTGTTTGTAATTGTTCATTATATGTATAAAAAAAATTGCACGCAAAAAAAATTTGACAAACGATGTCAAATTTGCCATCAAAGATGCTCGCGATTACGTCGCTCGGGTATAACTTCCAGGTCTTGTAACTTTGTAAAAATTACAGCATCTAAATTTTTAATATGTTGTTTGTAATTGTTCATTCTATGTATATAAGAAAAAATGTGACAGACGATGTCAAATTTGCCATCAAAGAGATGCTCGCCATTACGTCGTTTAGGTATAACTTCCCGGTCTTGTAACTTTTTAAAAAAATTTACAGTATCTGAATTTTTAATATGTTGTTTGTAATTGATCATTCTATGTATAAAAAAAATTGCACGCAAAAAAATGGGATGAACGATGTCAAATTTGCCATCAAAGGAATGCTCGCGATTACATCGCTCGTGTATAACTTCGGTTTTGTAACTTTTTAACAAAATAACAGCTTCTGAATTTTTTAATATGTTATTTGTAATTGATCATTCTATGTATAAAAAAATTGCACGCAAAAAAATGGGATGAACGATGTCAAATTTGCCATCAAAGATGCTCGCGATTACGTCGCTCGGGTATAACTTCCCGGTCTTGTAACTTTTTAAAAACATAACAGCATCTGCATTTTTTAATATGCTATTACAAACTTTGTAAACTCGTAACCAAATCAATCGTTTTGCAATGAGACTACATATTATGTTCTACATTATTTTCAAATAAAGCACAGTACCATCACTATCAGCAATTTCAGATTGCAATAAATTTTAAATTTCTTGTCAGCAAATTTTATAGGCACTTTCGTTATTCATTTTGTCATCTCAGATTTTGTTAATAGACAAACATGTGTTCAAAAAGTCATTCTAAATTTCGATTTTCCGCGAGTTCTTTTACATCTACCTACCGGGAATTGTGGCTATTGCAACACTGAAGTAGCTTCGATGTGCGAGTACATAAGTACATACAGGGTGGCCCATTAGTGCGAGGAAGGGGATATATTGGAAAATATTAGGGTTAGAAAAAAACTTTTGCAATGAAAGTTGTGCAAATTAGCTGCACATTTAAAATTATTTTGTTTATACAGGGTGTTCCATAAAAGTGCGACATACGTTATGTTTTTTAAATGGGACTACTCATTTTATTACAAATTTGGATTTCTTGTGAAATTCTAATGTGACTTTATGCATTATACATAGTGTCTAAAATAGAGGTTTCGCATTATTTCATTTTTCCGAAAAATTGACTTTTTGAAAAAATTAATAACCCAGTTATCCTGAAATTTATCCATCTGCGAATTCGTAGCTTTAATATGCATTACATGTTCTAACTAAAACTAGTTGTTCACCTTTCTAACCTTGTTAGTTTTGAGTAATCAATTATTTAAATTGAACTCCCTAAATTCATGGATAACTTGATTTTTTCAAATGACACCGCCTACTTTTTGTTTGTGCTTTGAACGTGGAATCTCATAAGCTTCCAATGATAAAATTGTAGGTATCTAACTCTTACTCAAAAATCTGCAAAAATCCGTAAGAGTTAGATACCTACAATCTGATCATTAGAATGCTTATGAAATTCCACGTTCAACAGCTCATAAAAGAGTAGGTGGTGCCATTTGAAAAAATCAAGTTATCTGTGAATTTAGGGAGTTCAATTTAAATAATTGATTACTCAAAACTTAACAAGGTAGAAAGAAACAAGTTTTAGTTAGCACATGTAATGCATATTAAAGCTACAAAATCGCAGATGGATAAATTTTAGGATAACTGGGTTATTTAATTTTTTCGAAAAGTTAATTTTTCCGGAAAAGTGAAATAATGCGAAAACCCTCCATTTTAGACACTATGTATAATGCATAAACTCACATTAGAATTTCTCAAGAAATCCAAATTTGTAATAAAAAATGGGCAGTTCTATTTAAAAAAAAATAACTTGGGTATGTCGCACTTTTATGGAAGACCTTGTATAAACAAAAATAATTTTAAAATGTGCAGCTCATTGATTTGCATTACTTTCATTGCAAATTTTTTTCTAACCCAATACTTTCTACGATATCTATCTTCCTCGCACTAATGGGCCACCCTGTATAATGGTAAAATTAAGGGGCGCAATTTTGGTCAAATTAGAATACTATAATAATCATCCCTCGAGCAGGTGTAGTCATTCTTTCAAAAATCTTAATAAAGAGTATGGGGTCTGGTATTACTTGTTTGGAAACTTACTTGTATCGTGATATGTTTCAATTGACTATGGTGCTGGTCATTAAAAATAAACTTTGTGTTATTATGTAAGTAGGAAGACAATATAAGTCTCAATCGGCGAAGAAGAGAAATCATAGGGAAATGCAATCTCTGACGATCACCTCTCACAGAGGGTAAGCATCATTTTAATAATTTTATTTTGGAAATGGTTAAATGGTTCTTAATTTTTGAACTTTGAGGTCACCGCTACCGAGTTGCCGCGCCGCGAACGACTCAATTACTCAAGATCTGTATACAATTTTTTGAAGGATTTCTTTCTTAAATTACACATTCAAATCTCTTTCATTATGACATTTATACCACAAAAAATAATTATTGAGCTATGTACAGGGTTATTTATTATAGTTTGACTCCCACCTACAGCTCTTATTATGAGTTATAGAAAAACAATTTAAATACAACAGTTTTAGGTTTTTACGTATTATCTTTTGGTAATAGAATAAATAATAAATCGACTTCACAACTTTGTAAAAATTAATCGAGTTATATTTTTTATGGAACACCCTGTATATTTATCTTAAATGAAAGTTCTCTTTGTTCTGATTTCGAATATACATAATTTCTTGGCATTTGATTCAGCCACTTTCAACATATTTGAGTTTCCTGGAGATCACGTTGTGTTGAATACGTGGACGTTTGTAATAAACGTATTCCCTGGCAACGAAAACAATGTTAGTTACACATAAGTTAGTCTTCTATTGAAAATTAAACCAGTATTGCAGAAATTAATTTTACTTCTAAATTAATTAAATTTATGGGTTATTCTGAGGAAGAAAAAAAGTGAATTAATAAAGGACAAGGTTATTTTATTCAAATATCAGTGTTGCAATAGGTAGACATGAATATCATCAAATATACCCGGCGGGCAGAATGATCCCGATTTGATTAAAATAACTTTATTATTTAACTTTTTTCTTTCTTCGAATAATCCATTTGATAGATGTTTTAAATAATTTCTGCAAAACGGTTTAATTTTCAATCGATGACTAACTTATGGGTAACTAACATTGTTTCGTTGCTAAGGTTACGTTTATTGCAAACGTCGACGTTTTCAAGGCAACTTGATCTCCAAAAAAATACGTTGTGAATTCAAATATCTTAAACGTGGTTGAATCAAATACCAACAAATTATATATTTTAAATCAGAACAAAGAGATCTTTCGTTTGATATAATAATATACAAGGTGTTCCATTTAAAAAAAATATAACTCAAATAATTTTTACAATGTTGTGAAGTCGATTTTTATTTCCTATTACCAAAAGATACTACTTGAAAAACCTAAAACTTTTGTATTTAAAGTTTATTTCTATAACTAATAATAAGGGCTGTAGGTGGGAATCAAAATATAATGAATATGATGACAATTTCAAATGACTGCTTAACTACCAGGACTACTTGACTAAATTTATTCATTTAAGACTCCTAAAATCAAAATGTGCCACTGAAGTTTCAGGAGAATTTTAAAATTTGTTTGATGTTTGGTACTCCTTCTATTTGTAAAATCTTGTAAAATAATTAATGGTCGACCAACCATCTACAAAGTCATGGAAGCGTTGAACGGTCCAATCAAGATGTCGAAAAAATGCTAAAAGCTTGGATGAGTGATAATAACTCAAAGAACTGCTCAATGGGTTATTTTGTGCAAAAAAAAATGCATCGTATCATCGTATAATTAACTACTTATAAAGCATTACTCGGCGTGGATTTTCAGATTCACCTATTTTCTATTTTACCCAGGGAGGTCGTGGAAAGAGTTTTTACTGAAGAAGAGCTACAAAATGTGTTGAATTTAGAAACACAACAATCGTCTAATGTAACTGAAAATTTAGATAATCATATTGAAGTAAAGAAATGAGAATTGACCATGTACCAATAATTATGGATTATCAAAATTTGATTCAAACAGCGAGACGATTGCGCTGTCAGGCGAAACGAGCGCTAAGAAAATGCTCGAAACTTCAAATAAAAAATTAAAAATTCTCCCATCAGGACAAAATGTAATAATAGAGGTGCCTAAAGTCGACAGGGGTCCTTTGGATTTAAAAATGTGTTAGGGTCCATAGATGTGAATTCAAATTGATGGTTTTCTAGAAATGAAATCCATCAATCGAGAATAACAGCCTAATTGAAATTCTCCGATATAAAATTATTTCCTTTAGAGAGACAGTTGCCATGTTTTCCAAGTTTGAGGGACAAGGCTTCAAAAAATGCATGTGCAAACCCACTAAAACATAATGCCGAACAAACAAATGTAAATGGAAATAAATAACTATCTACATTTTTATATTTTATGTACCGGGTGGCCAACTAAGAATGGACGCCGGCTATATCTCGGGAATTATAAATCTGACAATATTGAAAAAAAATATTTAATAAGTAAATCGACTACGTGAAATCGCGGGAAATTATTTTCAAGTTTGTAAGATGGCCGCTAGGGGGCGAAACTGTTATGGCCGATCATAAATTGGTTCTTTCTCCAAAAATATGCAAATATAAATATATTTTAAATATTGCCGTAGTAAAGACTGCAAAATTTCTGATTTTTTTGTTTAGAGTATTTTACTCTGTCTTAGAAAATGTAGTGGTGGGGAACGTCAAACAAGTTTTTATTTAAATGGAAATAACTTCGGTATAAGTTAACAGAATTGAACAAACTAGGTCTCGTTTAAAAGAGATCTTCTTACTTAATAATATGCTGTATAAAGATAGTCCGAATAAATTTTGACGTGATAGCTAGAGGGCGCTGTTTAACATTACAACAATTATTGCGCATTATCATGAGATTTTTAAATAGCACCCTATGTATCTTTTACACAGTTAAATAGAGGACAAAATTGCTAAATAGTCGGTGCAAACCGCAACTTCCTATCTTTTTGAAACCGAAGATATCAATAAAACAAATGTTAGACCGCTGACTATTTACATATTTTACGCGTAAAACAAATTTAAATTAGTTGAAACAATTTAATTAATGCCGTCCTAAATGTTCAAACTGCCGTCCATCGTTTTCGATGCACTTAAGCATCCTTTCCCGCGTAGACCAAACTGCACTCTAGTTCAGCTACTGAAATAGTTTGCATACAGTCCCTTATTCGTCCAATCATGTTATCACGGTTGCAAAAACTATATCTTTTACTCGACCCCATAAATAAAAATCCAGGCATGTTAAATCCGGTGATCTAGCCGGCCATGGAAAAATGCTGCCCCGTCCTATCCATCTACCAGGGTAGTTGGCATCTAAAAATTGACGAACATTCACTGCGAAGTGGGCTGGACAACCATCGTGCTGGAACAGCATTCGTCTTAGAATTTCTAGGGGCACTTCCTCTAACAGAATCGGCAATTGCTCTGTTAAAAACTGTAGGTAATTGTGGCCATTTAGTTGGTTATTAAAAAGAATGGACCGATAATTTGCCCTTCTAGAATCCCTGCCCAACAATTTACAGACCAACGACCTTGGTGCTGAACTTCTTGCATCCAGTGCGGATTCGTTCTTGACCAATAGTGCATATTATGGACATTTACACTGCCATTACTATGAAAGGTGGCCTCATCTGTCCACAATATACGTGATAGAATTTGGGGATCGTCTGCCATCATACCCAAGAGCCAGTGGCAATGGTCTAGTCTTCGATCAAAATCTGCAGCAGTCAATGCCTGATGCAGGACTAAGTGATATGGATGTAACCTGAAAGATGTAAGATGATCACTACTGATTCAACAGTAGGATAAGTATTAAGTAAACCTTTGTAAGTTTACAGTAGAGTTTCAACATTGAAGATTCGCTTACTTGTGCTCTTTGAGAATGTTTTGAACGGTAGATCGAGTTACTCTCAGATCCTGTGCAATACTTCTAGTACTTAGGTGTGGATTAAACTGCACATAAGCTAAAACATTAATAATGTTCTCTTCGGTACGTCTCCTGTGTTGTTTACGGTATACGGGAACATGGACGCTTCCAGTTGTTTGTAAACGATGGATAACTCGCAGAAAAACCTTTTAATCGGGTGCCGTCTATCGGGATATTGCTGCGCATATACCCTTTCAGCAACTGTAGCATTTCTCATGCATTCAAAATAGACACCTATCATGTCAAATAACTCTTCGTTGGTATAAAGCATTTTGTAACACTTAACAGCACAGCACTAAGACTATCTAATACTAATACCAACAACACTAACGTAACACAAAAACGACAAGAAAAACTAACAAACTAACAGTAACGTAACACAAACAACAACAAGTAAACTCAAACTACACGAAAAACTCAAACAATCACACGCAATAACAAAATCGAGAACAAGCTTTGAAAAATAGCAACTAAATGATATTGACATGAAATTCAATTGTTCCAATATTTCGACGTATGGCTTCCAATTTTGTTTCACAGCCTACTAATTTTTACTACGTAAAATATGTAATAGATGTTGCATAGTCAGCGGTCAAACATTTGTTTTATTGATATCTTCGGTTTGAAAAAAGATAGGAAGTTGCGGTTTGCGCCGACTGTTTAGGAATTTTGTCTTCTATTTAACTGTGTAAAAAGATACATAGGGTGCTATTTAAAAATCTCATGATAATGCGCAATAATTGTTGTAATGTTAAACAGCGCCCTCTAGCTATCACGTCAAAATTTATTCGGACTATCTTTATACAGCATATTATTAAGTAAGAAGAGCTCTTTTAAACGATACCTAGTTTGTTCAATTCCGTTAACTTATACCGGAGTTATTTGCATTTAAATAAAAACATGTTTGACGTTCCCCACCACTACATTTTCTAAGACAGAGTAAAATACCCTAAACCAAAAAATCAAAAATTTTGCAGTCTTTACTACGGCAATATTTAAAATATATTTATATTTGCATATTTTTGGAGAAAGAGCCAATTTTATGATCGGCCATAACAGTTTCGCCCCTAGCGAAGATATATAGCCGGCGTCCATTCTTAGTTTTCTTTAGTTTAAGCAGACGATGTGCATTATTTCTCTTGTGTTGTATAGTCATATGTACTGACTTGACTGCGGAGAAATATCTCTTTTCGCCAACTTGATGAGTAATCTTGTTAGAACACCTTGTATTATCCAAATGCTACACTACAAAGTCAATTGAAACATACCACGATACAAACTTCAAACAAATAACACCAGTCTCTGTATTCCCTACTAACATTTTGGAGGGGTAACTACTCCTGCTCTAGGAATAATTATTATCGTATTCTAATTAACGAAATTGCGCTTCCCTTTCTGTTCAAGTTGACGTGTTTTTCATCTGGTCTTCTTGTAATTTGCTCTATAACCTCTTAATTTGGACACTCTGTATATCTTGTAATCTCAATGTAGAAGAAGTAGCAGTTAAATTAAATTGAGTAGATAAAGGAAAGTATCAAAGAAGTAAGGAAAGTACAGGAAGTGTCGAGAAAGTAAAGAAAGTACCAATGAAGTAAAGGAGGTATCTACCAAGGAAGTAAATAAGTACTAAAGAAATACAGAAAAACCTGTGTACCTCTAGGAAATTCTATTTAAAGAAAGTGGTGTGTACAAAATATGGCACTGCAGTTTACTCCTCGTGCTTAATACTGTGACCGATCAACACGTACCGAACTAATTTAGTACTAGTGCACTCACAATACAAAACGATTAATTCAAATAAACTTCGCATATAGTCCTTGGTTCGAGTACTAAACTGTCGTTGTAAATAAAACCAATGAGTAGGTATACGCGTGGACTTTAAAGAAGCCCATCCCCGAGGCGTTTTACAAGTAGGCATTAAGTTTGGACATTCTGTATACAGTTTGCTCTTCTCGAGCCCTTCTAGGTGGAGGTGAATGAAACAACAATTCGTTATTGTCGTTTGTATCAAGTTGGGTTTGTTTGTGTGTCTTTTAATTAAATATCATTTTTAACCATAACTTATATATATATATATATATATATATTATATATATATATATATATATATATATATATATATATATATATATATATATATATATATATATATATATATGACTGTTTTTATTGTTATTTTTAATCCATATGTGACGCTTCCATCAATTGATGGTAATTAAGACTACCAACTCTTATTTGTTATGAGCCTTGATAAAGCCCTACGCATAGGGGGGCAAACGTCGGCGTTGACAACATATTGAGTTTGTTGTTTCATTCACCTCCACCTAGAAGGGCTCGAGAAGAGCAAACTGTATACAAAACTTATAATTTTGGAGGAATACTCACCTGATTTGGACATTCTTTAAATGTATATAATACTTCAGGTAAATTTTCTATTGTATTAAAATACCGACGCAAAACACTTAATCAGTTTCGTATTGAGACTAGCTGCAATTCCCCCTAAAACTACGATTTTCAATACATAATAGCCTGCTGTAAACATGTCTTTTCATTATTCACGGAGCTGTATTCACCAATGTTTTTAAATCTGCCCTAAAACTAGTTTTAGTAAAAGTTACTTCCTAACCATGTGTAAGTAGAATACGGCCGGATTGCGCTCGACCGTTTTGCGCTCTTACCTGAACTCGACCAGTTTGCGCTCTGCGATTTAATTATAGAAATTTGAATCTACCCTATTGTCTCCGATCGACCGATTTGCGCTCTCTTGTAATATAATAGTTATTTGTATACCTAGGCCGAGAAATACCTTAATTCCTTATAGAAAGTATTTTAACTAAAGGCGTTTCCCCGATCGCCGTTTCCCTCCGATCGCACTGCCCCCCTTGAACAATACCCCCACCCCCCCATCACACAAACATAACTAATATAAACGAATGTTACTTGAAATAATTGTTTGTTTTTTTTTTGTTTTTGTTTTAAAGAAAAAACTGTACTAACTGTAACCTACCAACCAACACCGTTTACCCCGATCACATGAAAACAACTTAAATCTCGATAATTTCAAAATGTTTATAGTACAAGAGAGCGCAAATCGGTCGATTGGAGATAATAGGGAAGGTTTAAATTTATATAATTAAATTGCAGAGCGCAAACTGGTCGAGTTTAGGTACGAGCGCAAAACGGTCGAGCGCAAACCGGCCGACACCGTGTAAGTATGCAATTAAATTTGTCTACTTCTGAAAGTACTTACAAGATTTAAAAGTGGCCTTGTATATGGGCTATTGTATTTAATTTATATATTCATTAACCCATTCTATTTTACAAAAAGGAAACTATTTCGTGTTTAGGATATAAACACAAATAGCACTTGAGTGCATGCTCAAAATTCACCCTTTTTTAAATTTTAATATAAACTTATACAGAGTGCAATTTTAAGTTCTATTGTTACCCACTAGTTTTATTTATTTAATGTAATTAGTTGAACCGTATCGAACTTCTTACTTAACTCTGATTCTTAATGACGTTCCTTTACTCAATTTTGAAGTATTTTGTTACTGTAATACCTGTATATAAAAAAAATATAATCACTTTAAGTGATTACTCTAACGATTTTTATTATTGAAGTGCATTTGTCTTAATACGTTTTGTGACGACTCTTTCCAATTATTCACATTTTTAAATTGAATTCTAAAACATCTTATTAATTCGCTCAATCTGTCTAATGAATTGCTATACAGATTCGATAAAAAATTCCTTGGTCAGTAGTTGCCACAAATATTGTTTATTTATTATTTTATATGTATATTAGTTTAAGGCCTGATTTTTTTTCATCTCCAGTTGATTTTATCTATAATATAATGATCTTATAAACGCGACTTTCTAAAAATTTGATTGGCTCAACGCTGTGTTTCCATAGTAGTTAACCGACTGATAATGTTAACTGGAGGTGAAAAAATCAGGCGTTAAACTAATACAAATTAAAAAAATTTGTTGAGTATTGAGTTTATATCTTATGGTTTAATGAATATATAAATTGAATGCAAGTTTCTAATAAACAAGTAATAATTCTTTGTTTACTGCACGTTACTATATATTTTGAAAATCGTTTTTGTATGTGGATGGAATTTATTTATTTATTTATGTATTGATTATACAAATACATAAATACATTAAATCAGATATTAAATAAAACCGCAGGATAGATCCTAAAACGGTTCTAACAATTACAATATATCTCCGCTAGCTAATAAAGTAATATAAAACATTTATAATTTTAAACCACAAAGAAAGAAAAAAGGTTGCAATTTCTATTCAAAAGTTGAAAAATAAAAAACATAAAATGTGAAAACAAAATGTACCATGTGTCTCTGGCAAGACGCAACATAGGAATTTCACTATAGAAAAAATTGAATTGATCCACTAAGGCTATGAAATGTTCGTATTGACGTATACGTTATAATTAATTGTTATTGCATGTTCCTTATTGTAATATTCTCTAATTTAATTTTTGAAAATGAGTGTGTATACAATCCCTGAGAAAGTTCAAATGGTTAATAGGTATACAGAGGTAGAAGGTAGAAGCACTTCCGCTTTGTTTGCCGAACTTTATCCGAATCGCCAGAAAGTGTCCAGCTGGTTTAACAAAACCAGAAGATTGACGACGATGAAGAAATTGATGTAGTAGGTGCTGTGCTGTGTTAGTATTCGACAACTAAGTATCGACTGTGGTTTAATAGGTTTCGAGTTCATAACATTTTAAAAAGCATAAACCGATGCTGACAAAAGGCTAGAATTTTGTGAAACATTAATGGAGATACGCAATAATGTTATGAATTTTGTTTGCGATGAATGTCAGTTCAATCTCAATGTAGTTTGCGGTATCAGCACGATAGGTGTTCAGCACATAATGCGAATTAAATAAAACATTTTTTAAATGAAGCACTTTCTAGAACCTGGATTGTAAGAGGTGAGGAAGTTGCTTGGCCACCAAGATCACCAGGCTTGTGCCCCAACGACTTTCTTTTTATGGCCTTACAAATCTTCGAAGGTTTATCCCGACAGAACCCATGACACAATTGAGTGTTTAAAAGATAAAATTTTGGAAGTTTGCTTCAATATACCAGCAAATATGATTGCAAATGTACAACGAAACTTCTATTTGGGGCACTGTTTAGCAGTAAATGGACAGCATTTTAATCAGTTGCTATAAGCCAAGCACTTAGCATGTAATTACCTGTTAGCTTTCACTTCTGTATATTCACAAACAAATCGGTTCTTTTCAGGACCACTAACACATTTATGGAAAAGAATTTTTAATACGATGCAATTAAAACTTAAAACGACAATCACTTTTAATAAAAAACCGTATTTGAAATTACAACAATTCTTACAATTGTTCTTGGTTGGTTTTAAAATAATAATCTTGTTATCTTAGTGTTTGTTGACTCCTAGATTCTAGTAAAACCTGAAATAGAAAGTCACAAGAGAAATAGCAAACTTAATAATTTAAAGCACAAACCTTTAGCCTCATTATTCATAACATTAAAAACCTTTTTGCACTCCTTACCTATGAAAAAAATCAAAAGCGCACATAAAGCAGGCACCAAACGCTGTTATCCCGAACATGTGTTTCAAAACTACCAAAAAACACTCCACATTAGAAGCTTTCCACGAACAATTTGTTGATTTACTTATATTGTTCGTTATATAGAATACAATTTTCGCACATTTTATTTGTTGTAAATGTTGTAAAACAATGCAAATCTTCAAATAAAAGTTTGACAGTTAAATAGGTTAACTAGAGGTTAGATGACAAATGTATACATTATGCGCATATGCGTATAGCCACAGCTTACTAATTAAATTTTGTGGTTTATCACAATAATAGAGATTTGAAAATGCAATTATAGGAAAAAATCGTGCAAAAATAGCATACGCAACTTGTGCGTAAACAGTATTCGGGAATTCGTGCCAATGCTACACCTCGTGCGTTGGCGCGCACTCGGGTTTGGAAACGGGCACTCATTCTCGAAAGAATATGTTTCCGCACATGTTACGTAAATAACTATAATCGGCCATTTTCTAAAAATCTTCATTAATCTCATGAGTTTCCAAATTGTTTACGATCAAGAAGCTAAAATGTATAACACCCTCCAATTCTAGGTTATACTTTACTTCGTTGATTCCGAATAAAAGTCCTTAGAACACCAACTTCTGTTTATCGGTAGAGACCTGTGGTAGAGACAAACTACTTGATCCATACTAATCGAAATATTCTATAATCATAACTGTATTGACTTAAAATAAAGTTTTAACTTTAGAATACCTTCATATTCTTGCAAGATGCAAGTATTATGTCTAATAGTAGCAAACAAACGATTCATTTAACCTCAAATTCAATACGAACAGGTTTATGCAAAAAGTATTTCATTATACTTGCTTCAATAGCTATATAAAATATGAAAGCAACTGAACAAAATCACAAATACTTACTTTTTACAAACTTAAGAATAATATTTACATTTGAAGGAAGATTAGACATTCTACCTCCCTTCTCTTCCTGTTTTTTTTTATCAATTTTTCTTTCTTTTTAATTTCTCAAATTAATCTATTTATTTATTTATTTATTTAAATACAGCCGCACCACAGCAAAAGCCAATTATGGGCGGGAACAGCAAAATACAAAACTAAAACGAATCGGATAATATAAACGTAAAAGTAATTAGACGTAGGTAATACAGATATAATCAAAACAAATAAAAGTAGTAACGTTAACGTTAAACGAGGTAAATAATGTAAATCGATCAACCAACTAGGGAGTCGCTACAGAATGATTTTATCTCGGATATGGACGTATGAAAAATATCAAATTTACGTAGAGCACTGCTGCTGCATACAGAGAAAATAGGAGATGACTCCAACACACGCGTACGGGGAGTGGGTAGGTAGAAAGTGGTAGGAAAACGAGACCCAGGTCGAGGAACGGAAAAAGATAATTTTGCCAACAATTCAGGACAATCGACAAGGTAATGAATAAGTTTGTATAGAAAGAGAAGAGAAAGGTGGCGCGACGACTACTTAAATCGGAAAGGTTGAATCTAGCCAAAAGATCAGATTGCGGGAAACCTCTAGGAGGGTAAATTCCATCAACGTGAAAAGCTAGAAATTTTAAGAATTTGCGCTGAATGTTCTCCAGAGCGTGGATATGAGCCTGATACGTAGGGTTCCAAACTACCGAGGCATACTCCAGTCGAGTTCGAATGAGGGTTCTGTACAGCAAGAGAGGTAAGTCAGCGCTTAAAAATCTCTAGAGTTTCTGATAATAAAACCAAGAGTTTTAAGTGAAGATGAAACAATAGATCGAATGTGCGAACTAAAGGACAGAGACGATTCAAAAGTGACACCCAGATCTTTAAAAGCGCTAGAGCGAGTAATGGAGACGTCGGAAAAGAATAGTTAAAAAGAATTGGGGACTTTGCTCTGGTATAAGAAACGATGTGACATTTAGAAACGTTCAGATCTAAGTGGTTAGACCGACACCATTTATCAAAAGATCAAGCCTTTTCTGAAGCACAAGAGCATCAGACATATTACGTATAACCTGAAATATCTTCATGTCATCCGCATACAGTAGGCAATGATAATCGAGTAGGTGCGACGTCATTGATAAAGATATTGAATAATAGGGGCCAAGAACAGAGCCTTGGGGTACGCCCGAAGGGACACTTGAGACACGCGACCGGAAGCCAAGCAGCTCAACAAATTGGGTTCTATCAGATAGGTAACTCTTGAGTAATTGTACTAAGTTGTTACTCAAACCAAAAGCGTGTAGCTTCGAAATGAGAATCTCATGGTTCAACCGATCGAAAGCCTTACTAAAATCGGTATACACAACGTCGACCTGGAAACCAGAATCAAGGATTCAGCAAGAAACTGGTGCATAACAGTTAAATTGGTAATTGTGGAACGCCCTCTAATAAAGCCGTGTTGACAGCTGTGAAGCTTTTGGGAGATCCTAGAAGCGATGTGGTTATATAAGCAAAATTCGAAAAGTTTTGAGAAGTTACAGAGAAGCGCGATGGGGCGATAGTTAAGAACATTGGATCTGTCGCCTTTTTATGAACAGGAACAATTCGAGCAGATTTCAATCAACAGGAAAGCGTCTGTGTTGAAGGATCAGATTGAATATGTGAAGTAACGGCGTCGACAGCACAGAAATGCAGTCTCGCAAGAAGAAGGCAGGGATGAGATCAGTGCCTGCGGTAAGTGTGGGTTTAATCTTTTTATAGCGAAAAGCAGATTAGACTCGACGAAATGTTTAGGCAGAGATCACGTCAACAACCTGATGTTGAGGTACAAAAAGAGTGGTGGGCATGTACGTCGCTAAAGCAGCTACTAAAATAAGAAGCAAAAAGTTGACAACATCATTTTGGCCGTCACTGTGAGCACCAAGGTAAGTCATATTAGAAGGTATACCGGAGGAATTACGGACTAGATTAATGTAAGACCAGAAATGATTAGGGTTAGACCTAATATCGGTCTCAATACGTCTCAAGAAGCATTTATGAGAAGTCTGAATATCAGTCTTTATCTTGCTGCGCAGCATTCTAAACCGATGAAGAGAAGTAGGGTCATTAGATGATTTATAATTCCGCCGAGAGAGTACTTCAGCTTGATATCAGAGATGATAGCATTAGAAAACCATGGCGGATATTTTGTTCTGGATTTCGGAGAGGACTTAGGGATAAACGCATTGAATGAGTTATAGATAACAGAATATAGTTTCTGTAAAGAAGAATCAACGGAGGAGTCTGTCAAGATAGGGGTCCATGATAGGGAAGAAAGATGTTCATATAAGAGGTGTAGTTACCTTTTCTAAAGTTGTAGGACAAATGAAGATTATTTCCAACAAGTTTGTGGAAATTGCCAGGTAAGCTGCGGGAAAATCTTATGAGAAAGGGTAGGATGATGGAGGTCCTCGTCAACTATTGGATCGCAGTTCCTGTCAACCAGACATGGTTTGGATGACAATAAAAGATCAAGTAACCTATTGTTGGAATTGCGGACAAAGTTGAACTGCTCAAGAGACAGTAAGTTGCAAAAATTATTTAAGGGGTACAGCTAGAAAGGGACGAGGCATATTCGGCAAAGTTAAAATCACCCAACACAATGAGATCAGGTCCATGGGTAATGTGAAGTAGCTCAAGTGCCTCAAACAGTGTGATCACGTGATCATAAGACACAATTTGGGATATGTAGACAGCGACAAGACAGAATCTAGCACCAGAGGTACTTATGAATACAGCAGAAATATCGATATCGAGAATAGACTGAAATAAAGGAGAGATTGAATACAAATCTATATGCTGCACATGAAAGTTGAATTTTACCGCAATGAGAACTCCGCCATCTCTAGATCTGGATGTGGCTTCAGTGACCGGTTGAAAAAGAGGGGAGAAAAGTTCGGAATTATTGACAGAGTCGCTTAACCAAGTCTCAGTGATGACAAAAATATCGATGTAAGAGATAGAGGAAACACCGTTGAAAATTTTGTGTTTTAGTGTTAAGGCCCTAACGTTTTGATAGTAAATGAAGACAGAAGCGGAAGAAATATGAGATGAAAAGCAGTCAGGAGAGTTGGCGGGAGAAGGGGTAATTGCTATCCGGAACCTACCAAATCTGCTTTTAAAGCAGTCAGTTTTGACATAGACAGGACAGTTCCTATCCCAAGCAGCGTGATCAGGTTTAAGGGCAGAATCTTGCTGAGACTACAGCAATTAAAGCACTTCAAAAATCAGATTTACAGTCACCAATAGAATGTTGTTCAGCACACTTAGGGCATACCAACGACTCACGGCAGTGGCGAGACGAATGGTGGAATCCGCAACAATTGAAGCATCGAATAACTTCTAATGCATCAAACACAGGGCAAGAAATCGTACCCAATAAATACATGTCCAGCCGAAAGAGCAGATCTGTAGGCAGCAGCGTCAACCTGTAAGACAGCCTGAAATGAGCTTTTGTTCTTCCTAAGAGGGTTGACCGATTTTACATCAGATTATACCTATAATATTACTTTAATGTTATACAAATAAGAATACATTTTAAAATAGAAATTCCACACAAGTAAGCGGACTTTAAATGTTTTAAAGTAATGCCGAACATATCCCGCCCAGCAGTTTGATTATAGTTATTTACATTCGCGTGCGGAAAATTAAACTTTACAGCGCGAAATCGGAGTGCTTTAAATTTATTAAGCGCTGTAAAATAATTTAACGCACAAGATTTGTATTAAATTTTCTGGCAGACGATTTTTAAATGGTAAAAATCTAAAATTAACAAATATGTTGCTGTCAATATCGGTCATAAACTGAACTGTAATTCAGAATACACAAGATGGCGCTAATCATTTACATGAAACTAAAAATATTCTAAATCAGTTTATTTTACCATTCAACAGTAAAGAAGTTGAGTAATTGTTGATTTAGTAAACATATTTTTGTTCTATAAAAAGATTTTTATTGACAAATGTACCTTAAGGGCGGACCATTTGGGTAGTTTTTACGCACGCTGTGCATGCACTGTACGTAATCATGACGTTTCAGGGTTTGTAGTTTCAATGTTAATTTGACGTTTACAGGAGGCCAAAATAATTATTTACCTAACGAGTTCGGGAAGATACATTTCCACATAAGCACTTTGTTTGCCGCACGACCGTAGGGAGTGCAGTATTAAATGCAGCGCGGGAAACTTCTTCTCGAAAAAAGTTAGGTATATTATTTTTGTAACAGTAACTGTAATACTAGTTCATAAATAAATAAATTCACAGCTGCTTAGTTTTTGTGTTTACAAGAAATTTGAGTTGGTAGCACTGTCCCGCCGATTGCTTGACAATTTGTTGTCAACTAATACCAACCTAACAAAAATGTCCCTATTCCCTCGGAAACTAAAAAACACCGCGGTGCGGGAAATGGAACTTCCCGTGGATCGAGAATAACCGGGAAATCAGTAATTTTAGGCTATGAGTACAAAAAAATATTTCACAGGCCTGAGAGATTTTTGAAGCAAGCACAGTTGGGTTGGATAGGTAAAACAAATTAAATCTTCTGACGCTTATCAGATTGAGACACTTGAAAGTTGATGCAACTCAACAAATCAGGGCTATCAATGACTCCGTTACAGATTTTATATAAAGTTGTTAACAAACATTGATTTCTCCTACCCTCTAACGTACTTACTCCAGCCAAATCCCTCAAATGACCTCAATCTTCTTGTAATATTTTTATTTAATGGGTTCCAAATAATTGAACAATACTCAAGTTTGCTTCTAACAAATGAAAAATAAAGAATTAGAATCTCTCCTGAATCTTTGAAGAAATTTGTTGACCTTTTAATCATTTATAACACGAAGTTATTACATCATCAATGTGATTATTAAAGTTAAACTTATTATTCATAATAACACCAAGATCATAGATCTGTTCTACTGATTTTAGTTCTGAGCGCCCAATAAATTATTTAAACAACCTTTCTGATTTCTTTCTACTTACGGACATAACATTGCATTTATTGATGTTTAAACTAAGTTCATTCAAACTACACCAATCATTAAATCTATTCAAATCATTCTGAAGAATAATTGCTTCACTGATGCCATTCATTCTGCGGTATAATTTCACACCATCCGCATATAAAAGATAAAATATCTGAGGCAAATCATATATGAAAATTAGAAAAAAAAAGAGGTCCAAGTCCTGAATTAGGAATAAAACAGAAAGATGTAAACTTAAGAAAAGAAACACTACATTATCTGTCCCGAAGATAAGAGGCAAAAAAAAACGAATATCAAAGCAAGTTGCACCCAATTTACTAAGTTTCTTAAGTAACATAGGCATTACTGAAATCAGTATAAATTACATCTATTTCACCCTGTCCTCTAGAACTGTGGAAAGAAATTAAGAAAAAACTAACAAATTTGATTCAGTGGACCTTTCTTTATAAAACCCATGCTGATAAGGTGAAATATATTGTTTAACACTGTTATAAAGAATCTTGTAAATCACATTTTCAAATACTTTGCGTGGATTGTTTCAGCTTCATTACCTTTTTTAAAAACTGGTGTAATTTTCACTAATTTCTATTTTGTGGGGCACATGCCTTGCTGAAAACATAAATTAAAAATATGCAACATCTTATCCGCCAATTCATATTTTAGTTCCGTAAAGAAGAAAGTCAGAATACCCTCTAAACCACTACGTTTTTTGGGTTTTAATTCATCAAAAGCTTCCAATACCTTTTTTAGATTTACCGAGCCAAAATGAAAATTAAAAAATTATCATTATCCTGAACTACAGACTCTAAACAGTATCAAGACTTTTTGGTACTATAGACTGAATTAAAATAATCTAAAAAAGCATTTGAGATACCTTTACCTTTCAAAACCTGCCTATTCCATTTCATCCTATTAAATAATTTTGATTTAGATTTTAACAGATTAATATATGTCCAAAACTGTTTGGAGCCATTAACAACATATTCTTCAACACATTTAATATAATCAAAATAAGCTTTCTGAATACGATCTTTAAGACTTCTGCGGACATCTGTAAACCTAGCTTCAAAATAAGGTGAGACACTCTTTTTCTTAGCCAAAATTTTTTTCCTTTTACAAAACTTCTTAATCTCACCAGTAAACCAAAATTTTTTTAGGAACAAATTTATTAATCGCCATAAAAATGATATCATACAATAGATTCACTAAGTGATCTACCGATTCCATTAGCAAAAAATTACCCCAATCATACTCACACAAAATTATCCCTCATATTGTCTCTCTGCTACTGAAAATACTCAAGATTATTATTTTAATTATTTACATCTGATACCGAATAAAGGATTACTGGGAATCATAAACAGAAGAGTAAGCGGCGGATGATACTTATCACTGTACTGTTCTCTATATTAGTTAAAACCAAATCTAAAGTTCTACCATAACAATTCAAAATATTATTGATAGACTCCAAATTAAAAGACAGTAAAATTTAAAATTATGTTAGTTTTACAATTGGCACGAACCGTATGATTAATTACGTTATACATATTCGGCAAATTAAAGTCGCCTGCTATAACAACTCGGCAGTTACTTTTCCATAATGCAATTAGGTCAGTAAAAATTTGAACAAAACTCTCATAATTCTTACTATTACTACTAGGCCGAAAATAGACAGAGCATATAAATAACTCCTGATTTATAAAACTACAAATAACACACTCAAAATCAGCATCAAATATTTTTTTTCATTAATTTAGGTCTCAAATCAGATAAAATAGCTAAAGTACCCCACTTCCTCTTTCTAAAGAAACTCTATCAGATCTATCAATACCACCTATACAACAAAGCCTGTGCACTACCGTTTTAACCTGTCAAGATGGCATTTATTAGCTACGCTTGCGTGTCTGTCGGTTTGAATTTTTAAATTTTGGTGCAGTTTTGTGATTATTTTGTTCAAGACTTTTTAATTAGTTAAGGGAATTGTCATATTGCAGTAAAAAACATTTAGTGTTAGTGAACGTTTTGTTTTTTACAAGTTTAATTTAGTGTTAGGAAATATACTAAAATGCCATATAACTGCTGTGTTCGTGGGTGTAAGGACAAGGTCCTAAGTTTTCGTTTCCTAAGGAGGACGATAACAAAAATCAAATCTAAACATTCACTAAGTCATTTGTCTTGTTTTCAGATGCAATTCTATGCCTTTCCCAAATACCTACCAAGACAAACCTTTCACATCCACAAGAACTTCCCCAAATTCTAAAAATTAAGACTGGAATATCAATCTATTGAAATAGCAATACAAGAAAGCTGTTCTTCACATGAACTGTATTGGCAAGAAAGAATCATTACTACAATTGACGACATATACAATTATTTTGAAAAAATCCTCCAACCAACTGGACCTTTTCAAAAAAAATGATTGCGTGTTTTGTTTCTAATTGGTTCAGAAGAACTACAACTTAAGTGTGCTCTTCGAATTTCTGAAGAACTCCTTGTCAAATGTTTTATGGGAACTTAAACGACGAGTTTGCAGATTCATTTTCTCTTTTAAAACCACCATTCAGTTACAAAATTGTATAAACCAAATTCAAAATAAAATTGAAAACCCCACTCAAACAACCCTTGTGGAAAGATTTCAAGTCATCGAAGCCAACTTAAACAACCTAATTAATGACTTGCCAGAAGAAAAGCATAACACTCTAAAGTTTCTTTTAAACCAAGTTACTTTACTGCAGACTTCAAAGAAACGCTACAGATATTCTTGGGAAACAGTTTTATTTTGTAGCTTGTTACATTCTATTTCACCTCACTGCTACATTTTTGCGAAACTCTTCAAATTTAATTTTACCATCTGCAAGTACCATAAAGAGAGTCTGTGCAAAATTTTCTGGTGATCCACTAACTGAACAACATGATCGCAATTTCCTACATTATATAAAATGAAATTCCCTTTCTTGGAGCATCATGAAAAATGTGTAGCAGTTTTAGTGGATGAGATACATTTGAAGCCATTTATTGATTACAAAGGCGGTACAATAGTGGAAAATTTCAAAACAGTGACGAACGTGCAACAACTGCTCATGTGTTTATGATCACAGGAGTAAGATCCAGTTCAAAGATGTAGCTCATATTTTGCCAGCGAACAAGTTGAAAGCTGATATTTTGCATGTATCTAAAAAAATATTAAGTTTGAAAGACATTGGGTTTGAAGTACTCACAGTAATTACAGATAACAATGCAATAAACAGAAAAGCAATGAGCCTATTTGCAGATCCTCCACAACTAATGGTCCATTACACCTATCCAAATTTTCTTAATACACCACTTTTTTCCTCATCGACACAGTCCACATTTTTAAAAATATTTTAAATAACTGGCTTAATCAAAAAATGGTCAAGTAATGATCTATCCGGATTTCGACAATTTTTCAATTAAGAGGAATCACATTAAACACTAAAATCCATGCATAATTTTGAAAATAAAAACCTATTAAAATATAGATATACCATCTCTTTAAAGGCGCTTTATCCATCATCCATTGAGCGACAAAGTGTCAAGCTTGTGCTTCAAATTTTCAATCATTCAACGATAGCAGCTCTGAAACAATTTGGACCTAAAAAATTTATTGAAACATGAAGATACGGCCTTATTTATATATATTTTTGTTAAATGGTGGGACATCATTAATGTCAAAACATTATTAAAAGGAAACGAAAACTGACTTCAGAGCCAATAACCAAAAACTCTGCACATATATTCGATTTCTTGGAAAATTTTTGAAATGGTTAGACTACTGGAAGGAAATGGACTGCAACGGTAAACTTACCAAAGAAACGCACAATGCTTTGTATCAATCTACGTCAGGATTGGTAAAACTTTCCCAGTATTGTCTGAATGAAAAGGACTTTAGTTATTTCTTATGTGGTAAATTACAAACAGATAAGCTTGAAGAACGTTTTGGAAAGTATAGGCAGTATTCTGGGAGTCAGTACTTGGTATCACTTCGGCAAATCCTAGAAAGCGAAAAAGAAAATTCGGATGCAAAGTTTAACACCGATTTTACTAAAAGGACAAAACTTACATCTACAAATTAGTGCAGAAGATGTTTTAAATTGCAATTACCAAGGCGTAAATGAGGACGAAGAAGAATTGGTTACTAATGATGCCCTCTTTATAGCGGCCTTTGTAGATGAAAGTGACTTGGACCTCATCGATGACTCCACTTGGCCCTTCTAACATTTATAGGAGGATACGCATCATATATGGTAAAAAGCGACTCGTCTGTGGCTACTGCAAAGAATTTGTGGTTAATGATGAACTGTCGGGTGTTAAATATGATAGTACCTTAATCATTGAACGTGATCGAGGTGGTTTGTGCTATCCTGTCGAAGATGTGGTGAAAATTTGTGCGTTTACATTTAAAACTGTTGAAAAACTGGCCCTGAATGAAGATTAATTTTGGCAGAGACAAACCAGCGAACTGTGGTAAAAACAATATCACTTGCGAACATTGCGGATGAAGAGTTGTTCCTCGGTCACAACTGCCAAATTCATTCAACATCGCACCTGAAAAGCATTTCAATTAGTTGCACTGCTAATATATTGTTGAACAATTATTGTAAGAGAAAGAATGACGTTGTTGGTAAATAGTATATTGAAAAACAAGTGTCACAACAAAAGTAGTTGTGACACGTGTTTTTCATACTATTTTTCTATTTCGCAAAAATTTACTTCAAGAAATAAATGTTAATATATGATCTAGTGTTTTTTTTTGGTTTAAAGCTATGTTGGTAGAGTAGTTGATATGCTAATAAAGTTAGCAACAAATGCTGTTGAAATGCTATTGTGAACGCACCACATCAACAAATTTATAACCTAACTTCATCTTTCTACTTTTTGTGAGAGCTTCGTCTTTTATTGCCAACAGTATTTTAATATAACCTCACCAAGTTGATGGAGAATTAAATTACTCAATTTCGATTGTTTTGTCGAAATAAAATCGTTTTCATCACAGTAAAACAAGAAGACTAAATTTTTGTGGGAACGGATTGATGCTTAATCAATATAATGGTCCACCTACAAAGACAATACCAAAAGCGTTTGACAATGTTTGATATATCATGGATGTATCTTAAGCACATCTCGAACAAGTTGAACTTTATATAATTTGTCGCATCATACCGAAGAAAGATATTTATATCCTTACTGTGTGCAAGCAGTTTACCAACTTATTGAGACAATTATCCTGCACATATTCAATACTGTCAATGGCTTTGCAACACTTTTATCAGAGACATATTTGCTTAAGACTCCTTATCGATGAAGTTTGGTTTTACATTTACCGTTCTATAATTTCACAAACACGTGCATGTAGAGTTTACAAAAAACATTTTGTTAAAGTGGTTCCGCTTCACCTCCAAAAGATCTTTTCAGAAGTCGGAATGTTTACTTTTTATAGTTTTGATTTTTTCTTACAGCCTTACTTAAAGAATCTAACTTTTGAACAATGAGTAAATAATATTGAAGAACTACGTTGAGAGAATAGTTGACCTGAACACCCTTAACATGTTATTATCATTGGAATGTTGCATATAGTACAAAAATCACTGTGAACAAATTCAAGATTTATTACAATTGTAGATTAATGTCGATTTGTTATTATTAAAATTTGCTTTGCTACAAATTACGACAGATTTTTATTTATACTTTCATGTTGTCGTTGATTGAAGATAAAACGGCAATATGTATGTATAGTTGCTTATACTAAAATCAATTTTTTTACATTAATTAAGTCATAAATGCGCGGTCGATGGAAGTATATTGTTTGTTAAGTTTTGTTTCATAAATTAACATTAAATTTTCTTTAAATATTAAAATCTACTTAATAAGAACTAACCAAACAAAACCTCACTTAATTTTCTTACGTCAAAATTAAAACTGTAAATTATTTGGTTATACACTAAAATTTATAAAATCCCTAAAACAATACGGGACGACTTCTATTTCCGTATCGTGTACAATACGGAAACAAAGCTATAGAAATTGCGAAATAGAAAAAAACATATTACCTCTTTAAAGAGGCAAAAAATGTATACATTACAACTTGTTGTTTTACAATTTCAGTGTCACAAGCAATTAATTACTTACCTTGGATATGAAAATATAATTTAAATTCGAGCTTCGCAGTAATAACAATTATTCTTCTCAACAACATTCACAGAAAAACTAGTTGGTTAAATAACTACCGGTAAATAATATCTTCCCACATAAAACGCCAATGAACTAAAACCTACTATGGCGGCCATTTTGAATCAGTGCGCAGGCTTTGTGTATAGGTGGTGTTGGATCTATACACATCATGTGTATATTAAACATTTCATTATTCAAAATTTAAGGAATTTAACCAAGTCTCAAAGCGCAATTACATTAAAATTATTGCCTAAAAACTAATAACAGAAATTAATTTGTTTTGTGCTCAGTCTCACTTTACATTCTGATAATATAAATGAAGTTTATTCCTATTATATATAATTTATTAATAATCATTAAACATCAAAACGACTATCGATAAAACAAAAAAGAAACAAAACTCTTTGTTAAAGCGCGCATTTCCACCGTGCTATTTGTACATTATGTCTTGTATAGGTATTGTTCTGTGTTAGAGATTAGTCTGTATAGGTTTTGGGTGTAGAAGAAGATATAATGATGTAATGGCGCTGACTCGGCGTTAATTATTAAGCAAGTTAATGTATGTTTGAATTAAGCGTGCTATTTATTTAAATTTTAAACTCCGTCAAGATAAATAATAACAGTCCACTGAAATAAGAAGAAACACTCTTTCTTCTCAACTCAAAATAAACTTTGCTTAAAACTATGAAATAAAAACACATTATATTTTTATGAATATTATTAATTCTAACAGAACTAACAGAACCATAAAACTTACTGTTTAACACCTCCAATAAAAGTGTCGAACTGAGTTTTTGAAACAAACAGAAAAACTCTACTTCCATCAGTTTTTCGTAAATAGATCTTACCATTATTAACCCAAAAACTTTAAATTTACGCGCCATTAATTCAAGTTTCTTTCTAACAGGCGTCAATGCTTCATTGATATAAATAGGAGAACTTTGTTGCATTTCTAGGTGAGTGGTGCTAAGATCCCTCTTCACCTTTCTACACTTAAGAAACTCATTTTATTATTTTTCTAAAAACTATAATAATATTGTAGGATACTCAATACCAGGAATCTTCTTAAGTTGAAAACAGAAATCAATCACATACAAATTTAAATTATAACCAAGTGCGCTGGGAAGGTTTGCAACAGCCATAGACAAGGTTCCTTTTTGCTTCACTGGTAGACCATGTACCTCAACAACCTTGGAACGATTTATTGCACCTATTTCTATACTAAACTGGTTAAACGGTTTTGCGTCGGCTTTTTTATACAATAGAAAATTTACCTGAATGATTATAAACATTTAAAGGTTGTCCAAATAAATATCTACTTTTAAGACGCCTCTGAGATTGGCTCCACAGGTGTAACTTAGTTTCAAAGGGCTCGTACTTAGTTTCTCTGGATGTTCCCAAATTGTCAGGTTTAACTGAAATATTCTAATTCTGATGGTATCAGAATTATAAAACCGAAATTAGAGAGAAATAGTTTAGTATTGTCACTAACTGAAGAGTCACTACTTTGACTGCTGTTGCTACTTCGTCGTTTTTGGTTTTACTTTTAATGTTCGTTTAGGTGTGTTCTGTTTTCTTTTCTTGGATTTACCCAATATTGTCTTTTATTTCATGTTTCGCTATTTCCTCTTAAGATATAATAACGTCTGTTAACAGCAGTAAGAGCACACATCGTTCTTCATGCACTGTCTAACATGTACTGACACAGATCGGCACCGACATGCCAGTCTAGTGTGAAAGACGCTGTTTTTACGGTACCGGTACAGCACCTGCATCGATTTTGCCGGTGTGTGTAAAAACGGCCTTACGGAATACTTGGAGAACGTCTTGCACTGCATTCTTCAAAGCATAAACCAGTTTCATACCTGCATAATACCTGTGGTTACCAACGGGAAACTTACAGAAATAGAACAAGACATTGTTTTGGAAGGATTTAATCAGAACGAACCTCTTTAAAATTTGCGATATAAATTCATCATCTGCGATCCAGTGACTGTTCAAGAATATTCGAAATCGTTACATACGTAAGATCTGGTTAGTGAAACAACCTAATAAAATTACATAACTTCCCTATCCATAATTTGCCGTTTTTTGCCGTTAATTAGTTAGTAAAAATAAATTGCCGATCTCGTTTTTAATTAAAAATTCAATGTCATGATGACTTCATATCTAGTTATAATGATAGACTTTATTTTTCCCAAAGCAAAATGTATATAAAATTAAATAATGGACGAAGTTCAGTTTGCTCATTTTCTAAGCATACTGCTCTTCCACTTTACCCATTGTGGAAACTTTTTAATACTGACGATATCGCCTATCCAGAAGTGACTTTCATCATTTTGAAAAAAAGCAACATTAATCAGGTCAAACAAACATGTGTATAGAACAACCTACCTAATTAAAAAATTAATCCATTAAGAAAAAATTATAAAATCATAAAGTAAAATATATTAGATTTTTCTTTTTAACAAAAATTGTTTGAGTAATTCTTCAATATTTTCAAAATTTTCATTTTATTTTTAAAATACTCTTTTTATTTTATATAGACTCAATTCTTCTTTAATACTCAGGAGTGAAAAAAACCTGCTATGACATAATTTCCGAACCTAACATAATACTTCTCACATTATCCTTATACTTATCTTAAATGGGAATATTTGGTTACAATTTTATGTAAATCCTAAAAGCGTAAAGCCAAAGAACATCTCGATTCATACTATCCTATATGTACGAACGTAACCTATTTAAAATTAAACAATAAGGTATTACCAAGTGACGCTACAATCAGCTGATTGCGGACAACTTTTGTACCGTTTGAAATGGACGTTTAGCAAGTTTTGTGAAATAGGTGGCAAAAATGTATTGAAGCGGAAGTAATGGTCCTACTCTTTATTAGAACAAATAAAAGTTAGCTGGATTATTACAATTTTTAGTAAAATGTCAAATTAATAAATGTAGGTATATGCTCACTTAACACAAACTATAAATGTGCGCTTTGAATATTTAAAAACACTTTGGTCCAAAAAATCTTCGTAAACCTCTAAAAACAGTAAAAACCACGAAGATGTCGTAAGTTCACACGTTTTAGTTGTCCCCAATCAGCTGTTCTGGTAACGTAGTCGTGACGTACTTGGAAACACCTAATTTCTTTTTTGAGGTAGTCGTCTCAGTTAATACTTGCATAAAGAAATATTAGACTCGTATTTGTTTTTTATGATTTGTTTATTTCTCGTGGCCTCAACGGTGAAATCCTAGGCTGGTAATCAATGATATTCCGGTCGATTATCCGAGAACTGAGGTTAAACATAAACTGCACAAATTGCTCAATTTTTTTATCAAATTGTGCGGTTACGCACTTTTATTTTAACCAAAAACCATTCATATACCGTTTGCAAAACCACGCAGACTTTTTCTTGGTTGATTCTTACAAATTGGTACAAAACTCGAGAATATATATATGCAATATTTATACACCAACAAAATTGCCATTGGCCAACAGTTGGTTGCTGAAGATAATGCACATTATGCTCGAGGAATGTGACGCTTTTCCAGCCGAAAATTAGTGCTAATACGAGACCGTCCGTCGGTATGTACAAAAGATATCAAGAAAACCGCCGGTTTGATTTATTTGATATCACGTGACGCTAATTGTTTTAACAATATTTCTAAGATATAAATTATAAAAAAGTTAAGAAAGGGAGTTGATGGAAATTTATTATCTCTAACTTTTATTTAAACTATATTTTTTCTAAAAACTCATTTTTTTCCTTCGTTTTTGAACATTTCCAGTTTTCTTCTGTCAAATATTGGTTCAAGGAAGAGAGAGCCGAAAGCGTACGTTATTTTCAGTTCGAGGGAACGGGATAAAAGCGAATAATTATTCTCCGTCTTCTAAACGGTATACCGTTTTCACGTTGTAGTTCATCGCCTAGGTACTTCATTTTTCGATGAGTGTTAATGTGTTTTTTTAAAGATAGTGTTTTGGATAATTTTAAAATGAACATTTTTTAAACGGCATTAGCTACAAAAGTTCAATAAGTCCGATAGTTGTTCGTTGTATTATCAGTATTCCGAAGTAACTACAGTAAAACCTCTAAGTAGTGGTCACTAAAATTTGCTGCAGAACTGACCGGTATATGGAGATGGCCGTTATTGGAAGGAAAAAAAATTTATTTCTATGCATTGTTTATTAAAATCTTTTAAGTATGGAACATAATACGGTTCGCTATAGGGTACTATATATTTGCATTAAAAATAACTATAAATGTGCTGATGCAATATTAAATAATTAGACGATATAATAATGGAAGAGTTATACATATTGAATACATACATTTACATAATATAGTACCTATTGTCTATTGTAAATCGAACAAATTCTTTAAATTCGTTGTTAAATACCGGTAACTACTTAAGCCTCACACAATGAAACAATTATATATTATGCACAACTTGATCGCTAATTACATGTATTTTTCCAAGAAAGTTTACAAATAAGTGGCTGTGGCCGTTATCGAGAGGTGGTCGCTATTAGGAGGGTCAATTATATGGATATTTCGGTATAATTGGTTTTTGACTTGGTAAACTTGGCCGGTTTTAGAGGTGGCCGCTTTAAGAGGTGATCGAAAATAGAGATTTTACTGTATACAGGGTTATTCAATTTGGACGCTCACCATTGCGATCTCAGAAACGGTGAGAGATAGAAAGTTGGTTAAATTGGGGCAAAATTGAAGATTTTGGTGCTTGTTAATATTCACAAAAGAAATTTGACCGATTTTGTTTTTTAGCTACTGTAAAAAAATTAGAAAATGTGTTTTTCGTTTTTGGTTATAATTATTTTGTTTTTAAAAGTTTTTGAAATCTGTAAAGACTTTCCTGTATCAGGTTTTTATGCTAAAAACGATAGTAAAGTTATAATTGTCATAAGACGTTTCGATTTTTCAGAACCATCATCAGGTTCATTTTTTTCTTATGGACGTCATAATCAATTGTTTTGTATTTAGATACATTGTTTTTTGGCGATTTCAACATTGTACCACATAAGATACTTTTATTTGTAGAAACATCTATTATTAATAAGGTGTCAGTATGCTTTGAGAAACAATTGAAACAAAAGAGTAACCTTTGTGTTTACTTGTCCATAAGGTTGTCTACTTGTATTGTGATTAAACGTCTATATTTCTGTATTTCCGTCATAATGGTGTTCTCAAATTTAGAACAACGTAATATGTTGAGAATATGAATTATGATGTATTTTAGTTGATGATGATATCATTGGTGCAGGTGTTTAATATAATGCATGCTTTGTTCTTCTAAAGTAAAAGATCTGGTTATCTCTTCTGAGATAGGTGTACATTTTCTTAGCTCGGTCGCCATAGCCCCCCATCCCCAAAAGAATTCGATTTTTTACGTTTGCACACGAAAGAGAACAGGTAGCATAGGCTAGCAGAACTTTGCACAACGCTAGCACACCTTTACTGGCGGAGTTATTGTAGCCTGTGCTACCTATTCTCTTTCGTGTACAAACATAAAAATTTCTGATTTTTTTGTTGAAGGGCTGAAGTCGCATTAGCCCCTCCAGATTCAAAAATTTATGTATTCGTTTTGAAGATTCATTTGTAGAAGTGGAATCTAATTTATTTAAAGGGCTCAGAATGTACGAAATTCATACTTTCCATTAACGAACTCCATTTCTTTTTTCTTGAATTATTTAGAGATGACAGTACAGCATCCCCAGTTTCTTTATTTCGATTTTGTAGGTATGATTTGTACAGCTGTTCGTTTACCTCGACCAACGTAGGACAAATTCGTTTCGAAAACCATGTGAAATTGATTTATTTGCTGTACATTTAACAATACCTACAAATCCAAAATAACTATCACAAACCCGTGGTGTCCATCCAAGAATAGAATCGATGTATGTTCTATACCTAGTGTGTCCAATTAGCTTTTTGAAAATCGCATCTTACTTTTCTTTTCTTTGGTGCATCGCTTGTTTTTATACATATTTTGTTTAATATTTGCGCTTTGTTTGTTTTGCCAAGGTTGCTGTCGTTTTTCTAAATCAATAGTTATTTTTGATGTTTACTCAGGTGGAAAAGGGGCGGCGGTGTTTTGATGAAAACTTATATTACGTTATTCTGGGACTCTTATCATGTGAACATGTATTTGTTTACTTGCTCCCTGTTATAAATGGATACACTTAATTGAGGTCTATACATTGTAAGCCGTAATTAAATTATATCTCACTATACAGGCTGTTCTAAATTAAGTGCGTACCATTGGTAACTTTGTTATTCGTGGTGAATGTAGCGTTTAAGAGAAAATGAGGAGAATGTTTTTTTTTTAATGGAACACCCTGTACATTTCTTACTGTAACAATCGCAAATCACCCACAGAACAAAAAAAGGTCATATGCAATATTGGCCAAAAATTGAAAATAAGCGAATTATCAGCATATTTTTCTTTTAGACTAGTTGGCCGTGAATGGCTGCGAAATAAAATTCAATTTTACTTTTTTAGCTTCAAATTAGTTAAACTGCTCTTCAAAATGCACCTTAAAATGTCGAGATATTTACTTCTACTTCTTCATGTATAATAAATTGTTTTTGAGTTCTAGTTTTCACAAAAATTCTTTTATTACTTCTAAATTTTCTGTACAATTTAAAAAAATATGTTCTCTATGGTTAATTACGTTTAAGATACATTTGGCCATATTGTTTCAGTGTTTGGAGACTATCTTTTCTTGACACGAGCACAGAGTAATATACTATCAGAGGAGCAACCCAACGTCGGCGCGTTTGATCTTTGTAAGACAACGGCAGCCATGTTGAAAGACTAGAAATTCAGGATCGTATTTGTTGTAGATGGATATGCAACCACATATACCTTGTTGCTTACAAGAGCCATATACATATGTCATAGTTTGTACATTAGTGAACATCTGAATAAATATATAAAAAACAAGTATCTGTTAAACTTATAATTATTAAATTAACAATAATGATAAACATGTCGCTGCGAAATTAAAAACGAGTGGTAAAGGAAGAAATTAGCAGTTAAAACCGAAAAAGGAAAGTGAGGTTTAAATCCCAAAGAAAACTTGTTAAGAATTTAAACTTGCAAGAAAAAAAATAAGTAAGAACGACAAAATGGAATTCAAATTACCACAAGTAATGTCCTGGACTGGCAATGTGTCTGAAAATTTAAGCAAAATCTGAATATTTATTTAGTAGCTTCGGGTCACAGAGTAATAAATACTAGCAGAGGAACAACTCAACGTCGGCGCATTTGATCTTTGCAAGAGAACGGCATGTTTGAAGATTAGAAGTTCAGCATCGTATTTAGAGATTTTAATTCTAACGAGTGATTGTACCGAATGCTTGTAAGAGCATTATAGAAACCCTGATGCCTGAGTACATTTAGCTAAGAAATTGATTAATGTCCTTGTGTAAGTTTTAGTACAAATATGTGAGTATATACTATTGAATTTTTATTAACATGCCAGCAAGTACTCATCAATGGAAGAACATTGCAAAGGAATTTGAAACATGGAATTTTCCAATATGCATTGGTATAGTGCTAGGTCATTTTATTACAATTATTACATTACAACTATTAAGGAACACATAGCATTGTTCTATTTGAACTAAATCCCATTAACAAAAATGTCACAACAAGATGGAAGTCGCTGAACTAATGATGCAACGCACATTAGAACAATTTTTTGTAATTACTTTAATTCGCCTGATGGCAGTGTAGAGTGACAAAATAGTCCCATAATTATGATAGACCTCAAAAAACTAACCACAACTATGAACAATAAACCTGCAACATTTATGAACAGAGAGTGTTCAACTAAGTATTTAATGAGTTCTTTCGCTATCATTCAGTAAGTCGAAAAGTTTAACCTTATTGCTTATGTTGTGGTTAAAAAAATAAAAAAATGTTTTTCTTAGATAAATCATTAAGAACCTAAATTGGCTTTGCTTATTAAGACAAAATCCACCAGTCAAAAAATTATTCTTATAAACAAGGGGTGTAGATATTGGAGTTACGATAGCATCCTAGATGTGACTGTTCTACAATTAGCTGACAAGTGTGGTAATGTTTAATTAAGTACATCACTTATTTATAACTTATCTCCAACAGGTATAAATTATAAAGTGATATAAACTCAACATTGAAGAAGCTACACCACAAGGTATCATTATACCCCAAGATATTGTTTGTAAGGTTTTGGTAGAATACGTGACTTCATCAAAACAAGCCTTCTAGTATTAAGAAATCTTCAAAAGACAATAAATGAAAGGATAATGAAATAAGCCCAGAAACTTTACAAACATTAGCAGAGGTAATAATTAACCCAACTTCATTAGTAATTATCATCAGTCGTGATATATTGGTCTTAGGGCTTTCAAGGAACATAGCTGGCAACAACATAACTAACCCATGAAGGATCCCGTTCCAGTCGAAAATTTGGCCTCTGTTCCTATATGAAAAATGTTTTTTAAATTAGTCATCAGGAACCTAAATTGTCCTTGCTTATTAAGACACAACCAAATATTCTTATAATTTCACAAGGGCCATCCGTAGATATTGGTGTTACGACAAAGCATCTATAAAATGTGATGCTTCCACAATTATCGACAATGATGATAATGTTTAATTTAGTACATCACATTAAGAAATCTTCAAAAGACAATTTGTCGTAAATGATGAATAATGAAATAAGCCCAGAAACTTTACACTCATTAGCAGAGGTAACAATTAAACAAACTTCACTAGCAATTATCTTAATCCGTGTATAGTCGAAAGACTTTCGGAAGGAGCATGTGAGATTTATCTATAGTTGCACAACATTTAAAAGCTGGCAGCAACATAACCAGTCTATGGAGGGTCACTGTTCAAGTTGAAAAATTTGGCCTCTATTCCTATATGAAAAACTAAGTGGTTGTCTTTGAGCATGAACCCATTATCTTCACTTTATGGAATAAAGAAAGTTTTGTACTTATATTTTTTTTTCGATTTATTAAAATGTTAAAAGCATAACTTATGGCCGGTTGCACTGACACAACTTAAACTTAAGCTGTGCTTAAGAACTTCAGATATGTATCACAGAGTTATTTTTAGAATTCCATTTTTTGTTAGATATATGTTTATCTTAGTTATTTTATTTAAAGAAATACACTAACATACAAAGTTTTATACAGATTTCAAATAAATTTATTCTTTTCTAATGAACTAATGTGGTTTATAATTTGTTAATGAAGATTTCTGTCAAGGAGTTGGTTTCTTTATAATTAAACCTTAAAAAAAAAGTTATCGACTTTATCGAACGCTTATTCAATCGCAAGTAGCAAAGCATTTACTTTGCACATTATGATAAATTGCGCACCTCTTCAAGTATTTGTTTAAATACATATAAATTATTAGAAACACACAATGTATGAGACAATGTTTCAGATCTGCCAATGCATCTCACAGGAATGTGATCAGATGCCACACTTTTTATTTTTCTAGGGTACAATGCTTCTAGAGAAACCAATTCAATTATTTACCATCTTATTTATCGCATCAATTATCTGGAATTAGATTAAAGTCGAATAATATGCAATAATTTTTTAATCATATACTTACTGAAAGCACAGTATAGTGCCGAAAGCTGCCAACATTAACTTCATACACAATTTATTTAATAAACGTTCGTAATAAAATAATAACTAAAAAACTAAAGCAACTGAACACTATTAGTTGTGTTATTGTTAATTAATAAATCGCAAATAAAAGGCATTGTTTTTTTCTAACCTTAACCTAAATTGCAACTACCACAACAAATAAATGGTACCAACTTAAAATGATGAACATTGGGGAAATCTAACAAGAGTATTGGCCGTAGATAGATAGTGCCTTTTGGTAACTACAAAACCTCAAATTAGTTGCAGGTAAACTTATATTTTCAATATTATTACAGAATACGAAACCAGATGATGGTTCACTGTTAAAATCGACCTGATTCTATACACAGGTGGACAGACTCGTCAACATCATGTGATACACCTAGAAGTAGGTGTATATATAGTAATATGGCATATTCCGCACAAGTGGAATGTTTGTCACACGTTTCAAAGGCGAGGAGTGTGACTGTTCCATGAGAATATACTTTATTCTTAGTTGACCTTACTTCTAGGTGTACCACATGATGTTGACAGTCAGCTGTCGCACCGATTAGCAGAGATCGAGGTGATTTTTAACTGTGAACCATCATCCTGGTTCTGCATTCTTAATAATATTGAAAATATAAGTTTACCTACAACTAATTTGAGGCTTTAGTTACCAAAGGCACGTCTATCTACGGTCCATATAACTTGCAGTGAGATTCCAATGTTCATTAGTACTATGTAAGCAAAAGATTACACATACGCGATCGATTTTCTAATAACTCGTTTAAAAAATTTATAATGCTTGAAACACTGTAGAATTTTGCTTACCTCTTCTTCACTAGTTCCGGTATGCAGTGTGGTTAACACCTTGCGTTCGTTAGAATACATTGTGCAAGGTCCTAAAAATTTTGTTGTACATCTGCCTGTGTTATTAATGAAATTAATGTCTAGGCTCTAGGATCGTTTAATGCTAAACTTCGCAGCTGTTTATTGTAATAATGTTTGTTTTTAACCGAAAACAAACAATGATGTAGTTGTCTATTACAAAAATACCTACCTAAGCTGTACTTGCTCACTGTGTTAAAAATTGTCTCAAAAATAGAGCAGGTTTTATGTTTTATGACAAAATCTAATCACACGTATTGGCACCTTTGTTTAACCAATGCTTAATCTGTGCGTTTAACTTTATTTTTGTAAAATTTACAGACGCATAGTACATATGCTACGTTTTCGTTAGAGATTGTGTGGTACTTTCAAATATTTTACTTATAAATGCGCAGAATTTTACACCATTTATTGTTCCAAAATAGTGTCAGTATCAAACAAATATTTTGAACAAATCAATATTCTTCACAATTTAGATTGATCCAAAATTGTACAATTTCTTGTTCAAGAAACGGTTTCAAATTTAAATATGGCGCGTCTGATCTAGTCTGAGAACATGGCGAATACCAATGCGCGAGATGGGATGCGCGTATTTTCCCTTCCACGAGAGTTGTTCCTCTGGATAATATTTTACTCTGTGACACGAGATGTCTCTGATAGATTTTTTATTTTAGACTAGTAGGCTATGTATGCCTAATACTAAAAAACTTCATTCCATGTGTCATTTTAAGTCAAGTGCGTCAAGTTAATCTTATGTCAAAAAAAGCAAATTAATAAATTAACTTATGTGAATGTGAATTTAAATTTGAAGTTGTTTTTATTGCCTAAACGAATTTCTTATTTTAGTTAGTTAAGTTATTAAGATTTCAAAATGTCATTCACTCATTTAGAAAATGCCTTTAGAACCATACCTTATGTCGAGAAAATAGTCTCCAAGCATTGGAACGATATGGCCAACTGTATCCTGAACGTAATCAACCAGACAGAAGATATTTTCTAAAATTGTACAGAAAATTTAGAAGTAATGAAAGATTTTTGTGAAAACTAGAACTCAAAAAACAATTTATTATAAATGAAGAAGTAGAAGTAAATGTGCTGGCATATTTCTAAGCGTACAAAAATAATTCAACCAGAGATTTAGCAAAAGACAGTGGTATAAAATTATGTACGATTTGGAGAATTTTGAAAAGTATAAATTTATACCCTTTAAATACAGACTGGTACAAACATTATTACCTGGTGATACCGAAAGAAAACTAGTCTTTTGCCAATTGGATTGTAGATATGTGTAGGCAAAATTTGAACTTTTTAAGATGCATTTTGTGGAGCGATGAAGCTGATTTTTCAAACAGAGGAATGTTTAATCCCAAAAATTCACTATTGATCTAAGAAAAATTTATTTATTGTTCATCCTAGTAATCTTCAAATACAATTTAGTATCAATGTGTGGTGCGGTCTAATAGGCAGCCAAATAATTGGACCAATTTTCTATGGGGGCACTTTAACAGGGAGGAGATACGTTGATATGTTGTCAGAATTACTAGAAACATATTTAGATGATGTCAATTTAGAGGCGCGTATCCGAATGTATTTCCAGCAAGATGGAGCTCCTCCCCATCACGAAGTCAGAGTGTTATTAGAAAGGCATTTCCAAAATAGATGGATGGCAACAAATGGTCCGATACGTTGGCTCCCAAGATCTCCTGACATAACTCCATTAGACTTTTACTTTTGGGGTTATGTCAAGGACGGAGTCTACAAAAAATGGATACGCGAACCTGATTGAACTTATTTCGCAGCCATTCATGGCCAACTAGTCTAAAAGAAAATATGCTGATAATTCGCTTATTTTCAATTGTAGGCCAATATTGCATATAATCTTTTTTGTTCTGTGGGTGATTTGCGATTGTTACAGTAAGAAATGTACAGGGTGTTCCATTAAAAAACCTTTTCCTCATTCTCTTTAAACGCTACATTTAATTGTTTTTTGATTTCATCATCGTAACCAGCGGAAAAAAGCTACTAGTTTGCTAATTTAACTGACTTTGTATCTCCACGAATAACAAAGTTACCAATGGTGCGCACTTAATTTAGAACAGCATGTAATATCTGCTGAATTGTTCAGCGATATATTATGGATTCCATTAATATATTATGATAACAATTTGTCGAATATATTTTAGTAACAAAAATATAAATTATCCACACATTTCAGTACTGTTTTTAATGTATTACAATTTTTAACACAATTTTGTTGGATGAGCCGATTTTGCTTATACAGGGTGGGGTGTCTCGACGATAGCATGTTAGACGAATAATGACGAAAAAACCGATTGAAAATTTGTAACTTTATACAAATGAACATAGTGTACTTACTGAAAATATTTTCATGGGGGTGTCCCAAATGGCCCAATTTTGATATTTTATTTTATTCTGCATCGAATGAGAGTATAAAAAAATCACTTGCAATTTGACTCCTTGACAATTTTAATTTTTTCAACTACCGTTACTCCTGGACCTCCCTACAAATAAATTTCAAAAATGTCTAGTATTGAAAACATAGTCCAATACCATGTTTAACCGTTGTACAAGTTTCGCTTATCTGCCTTATATGCTTCATGAAATATTAATTTTTCAATAAATTCAAATTTTCGTTGCTAACGCCTGAAATTATTTTTTTCCTAATAATGGTAAGAGATAGGTACGCCAAACCTGGTAATGCGGAAACCGAAAATAATATAAGAGTTGGGCCATTGTATTTAAAATAACAAAGTTGGTACTCATTTCCGGTATAACCGGAAGTGACACTGTTATGAAAATATTTTCAGTAAGTAGACCATGTCCATTTGTGTAAAGTTACAAGTTTTCTGCTGAATCGGTTTTTCGTTCTCATTATTCGTCTAACAGTATCGTCGGTACACTCTGTATGTAAAATACGTAACCATATTTACCGTAGCGGCTAATAACGCGGCCTTAAGAAGGGTACTCGGCTCTATCTCGAAAGTTGTAAGTTTCCAGAATGGCCGCCAAGGGACTCAATCGCATTCTTGAATTTGAAATCCCGTTTTTTGCGAAATATTCTTATATTATAGATAGCTAAAATGGACACTATCTCAAAGCTGAGATGAATTTGCATCTTTTTCGTTTAATGCTTATTGAAAGTGTTGGGGGGTGTTCGAACCCTTTCGGAAATAATTGTCAGTGACTTTTGTCAAACTTAAGAGTCGTTGAAAAGAGCTTTTCTTGTCTACAGAAGGGTATTTCCCCAACAATTCAACAACATTCATTTATTAACTACTTCATTCATAATATTTCATAGACTTCTTTCAGCTATTCACAGTAATGCTTGTTTTAAATGATTCAGTATGATTAGACCAAGACAACTCATATGTACATCACGGTAGAAGATCGTTATTGCCTGAGCGGAATTAGAAATAGAAACATTAAAAAATAAAGTTTTTACAGTATAATGAATAAAAATCGTACAAAAATCGAGCCGTAACATAGTCGTCTTAGGTGCATTTTATTCAAAACGAGGTTCTTCAAAAAATATTTATAGAGTCTGACATCGAAATGATTTTTTGGTTTGCAGTAGAGCTTTTTCTTTTTTTTTTGAGAGAAGATAGAATAATCGTTATTATTTATGCGCTTATTTTTTTTTCAGCGATTTTATACTACTTCCTGGATACATCAATTTTCACGGCAGACGATGTGGTAAGTACCTTTCGACACCGTAGTTTTGGCATATTTCATTGCTGAAGATTACAGCTTATTGTTTAGCATCACTCTGTACCATAAAGAAATCGAATTTTTTATTTTTGTGTGAACAGAGACAAACTCATTTAATTATCGCGACTTCTATTTTTTTGTAGGATTTAACTTCACATTTGACAAAGAAGATTGTTATGAAAGCGCCACTAGTTTCTTCTCCCATGGACACAGTAACTGAAGCTGATATGGCAATTGCAATGGCAGTAAGTGTCGCTAACAAAAAATCGGCAACCAACAATAAATTGATTGTTTTTTTAAACAGCTTTGTGGCGGTATCGGTATCATCCATCATAATTGTACAGCTGAATTTCAAGCCAACGAAGTATTAAAAGTAAAAAAGTATAAACACGGATTCATTCGCGACCCAATTGTGTTGTCCCGGAAAATACAGTGGCTGATATATTAAATGTAAAAAAAAAAACACACGGATTTTGTGGGACGCCCGTTACAAAGAACGGTAAATTGGGTGGGAAATTAGTTGGCATCGTGACATCTCGAGATATAGACTTCTTAGAAGACATCGAAAATGTAAATATAAAGTTAGAAACTGTTATGACTCCATTAGATGAGCTTATAACGGCGCCTTCAGGCGTTACTCTAACCGAGCAAATTCGATTTTGGAAAAAGTAAAAAGGAAAATTACCGATTGTAAATGTTCAAGGAAATCTAATAGCGTTAATTGCTCGAACAGATTTGAAAAAAGCTAGGAGTTATCCCATTGCCTCTAAGGATGAAAATAAACAGTTGATAGTTGGGGCTGCCATCGGAACAAGAGAAGAGGATAAACATCGATTGGCTTTGCTGGCTCAGGCTGGTGTTGACGTAGTGATCTTGGTAGTGAACGCCAAAACCGTTTATCACATTGCTAATAGTTCATTTTCTTACAGAGATTCGTCGCAAGGAAATTCGGTGTACCAGATTGAAATGATAAGTACATCAAGAAGACATGATCCCAGTCTGCCCAGGTTGTCGGAGGAAATGGTTAGTAACTCATTTGTTTACATTCTTTATCGTTAAGTGTGGTTTATGATGTCACATTAGAAGCACATAGACAAAACAGAAAATAATTCTTCTCATGAATTACATTACACCATCCGAATCTTCATTTTATTCTAACAGTTTATGCCGAGACCTATAACAAATTTGATTGCATCGGAATCGAGTGCTTCATCGTACCAGTTTTTCACCTTTCAAAGATGCGCTCGGATAGGTGGAGTCGCTATTTTCACTTCTCTAGAACGTCGTTAAACTACCACCCATGTTAACGTAACTCCTATTTTCGTAGTTCCGGCTCCCGCCGTATACCGTGTTGGTGGGGACGTATTTTTGCCCTTCGTGCGCAAAGACAATGTTGACGTAAATCAACAGAGTTATTCTGCTTATCGAGGTTTTATCGACCTGAATCTGCAATAGTTAGAATCAATAGCTTCCTGTCAAAACCATCTGCCCAACCCCGTTAACCGCGTTTGTTCCCAACCGCATCGTGTTGACACGAAAGCACCGAAGCGGTCATTTTGGACGTTTTATTATTCCTTGTTTTTACTATTTTTCTTGAGGTTTTATCACTTTTCTACATGGTAGACATCCAATAATGTTGACAAAACTCATTTCTATCCATAATTTACGCTTTATGTTCATTGTCAAATTGGAAATTGCTCAAGAAATAAGAGAATGGAATATTCTATACGTGCTTCATCAACTTGGAATATTCAAAGACTAGTTTTGTAGGATTTGCAGTAACATAACTGTTTGTTCACCTATCTTTATGACTATTTGTGTCTCGTATGGACTTGTATAATTTTTTTGTTTTAATTATTATTAGAAGTTAAAAATAAAAGCAGTTAAACTGACCGAAACGGAACTTTTAGGTTTTTTTGTGTTAGCTACAATTGATAACTATTTTGTAGTTAAATGTTAATGTATTCTGCAATTGAAATATAGTATTATTTTCATCATTGTCGAAACAACCGAATATCTAATGACGGCGTTTAAAGATTTCATGTATGGTTGATATTATTCATAAAATGATAAGTAAAGGCTAATCAGATAGTTAAAAATCATTGCTGTAAAATTGTCAAATTTAGAAGTAAGCCCACGGCTTGTTTTTAATTTTGATACCGCATAAAATTTTAACACACTAAATCCTAAGCATTTAAAAAAAAACTAGGAAAGATTTTTAAACACGAAGCGTATAAAAATAGATATGTAATTTATGCTTGTTTATACCTAAATTATATTGATGGCGTTTTCATACCTAGATATTCTGTATTTATTTCAGCAGATTGAATAATGAGGATATTTTTAACTTTCTGCAATTGATAACTTTTATGATAAGAACGACCATCGAATAAAAACTTATGCCGCTTTACCGCTAATGTCAAATTTTTCTTTTATAGCTACCTTAGTTGCCTTAATTGATCATAAATCTTTGATAATAATTTTCCAATGCATCATTGCCAAAAAGTGTTATTCTGACCTCATTTGATTTAATTAATCTGAAACTCAAACGAAACACTTTTTGCCTTCATACACAAATAACTATTCAATTAATGATCTAGAAGGAAAATCTTAAAAACGCGTCGAGTTTTACTTATAAAATTACACTTTCTGAATAAAATTATGTATATACATCCCGTTACCCCTTCGAGTAATAACTACCCATACAGCACATAGACATCCATTAAATATGCATTAGATGTCATAATCCGATATCCATAATTCCATTAGATCTCTATGGCTGTACTATGTATCACCAATGGATATCCAAATGTCCGCCACATATCCCATCCATGGTGAATATACAGTGGATATTAAAAATTGATATCTAATGTATGTTTCCAATTTTATAATATGTACATAGTATGGACATGACATTATTTTTCTATGGTTGTAAAATAAGAAAATTGGTCATTTAAAATAAAAAATTTATTCTAACAAAAATAATATATAAAGAATATAATAAACTATGTAAATGAAAATAAAGTAATTTAACAATCTTATAAGAATAATGTTATTCACTGATACAATTCTTAATTTGTGGGTTCCAATGCGGTATTTTCATTTTCCTTAGTAGAAGACATTCGTTTTTCCCTATATGAAATAGAAATTGTAAATATTTTATCCCTAAGTAACACATCAGAATTTATCTCTTGGAAATATTTGCTGTAGGTATTTGAAAGTTAACTACATTGAAATAATTAATTTTATTGTTTCAAGTTCCCTGTATTTATTATTTTCTTTGAGCGCATTTCAAGAGAGGTTAGATCTGCTACAAATGCGAATAAGGTTATAAAATTCATTAAAAAATCGAAGACTTGTACCAACCGACGTAAATTAAAATTACTTCAAGCTAAAACTTAGATACAATTGTCAAACCATAGCGATGATAGTTTTTAAGCTTTGTTTAACTTTAAGTTGTGTCAGTGCAAACCGGCCTTAAGAGATGTAAAAATTCGTTTAATATTTATTTCAAAAGGTAAGTGAACCAATTTAAACTTACTGATTTTGACTCCTTGTGTTGGCGTGTCGAAGCCAATTCTTGATGCTATCAATTATTTCTTTATCTGTGGAAGTTTGTCTTACAGCATTGTTTCGAACGCTCTCTAAAAAGAGGATGACGTTTTTAAAACATTAGAAAAATTTGTAATTTTCAAAATTGGGTTAAAGAAAAATTAAAAGTAACCAAAAACCTTTTGCAATTAACTTTATCTAAAAGATATAGAAATGGGAAAGTTTATGAAACTATCAAGCAAAGTTCTTATTGAAAGATGAAAATGGCGGTTTACACCGATATAGCTTAAAATAAGCAAAGCTTAAAAAAACTTAGATACAATTGCTGAAACCATAGCAATGATTGTTTTTTGAGCTTAAGTTAATTTAAGTAGTATCGAATGCAACCCAGCATAAGTGATCAAGAAGATAGAAAATACAGATATGCACTTACTTATAATAATTTCGGAAATTTTCAAATTTGAAAATATTCTTTCTTCTTCCTCCCACCCAGCTAAATAATGCGGCAACTTGGTCGGAAAATAATCTTCTTAGAATCAGTTTCGTAACTTCATCTACTTTATTTCCCCCAATTCGACTTAACGCACATATCTAAAAGAAGAAAATGGTATACAACAATTTGAACAAACTAGTAAATGTGCAGTTTCTAGGATTTGTGGGTTTGCAATAGTTATTTATGTACCAAGGGTGTAAGTAAAAATTAAGTTCGAGCATAAAAGTTGTTAACCGAGAGTAGAGAAGTTTTTTACACGTGGTTAATAAATTTGTTTTGTACTTAAGTACTACTTGCTAAAAACTTTTTATTTAATTGTTTTCTTTGGTTTTTAATTTCCAATACAATACAAAAAAAAAATTTGAAAATAATATCAGTACAGTACTCTCTCGCTAGTTCGTCACCCTGGTGTCGGCAACCCTGACGAACTACTGGATGTGACGAACTACTGGAAGTTTCGAGAAAGGGTTGAAATTTTCAAAGGTAATGCTCGTTAACCCTGTATTTAAGTTACTCTTTATTTATTGAACACATTTAATGAACACAGATGGAATTAGAAGGATTAACTCATGCTTTCTTTAGAACAAAATACATAATATGTAGCAGTACATAGTAAAAAAAATTAAATTTCAATTATGCAAATGCAGTACATACTAGTCTTGTTTGGTTAAAAATCATCAATTTTGATTGTTTTTTCCTTGATACATTTTGACAAGAATATTTTGCCGTAGCTTTGCTAATGTGCTTAGGGTGCTTGCCGATTCTGAATTCTCGTCGCCCCATAGTATGCATTTCTCAATTGCCGCAAGCGCATCGTCAGACTTGACTGTTGCAGTAGGTTTCGGCAGCTGAGAATTTTCATCGTTCTCGTTTGTAGCAGCACTAAAAATACGTATACGACAAAGCGTTAAATCAAGTTCTTTTGGGAAAAAAATAGTTCTCCCCAAATGAATTTTGGTTAAAACTTACCTACAACGGTCCGATTCAAATTCCTCTAGAAAATTCTTGTCAGACAAACTCTGGTAGTCCGCCTCGTTGCACCACTCTTCGATGTCTTCTCGTGTGAGACCAGAATCTGGATGTTGTTCTACTGCTGTGGTGAGCAACTCTGCCAAGGGAATGTCATCTTCAGGTTCCCATACCGGTACGTCGTCCTCGGCTGAAGTTTCGAGCTGTGGCCATAGCTTCTTCCACGAAGTGATGATTAGTTTTGTCGATACAGCGTCCCATGCTTCAGCTACTGTAAATGCGACATCCTTGAGGTTCAACTGTTTAAGAGCTATGTCCGAAGTTTGGCTGACAAGTCGCAGTAAAATCTTCTTTTTAAAGTTTGTCTTGACGTTTTGAATCACGTTTTGGTCCAAAGGCTGCAACAAAGGCGTGCAGTTCGGAGGCATAAAGAGAACGCGGATGAAGCCGTCACTCGATGCTAGTTCGTCTTTACCATGACCCGGTGCGTTGTCGACGACCAGTAACGCTTTCAAGGGAAGGTTTTTGATCTGAGAAATCGGCGAACTTTCGGCACAAACTCTTCATGGAACCACTCCATAAATAGAGCCCCGGTCATCCAAGCTTTGCTTTGATTACGGTAACTGAGTGGTAAATTGACATTCTTAAATGGCCTCGGTTTCTGTGACTTCCCAATCATCAAGAGCGGCAGTTTGTGTGTTCCCGAAGCGTTCGAACACGGCATGATTGTTACGCGTTCTTTTGACACTTTGCGGCCGGGTGCTGCACGTTCTTCACGATAAACGTAAGTCTTATTAGGAAGAAGTCGATAAAACAAGCCGGTCTCATCGGCGTTGTAGACCTGATGTGGTGTGAGGCCATGTTCTTTCACAATCTCTTGAAACTTGCCGACAAAAGGAAGCACAGCTGATTCGTCGCTAGAAACGCGCTCCCCGGAAACACTAAGCTGGCGGATTCCATGTCTGGATTTAAACTTGTTGAACCAACCCTCGCTGGCCCTAAAACCTCCCTTCTTGGTAAAAAAACAACGCTTTAGCTTTGAGAATATCCGCGGTGATGGGCGAGTTGCGATTCTTGCGTTCGTTTAGAAACCAGGAATACAAAGCCTCTTCCATCAAGTTGTTCTCTTCTTTTTTGGCTCGTATTGAGTTCACGGTTGTTCGAGGAACATTGAAATGTCTTGCGACATCACTAGGACTTGAACCAGCGTCTAGTTTCTTCAAAATCTCATATTTAACTTCCAAAGTCAGTGTATCGTGTTTACGTTTACTCGTTTTGGCCATTTTGATTAGATAAAGTTCACAGAGCACTAATTGTAACACACTTGCAAACGTTCTTCCGCCGATGAACGAAAACAACACAATAACATGCGTCAAAGAAATAAAATGCATCACACATCCCCGTGCGTGTCAGAACTTGCAGATTTGACGAACTACTGGGAGTGACGAACTAGCGGGTGACGAACTAGCGAGAGAGCACTGTATAAGAAAAACAAATAAATTAATATTTATAGCAATCAAAGTTTAAAATTATTTTAAAACAATTTAATATGTAACTAAAACATGTTGTGTATTATAAATAATAAATGCCTTAACAATTCTGACTTAAAGGTTTCCTTTCAGATAATTTTTTCGAGCTCCATTTTTCATTAACATTTTTAGTGGAAAATTTTCGAAGATGTCGTTTCCGTTTATTTGTAAATCCATTTGAGGTGCATGGTTGTTACTTCTAATCAACTGTTCTAATTTTACTAAGTTTAATTTAATATAAGTTAATTCCTTGAAGATTTTTCTTTAAAAATACCTGAAACATAAACTGCTATAACGTCTTTTATGTACACCGTACATTATGAATTACCATTTTGATACGTTACTGCATATTGAAGACTGGTGTATTTGGTGATGACACATCATTAAAATCATCTGAAATATGAACTGTTGTAGGTAAACGATTTGTTTAAGAGATTCAATACAAATTACCTTCTGATATTTGAGTTATTGAGGGCTGTAGAGTGTCGCATGATCTGAAATATAGAGTATTGTAAATCTTTCTTATAAAGATCAATATAAGTTACCTTCAACTGGTTCATGATTCTATATCCGTGAGGAATCTAGTCTGTTTCTTAATGGTTTTGGGGTACTTAATCTGGGTTTATTATTTAGTGTCTTTGATATACCATTGCCAGGAAGCTTGGGAAAAGGTTTAATTTTTACAAACGGCTCGTCTGTTTCCGAATCTTCCTCGCTACTCTCTATAATTTTTTTTTCGCTTAATTTTCCTTGTTACCTTGCTTGTTTCACCATCTGTATTCAAATCTGAAGTCTCTTCGGAAAGTTTTAATTTTTGTTTGGCAATTTCATAATCCTCTGAAAATAAGTATATTACACGATATACAATTTATTACTAACATAATTTAAGAAACAATGTTAACATGTATATTTCTACCTCTATAGAAGTAAATAAAATGATGGACAAAAATATTGGAGATCAAGGTTTGGTAAAAGCATTGATTATAAAGTGTAAATGTTACTTTCACTTACGATATGTTCCTAGTATTCTCATGGTGTAACATGGCCAAGATTCATCTGGCTGTTCATGATTTCTAACGTATTTGATGTAATGCAAATTGTTCGTTAATGGTGGCCAGTAGCAACTTCCGTCATCCCTAACCCAAGAGTCAGATACTAGTTGTACCCCATCATGAAACTCAACCACACAAAATCCATAGTTAGTGTTGGACATTGTTGAAAAGACTGTAAATATCATGAAAAGATTTGTTCAAGTTCAATTAAGAAAATTCACAATTATTGCAATATTAGGAATTAGAATGCATTATATAAAATTTAAAAAAGAGTACATAAATATAAGCGCACAAGATAACTAATTACAAGTTTATCGCGCACATTCTGTATGAAGAAGAGGAAATACTGCGTAACCACTTTCAAAAGGTAATTTCATGCATTTCCATTTTATTGAAGATACAGGCCATTCTTGTAATTGTTCAGATAAGTCTTTCACAAGGAAACAATTAATTAGTGAAGAATCACATGGTTGATTGTAAATATTTGATGTGAATAGGTATTGCTTCCCAATCATTGTCATACATTTAAGATTTGTATTGAATACAAAATTATGTATTTCAATTACAGCTTGTTCAATCAGGCAGCAGTTATCTGGTTCATTTGTAGATGACACCCAATTTAAAAACTGAACTTTTTTATACTGCTTAGATGATGAAACCATCACAGGTCCATTTGAATGAGGTATTTGGTATATTATTTCTGTTTGTCTTTACCATTTGCACTTTCGATGAAATCCTTTTCTGCATACCGCCTACATAACTGCTGCTACGGTTTTTCATGTTTTCTTAAGACTTTTTTTTTAGTTCTCATATAATTTTCGAATGGAAATGCGCTGTATGAATCTAACGAACCTAATTTCTTCACATCTTCAACAACATGCAGCAAACCATGCACATTATGTGAAACAAACTCATTTCCATAAATTGCAATGTAAGATTCAACAAAATGTTGCAACAATGTTCCAGCATAATCAATGTACTCTTCACTACTGTTTGAATTACAGAGGATTCTAACGCCACATGTAAACAAATAAAATGATTATAAACGCTGGTTTCGAGTACCCATGATAAATTCCAATTAAAAACACTGTCAAACTAGGATGGACCGAACCCAGTATAGGCCACAACTGACTGTTATTTGAATCCGAAATAGGTAAACCGTCAATTCCTATTTTCAATTTAACTTCAGAAAACTTAAACATATTATATTCATTCTTAAAAGTCTGCAAAAGCCCTGGCAATATACCAAAGTGGCTGTATTTTGGTTTGACATCTTCATTATTAGTGTTACCGGGAGTTTTTAATAGTGACCTTGCATGATGAGGAAGTCTTTCTGTTGAACAATATTCTCTTATAATTTTTAATAACTCGGTTACAGTCTTTTGTGTAATGTTATTTTCTACTGCCCATTTTGCAAGTTTACTTTTCATACTTATATTATTTTCTTCTACTTCATAGTGATGTATTTCTTGTTGAACAGTCGGAGATGCGGTATCAAACAGAAAATTTTCAAAATTATCCTGTTTTAGTGTTTCCTTTTCTGAAATATTTGTTACAGTTATAGTGTCATCTGAAGCTGAAGAATAGCCTATTTCATCGGAATCGAAATCTAACTGTACAATTTATTTTGCAGAATGATCACTTGTACTGGTGCTCGGTTGTTCAAAATTTTCTGAACACATGTTATTTACTAGACGGCGAAAATGCCTGCTTGAAATATCAGATAAAGCTATTCTTTTATTCTATTAGACATTTTAATTTTAATGTTAACAAATAGATTTGACACCATTAAATGTGGTATTAACTATACTTGCAAAAACTACTTTTGGGGTTATTTACAGAAACTACATCTACACGAATTCAATAAGTAAAACTAAACCAGTAAAGGAATTGTTATTTAGCGCTACTACTACATCTAAGAAATAGCATATATTTTACTCACCATATAATGAATAAAGCACTAAAAATTTTACAAAAGTCCGTACACAATAGTTTTAACACTATTTGCATGGCGCGCATTCAAATACAAAGGATTTGTACGTAGGATCTACGATCGTCATAATCACCTAATAAACAGTTGAACTACTTTAAGAAACGTCGTTTTGATGAAAGTCCGGTCTTGACGGTTGACATATTATATCGAGCATACTGCAATTGCACGAAATTTTATAATGAAACATAACTCATACAAAATATCTTATGTATATTTTATAGATATTGTAGAAAGATGCTGTAACTGAAGTGTTACGTATAATTACTTAGAATCTTGTTCAAGATACTTTTGTTAAAAGATAAACTAAGTATAATCTCGAAATCCTGAAACGAATAACTCAATAATATTAGACAGCTAGTAGATATCTAATGGACAAGACGAAATTGGGAACTTACAAATGTTAGTATTACACTTTTGCTAAAATGGTGAGTTATTCTGATAGAACATTATCCATTATCGAAATATACTTAGAACGTAAATATTCATATTTATTTAGGTAAATATACAGCAAAGGGGACCCACCTCCGATCGCCTTCTAAATAGGTGCGTTGGACGCGGCTTCCGATGCGGAACAACTTTTCCCTCTGACATAATTGGGGGTCACGTCGGTAAAAAAAGATATTCACCATTAAAGATGTGTTACTGTATATTTACCCCGATCGCACCTCCCAACTAACACCGTTTACCTCAAACCACATGCAAACATGTAATTTTTTAAGAAGAAAATTGTAATAACTGTAACCTACCAACCAACACCGTTCACCCCCGTTCATACAGCAAAGGGGACCCACCTCCGATGACCTTAAATTTCACATATATTGTCAGGACACCTCCCGAGCAACTTGCAAGTAATTTTACTCGGGGTCATTGTTTGTTAAAAAGTTATTAACGAATAAAGTTAATGTATTAGTTAAGGTCTACTACGCTCTCTAAACGTAGAATATAAATGAAGTAAGAATAACAGCAATAACCTGTAAACGTCTCTAAACAAGTGTTGGAGATAGAGTAAGTGTTCTCATAATAGAAGACGTCTCGAATGTACACGGTGTGGTACAATTGAGATTCCATTGTACGGCTGTTATCACCACCTTCATTTGTTAATAACTTTTTAAGACACAATGACCCCCGAGTAAAATTACTTGCAAGTTACCGGAGGGTGTACTTGACAATATGGCAAACACGTCGAATGTACAAAGTGTCATGCTATTCAAATTACAATATTTATCACATCTTTAATGGTGAATATCTTTTTACCGACGTGACCCCCAATTATGTCAGAGGGAAAAGTTGTTCCGCATCGGAAGCCGCGTCCAACGCACCTATTTAGAAGGCGATCGGAGGTGGGTCCCCTTTGCTGTATATTTACCTTTATTTATACCAATGTATATACATTGTATATAATTGATGGATATGGATATATTATGGATGATGTGGATATCCATTAAATATGCATTGTATGTTATGTGCTGTATGGGTATGTCTTTAAAGTTTTTAAATGAGAAGAACTAACATGTTATCCTAGTTTTCTTAATTTTTGGGATGTTCGTTAAAACTATTTTTTAGTTACGAAAACCAGAAATTTTCTTATTTTTTCCTAGGGTCCCAGAATATTTGCTCACTACAAACAATTAAATATTAAACTATTTCGCGTTTATATTACATTTTTCATTGTTCCAGTGGTAACAGTGCAACAGGCAAAGAATTTGATTGAAGCCGGGGTAGATGCCTTACGTGTCGGAATGGGCAGTGGCAGCATCTGCATAACTCAAGAAGTTATGGCAGTTGGCCGTCCACAAGCCACCGCAGTATATAAGGTAGCTGATATGCTGGTAGGTTGGAGTCCGATAATCGCAGATGGAGGCATACAATCCGTCGGACACATAATTAAAGCTTTATCACTTGGCGCATCTACAGGTAAATTTTATCAGTTCTATATTTAAGTAATTCAATTATGGTTTTGTTTAGTAATGATGGGATCGCTATTGGCTGGAACATCCGAAGCTCCCGGGGAATATTTCTTTGCAGAAGGGGTAAGATTAAAAAAATACAGAGGTATGGGTAGTTTAGAAGCCATGGATCGTAAAGACGCACAAGGATCTGCAATGGATCGGTATTACCATAAGTATGCGAATGGACTACTCATATTTCCGTACCGATTTAACGCAATTGCATTGTAGTCAAAGAGATAAAATGAAAGTTGCTCAGGTGTTAGCGGATCAATTGTTGATAAAGGATCAGTTTTAAGATTTGTTCCTTACTTACAATGTGGGTTGAAACACGGATGTCAAGATATTAGGGGCAAAATCATTATCCCAATTAAAGGTACGACTGGCAATATTTTTTTATAATTTAATGGCAATCACATTTTAGAATATGATGTACCAAGGAGAATTAAATTCGAAAGAAGATCATATTCGCGCAATTAGAAGGAAATGTCCACGGTTTGTTTTGATGCGAGAAACGTTTATTCTAATGCATTCCGTTGTCCTTTTTTAAATTTTTTAGAATTCTATACTTTTCGTTCTAAATCTAATTATGCAATTGAAGTCGATTATGTTATGTTTAATATCTTTACAATTGATTAAGGTAAACGTGATACACATTTTTATATTGACGTTTAATTCTTATTTTTCATTTAATTAAACTATAGTTTGTTTTTAGGCTAACATTATTCTAGTCACAAAAGTGTAATTTTTGGCGTATTTTTGCAATTGGATAAAGCGGGGATTTATCTGTATAAGGTTTTATAAGGACCAACTTAGATTAGCGAAGGAATCGTATACAATCGATCATTTATTTTATAACATTGTATAGTGTCAGAAATGTGCCAAGAAGGTTTTTAATGTCATTACCAGAATTTATAACTAATTAAGTATTACTGTAATAAATACGTTGTATTTTAGATGTACGTACTAACTTCTTAGCGGTATATTCGGTGTGGTGTTCAAAATATCTTGCTGAATTGCTATGTTGACGTTGAATTGGTTTACACCTTGCTTTGTGTAAAAATGATCAACTTCATCCTTGCATTTGTACTTGCTAAGAGTAGATTGAAAGCTAATAGATACGGTTAATGCAGAATAATATTATGTAGGAAATTTTTAACAAAAACGTGAGTAACTTGTTCGCCAGAATTAAAATATTTTTGTCAAAGGGCAAAGTAATTGTAGTTATATGTGTACTTCGAAATTAGGCATTATATTTTAATACATCACTGTTATACTGGTTACTTTTTTTATGGAACTAATTAGTACTTCAGTAGTAGTACAATGTTACATTATTGTTTTTCAATTAATAAACGTTTCACTAATATATTTTCTCATTTCTTATCATGCTCGCACACTATTTTTTTTATTATATCGTACAGTTTTTAAAAATTATTTCGAATGTATTGTTTTCTCAAGTTTACCTGAGGCGGTTTTGGAAACCCAATCTACTTACTACATTGCGCTTATTCTTTGCATGTTTCAAAATAAAGCATAAAAAATTGAAATATATGTTACCAATCTTCGTAAACGCAATTTAATAGAAAACTTTTGTAAATTGGGTGCGAACGAGAACGGTTTCTTTCTCCAAAATCCCGATTATAGGTAAGATACTATTTTTTTTTAAAAACAAAATTTACAATAGATCGTCGAATTATGTACAAACCCTCATACAGAAGTTACCATTGCTCGAGTTATTCTTTGGAACCTTGAAAATTTTGATTCTGATAATGTAAGTATTATAGAAATTCTGTTTGTCATTCATAAGAATCGTTAGTTTGTGAATAAAGGGATAACCAATGAAAACAGTAAAGGAACGAGGATAGATGAGGAAAAGAACTCGAAAAGGATAAACTGGAACGGAGAGAAAAGGTAAGAGGTGGGGAGATTCGAAAAGAAGCATTAAAGATGGGAAGACAGAAAAGCAGATGGTAACAGACGGAACATAGGGAGAACAATGGAAATACACAGAGAGAAGATGAGGAACGTATGAGAATGATCTTTGCAAAATTTGGAAAGGAGAAGAATGTCTTAGAGGAGTGGAGAGAATCATAATATCAGATGTACAAACAGTGACATATAAATGACCTCCTTTAAAGCAACGAACAATACACCAATCGTTTTTGTCTTTTTTTCACTATGTTCTAAAGTTGCATGTTGGCTTCAAATCACAAATGCTATCAGAAAAGGAATTTTTCCTTAGGCGATTCATAGAATATTATAGAATGTTATCATTAAAGTAATTAGAGGGGAACGTAAATAATGTTATAGTCGACCGTACGACGAATTGGGAATGCCTCAGGCTGTAAGTAATACTTTGACCTGCTCAAATATGTTGAAAGTGGCTGAATTTAATCACCTTGTTGCAGTGAAAACCCCAACCACTCCTTAATGGGCCGTATTGAGGAACATTTTAAATAAAATGTTATTAAACCAAATTACAGCAATAACACACTGGTTTATGCTTTATAGTTATATTTTAAACAAGAAAAAATACATATAATATTATAAACAAAATTACTATACCTACATCTAAAGAATTACATTTATTATAAATTAGAAAATTTGAATATCGCGAATTATAAACTTGAAGTCAATATGCGCACATAAGTTCGGTCCTGGCACAGTCATCCCCAGCACTGTTTAGCTTAGGAACTTGTTTTTAATCGTAGATGGCTTACAACTATTAGCATTTCGCACCTAACTGACCGCCCGAGGCGTTTCAATTGGTCGTACGGTCGACTATACTTGGCGACCAAAAGAAATAAACAGGAAAGCATTAATATATTCAAATATTTATTACTTAAAATGGACAAGTTATCATCACACAGCGGTTACGCAAAAATCACGTGGGGTGGTCCGAAAAAATTACATTTCAATTATTTCGTATGTGGCTTCAGGTTGTGATCGTCGAAAAGCCCAAGTTAGATTTTTACGGAACTAAAAAAGGCAAATAACAATAACAAACAATCTTTTATAAAAAACGTAAACTTTACTTTATCACCATGTTTCTATTCAGGATTGTCAGCTAACCGCGCGTCGGTCTATAGCTTCTAAACCAATGAGGTTAGGAACTTCGTTCATATGTCAATCTATACTATTTGTAAGAGTCTATTTTTGGAAAATATTTTGAGTTCACAGGGTGTCCCAAATAAGTGTGACGATATGAAAGTCATTTTTTTATTTTGCATATTTCGGTTCACCCATGCACTCTATCAATTGCCAAAAATCTACTAGTTATGGTATTTTAGGAGAAATAAATAAAGAATGAAAAACATAAAATTTGCGGACTGAAATAAAAATGTTTAAAAATTTCAAGATAATTTTTTGGCTCACGGTTTGATATGGATTGAGTTGCGAAAGGTCTAAAGTTACTGTCAACCTATTAACATTTTGTAAATTTTGTACAGGGTTTCCAAAATTATGGCCGAAACATGACAAACTTCAAACCAATTTTTCTCGCGTTTTTCAAATGAAACCCCGTGTATATTTTTTCACCACTAGATGTAGAATTGAAAAATGAGTCTTTTTGTATTTACAACTGTACTCAAATTCTCGACGGTTTTCTAGATATTTACGAAAACCATTTATTTTACTTTCCACAGTAAATTTTAATTAACAGAATACCTAGGCGGCTATGAATAACATTAGAGAATTTTTAAACATGATTAGATTAAGTATTCAAACACTCGACCATTTTGTTGTAAACACAGATTTAACCTGTTTGTTAAAGACCTATTTACATTTTCTAACATTAAATGAGTGTAACTGTATTAAAGGCTTCTCTTATTCTTTTCCCGCATGTTTTCTGGTGTAGGTTGGAGGTATGCGGTAGACCAGATCTTTAACGTATCCCCATAGAAAATAATCAAGTTTGGTCAGATCTGGTGACCTTGCGGGCCACGGAACAGGTCCTTGTCTGCCAATCCAGCTGCCTGGAAACTTTTCATTCAAAGTATGTCGAACTCAATACTAAAATGAGCAGGCGCTCCGTCTAACTGGAACCACATTCTTCCTATTAGCCCTAATGGTATATTTTCAGAAGATTTTCAAGGTCTAAAAAATCTTTAAAAAAAATATCCCCATTTAGATGACCATAAAAAAAAGGCGTCCTATTACGCGGTCTCCAATTATGCCTCCCCAGACGTTTACACTCCACCTGTGTTGACCATGTGCAAGCAAATCACTAATGTCTGCTGAACTTCTATGTGGGTCTTCAACAACACTTGCAAAATAATGTTAGATCTGTTTTCTTCTGTTTAGTACGGGCTTTATTCTGTCTGCTTTTCAATTTAACTGTCCCAGTCGTTAGTCAAATCTAACCTTCAATTTTTAAATGATCTTGTATCTGGTACCTTCTATCAGGAAACCTCTCTTTGTACACTCTGGATGCTAGAAGGCAATTCTTTAAGCATTCTCCGTGATATAAATCATGTCAATTGATTCTTCTATCGTATACTTCATTTTATTACAAAAGAAAATAAAATATGCACTTGATGCCACTGAAGGTCAAAAGATTACGCGAATAATTAATAACATTGTCATACCAACGAGTAGCTTTTTTTCCATAGCCGCCTAAGTATTCTGTCGATGAAAATTTACTGTGGAAAGTAAAATAAATGGTTTTTTCGTAAATATCTAGAAACGGTCAAGAATTTGAGTACAGTTGTGAATACAAAAGACTCATTTTCAATTCTAACATCTAGTGATGGGAGTTTCATTTGAAAACGCAGAGAAAAATTGGTTTGAAGTTTGTCATGTTTCGAGCCATAATTTTGAAACCCTGTACAAAATTTACAAAATGTTAATAGGTTGACAGTAACTTTAGACCTTTCGCAACTCAATCCATATCAAACCGTGAGCCAAAAAATTATCTTGAAATTTTTAAAATTTTTTATTTCAGTCCCAAATTTTATGTTTTTTCATTTTTTATTTATTTCTCCTAAAATGCCAGAACTAGTAGATTTTCGGCAATTGATAGAGTGCATGGGTGAACCGAAATATGCAAAAATACAGGGTGTTTCATTAAAAAAATGACTTTCATATCGTCACACTTATTTAGAACACCCTGTGAACTCAAAATATTTTCCAAAAATAGACTCTTACAAATATAGTATAGATTGACATATGAACGAAATTTCTAACCTCATTGGTTTAGGAGCTATATAGACCGACGCGCGCTTAGCTGACAATCCCCGAATAGTAGGTCACTACCAATACTACCACGTTGAAAATCGTCAACCTTTTTCCGCGCAGAGTATAGGTTTTTACCTTAACAATATAAAATAAAATGGGGTTCAAAAAAATACGTTTTTGAAAAACTTTTTCGAATCGACCATCTACGCAGTAATTGAACAGTCGAGTGTAAATAAATACGTTTGTCCGTTATGTTTAGTATAATGTTTTGAATTAGTAAATTTTGAATTAAACCTTTCAAACAAACTTACCTTGATCCGGTATTAAGCAATAACGCAAAACATCACATGAAGGATTACGATAATGATATGAAGGGAATGAACTTAAATTTCAAGATCGTATAAAAACAACAAAATCAACAATGATGTATTGTTGGTTCCTGTATCTGACGGACATTAAATCAGCCCCTGATGGTGAAAAGGGGAACGTAAAAGAAAAATATAAAAATTAGAGGAATGAATATTGCAAACGTCGGATACAATATTTACAAGACGACTTGAGGAAGTAATAGAAGAAAAAAGATATTACCTGATTGACAAATGGAATTTCAAAATTGAAGAAGGACAATGGATAATATATTTTTGGAATAGATACTGAATAAAAAAATTTGAAAAGAAAGGTAGATTAAAGGCCCTTTCCACTGGACAGATTATGCCTTAAAATCTAATCAGAACCATCCGATGTTATAAATAACACCTACATACCAAATTAAAAAATCAGATTAGTAGCAATGGCAGG
>JALBCR010001029.1:0-342983 GCA_030710515.1 Abscondita cerata
TTTTTAAATCGTTTGTTTTAAGGGTCGTTTACATCTATTTGAATTGAATTAACGTACGTAAAATTAAGAATTGCCAAATGTTTAGCACCATTCCGCTAACACTTGCGTATACGGAAAATTAACGTGTATACGAAATTGTTGTGTCAACTTCAACTTAAGAAGTTACTAGACAGTTTATTATGTTTGTATGCAGTTTTACCATGAGTGATTGTAAAGTAATGTTCAATGAGAACTTCTTAAGCTAACTTAGTAAATGTGGAGCGGAAAGCTTCGTGTATTCGTGCGTTGATTCTTATTTTTTTTTGTCTGCATTGATTTAGTTTAACTGGATGTGAACGATACCTTACTCATGAATTCGTTTGTACATAACTGGTTGACTTAATTGTCCTACCTGGTTTGTTGCAAGTGGAGTAGCTTGTACACCTCCACCGTGGAATTATTTGATATTTTGATTTAACAAACGTTGGGGAGTGTTCGTCAGGAAAGGGAGCGGTCAAGCCGCCTGGCAACAACCGCTGGTTGACTATGTCCTAGCTGGTTTGGTGCAAGTGGAGTAGCTTATCTCTCTCCCCGACTTAATGCCAAAAAAGAGAGGTTCAAGCCGCCTGGCAAGAGCTGTTAGTAGACTTAATGTCCTAGCTGGTTTGATGCAAGTGGAGTAGCTTATCTCTCTCTCAATTTAACATGAAACTTTTACTATGACATTTATTGTGATTGAACTTATTATTTACCTGCTGATACAAAGAATATCAAAGCAGAGGTTATTGATTTATGATCTTGATTTTATTTGATATGATATTTATTATGTATATGCAATGTATTGTTTTTTTTTGTTTTTTTCTGTGTTTTTACTAACATGCTACAAACGAAGTTATGAGGCTATTTGATGATTATTTATCTCATAAGAATTGAAATATGATGAACATATCTTGTTGCAGTGTTTTATTTGATTTGGTTAATATTTTGATTATTGACATTTTATGTGTTATGCCTTTGCGATTTGTGTGTTATTTGTGTATGTCCAATGTACTTTTCAGGTTTTCCTTTTTGTAAGCAGCCTATGCAGGAATTAAATATTAAATGTTATTGTGGTTTGCATGTGAGTTTTATTTTAATTTATTGGTTTATAATACATTATCCAAAGTGAATCAGTTCTCATTCAATCCGAATCTATCCAAATCTTGTAGATAAATTAAAAATAATCACAACGTAGGATCCTTTTCCATTTTATTTATTTGACGATCACAACTTTCTTTTGTTAAGGCCAAATTTTATTAACTTTATTTTTGGAGTGGGTTACTGACTTCTAATTTATGTACTACGACATGGGTTAGTTGTCACCTCTGATACTCGTGACTTGTTTTGAAATTTTGTCATGCATGTATCACTACATTTTGGTGCCGTGACCAGGATTTGATGGAATGAGTAATTGAACGTGTGATAATGTATTATCATTATTTTGTACTTTTACTGGCGTTTGTTTAAATTTCAGGAATTACTGACTGTCAATTATATCCAGTTAATCAACCGTTTCATGATGCCAAGGGTAGGTCTAAGGAATAAAAAGCGAAAGCACGCAGTAGAAGAAGAGGAGTATGTACGAGAGGAAGTAGCAGTGGTAGAAGATCTGGTGGGCGAACCTGAACCGTCGCACTCTAGCACTCTCTTAACAAAAACCGACCGACCGATGACCATAACGAAATAATAGAAATCCGTCAACTTCTAATAAACCAGGAATTTCAAATAAACCGACTGAACGAAACTTTGGGACAGCTGACCAGGAAGTATTTATCTACTACTAACACGATCCAACCAAACACTACTATTTCAAATGGAGCAAGCGTGGTACAAATTCCAACCATTGAGCCAGTACGAGTAGATCCCACAGTTCCGGTAGTCACTGCGGATCCGACTTTGGCAACTTCGAGTCCAGGAGGAACTACAACGACAAACCCGACAACGACAGATGAGGCAACCTGGAAACAAGTTGTGTTGGCGTTTGCGAGTAAGAGTTTAAGTACACATGAAAGACCTAAATTTAAACCCGATGTTTATAATCCTGTCTTGTTTTTGAACGATTTTGATGCCTATTTTGAGTCTTTAAATGTGCCCATTACTCATAAATTAACTTCCGTTAAAACTTGTTTTGATTTACAATTAAAAGGGTGGTTAGCTATCTATGGGGAAAATTGGAAATGTTTTGATGATTTTAAACGGATTTTTGTCACATTTTTGGTCCTCGATAAACAACGCCAGACGCGTCAACAACTTCTTAGGAATAGGTATAGATCTAGTAGAGATAACTCTTTAGTCGCGTATTTTGTATTGCAAGTCAGCATCTTCAGAACATTTACTCCTCGTCTTTCCGATAGCGAAATTGTGAGCGAAGTTATGACTCAACTTCCACCCCAAATCCAGTCACTATGGAGAGCAACAGATTTACAATCTGTTAGAGACATCATTAGTTTTTTAGAAAAACAATCTGGGATTACTTTTGAAAATTATACTAGACAACCTTTGACCGCGCCAATTTCTTTTCGTAATATTACAGGCTTTCGTTTGCCCGATGTATCCAGACCCCCACCGACGTTTTATCGGAAAACTTATTCACGTCAGGGAAACCGTCAGGGGAAGATGTAAGAGGGGAACTTCTTCCTAAAACCACTTTAAATCCCCCGCAATTAACTAATTCTAATTTAACTAATAACAAATCGAACGACATAAAATCTCCGACTCCATCATTTTTAAATTTTAAAATAGTTTATTTTCCTGGACCCAATTATACAATAGACGATCTTTGTAACACTTATACAAAGGGTTTTGATTTATTGCAAAAGTTAGGGTGGAAACCTGGGGGTAGTATGGGACATGATTTACCTAGTATAAACCCAATACAACCTTATATATATTGTAATAGACAATTAGTAGTCGATAGATTTAAGGGCGCGTCATATAACTGTGTCAACACTTTATTCGAAGCGAACCATTTCAACCGTTTTACAATTAGTGGATCACCAATGTTTTTATCAAACCTATCTTTAGAAAACCGAAAGTTAGAAATAACTAGTGCAAATTTAAGTCAAAATGATTCTAAACTATTTCGGTTGCCGCATATAGAAATCAAGTGTTTTGATCTTTCCTTGATCGCTTTGGTCGATTCGGGTTGCGAATTATCTTGTATAAATACCGATTATGTGAACCAAATAAAATCCAAATGTCAGTTGCCTATTTTACCTGTATCGTCTACTTATTTACAAGGCGCCATAGGGACTCGTAGCGTTCGAGTTAGGAATCAGGTGTATTTAACGTTTAGTATTCTCAATGTAAATTCAGAATTTAACTTTACGTTTTTATCTGTTACTAATTTAATTAGACCTGTTATTCTTGGTATGGATTGGCTTTGTAGCGTTAAGGCTTCTATTAATTTAGTTAATTTGTCATTAAGCTTGTGTGCCCATGAAAAATATTACGAAGTACCTTTTGTTCAAATTGAAGAAAATTTATTGGAGAATACCAAACCTGCTTGTACATTATCTGAAGTTGAAGGGCGTGGTGTTATGGAAAAACAACTTTTCAATCTTTTTGAACACATAGAAACTGATGATAATTTGTTACAAAAATGTTCTTCTATAACTACTTTGTCTGATTCTCAACGACAGCAACTTAATTCACTATTAAAAAAGTTTCAACCTATTTTCAATGCTTATCCGGGGCGAACCCATAAATATTTTCATGAAATAAAAATGCAAGATGTTATACCGTTTTTCAGAAGACCATACCCAATACCTTTTAGTTATCGAGAGGATGTTCTCGGATCACGAAGCCTAATACGAGTCGAGGAAAGAAAAAAAAAAAAAAAAAAAAAAAAATTTTCAGTTTATTCGGAAATGCTGAATTTATAACGAGTATTGATTTACGAAATTCTTACTGGCAAATCCCATTGTTACCAAATTTACAACGTGACGATGTTTTTATAGGACCTTTATACGATTACCTGATAGATGTCCCCACTGTTTTAAATCAAAACAGTTAAGAATGATCGAGTATTGTAATCTTTTTAATAATTTGGTGTATTATCGTGGCAAATTAGACGAAGATTTTGTTTAACTATTCCTACTTGTTTTTTTCCGTTTTAATTCAGGCTTATCATTTTCAGTATGGGCATTTTGGTATTGCAAAATTGTATCCTATTTTAAGAAAAATCTTTTTTGTTCGTCGTATGTATAGGGCTATTCGTCAAGCTATTATTACTTGTGACTTATGTCAAAAATGTAAGTACCCCAACAGGAACTTAGAAGGTGAATGTCACCCAGTAGTTGTTTCTGAACTAGGTGAATTAGTTACTGTTGATTATTATGGACCGTTGCCTGAGGGTCGGGGAAAGTTTCTTATATTTTGTTGTAATTGATTCCTTTAGTAAATTTGTAAAATTGTATCCCTTGAGGAGAGCCCGTACCATTGTATCTGCTCGTAGAATTTTAGAAGATTATGTTAAATATATCCCTGTTAAAACTATTTTGTCAGATCATGGCACACAATTTACATCTGAATCCTGGAGGAAAATTTTGCTGACAATGACATTCGTGTTACTCTTTCATCTATTCGTCATCCCGCTTCAAATCCTTCTGAGAGGGTCATGAAAGAATTGGGACGTTTGTTTAGGACTTACTGTCACAACTCACATTCGGGTTGGGCTCATATTTTACCAAAAATAGAATTTTTATTTAATAATACCCCACATTTGAGTACAGGGTATTCGCCATCCCAAATTGTGTTTGGAAAGAACGATAAAGATGCTTTAAATAATTTGTTTTCAAAGTTATATGTTTTCAACAACCCCGTTGAGGATGTGGTACATATCCGAGAAAAGTTCGGGTCAATTTACAAAAGAATGCTGATACGCGTAGAAGAAATTCAAAAAGCCATGACGTTTTGAAAATCAATGATTTTGTTTTGTTACGTGAATGTCCAGTTTCATCAGCCGCAGATAAGCAGATTGCTAAATTTAGCCTTTTATATTCAGGACCTTATGTAATTACTAAAATACCCTACCCAAATGTTTATCAATTGACTATTCCCGATTCCGATACTATCAAGGGAAATTATAACATTACTAACCTAAAATTGTACCATAGAGTTTAGTGTTCTGAAGAAAGTTTCATCATCATCATTATCATTCTATCTTCTGGTACTTTCTTCAAAGGGCGAATGTAGAGTTCCAGACTTAAAATTAAATAATAATAAAAAAAATTATGTATAATTACCCTAAAAGGTAGACGACACATTAAACCGCTAGTTTTTTTTTGTACGCTTTTGCTCTCGAAATATATCGGAAAGAATTCTCCGCCTTAAATTTTTTTTGTTTGAACTAATGAAATAAGGGCGATGCAGGGACACTTGTGTGTGAACCTTGTAACGTGTTACTAGAGGTATGTACAATGTATGTTTAGATTAATTTTGGGGATGCTTTATTTTGAACCAGATTTAAGTTTGCCCTTTTGCACGTTTTAGTTTTACCTTTTACGATTGTTTAAACCACAATTATAGAAAAATTTACTAATTAGGAACCGCTAATGTAGTTTCTTTGTCTGAAAATTTATTGCGTAGAGAATCGTCTCGCGCGTATTTTCTTTTTGTAAAACGCCCTCATGAAGCGTTCGTCACCAATTTATCAAATGTTTTTTTTATTAAAGTTTAATTATATTGAGTTCATATATGTTGCTATGGGAAACAATAGATAAAATATAAGTTAACAATGTTTAGTTCAGATTGTAAAATAACCACTGTCGCGGAGGCATAAATTTGGGCGTTTTCAGTCTATTTTTAGAACATATGAAGGGGATTTTTTTAACAATGCAACAAGATGTGGAACGCTACTAAATTATTATTTGTTTTAAATCGTTTGTTTTAAGGGTCGTTTACATCTATTTGAATTGAATTAACGTACGTAAAATTAAGAATTGCCAAATGTTTAGCACCATTCCGCTAACACTTGCGTATACGGAAAATTAACGTGTATACGAAATTGTTGTGTCAACTTCAACTTAAGAAGTTACTAGACAGTTTATTATGTTTGTATGCAGTTTTACCATGAGTGATTGTAAAGTAATGTTCAATGAGAACTTCTTAAGCTAACTTAGTAAATGTAAGCGGAAAGCTTCGTGTATTCGTGCGTTGATTCTTATTTTTTTGTGTCTGCATTGATTTAGTTTAACTGGATGTGAACGATACCTTACTCATGAATTCGTTTGTACTTAACTTTTACAAGTTGGGGAACGTTTTTGAATGAAGGCTCTTATCGATGTTGTTTTTTTGATATATTGATTTAGTTCGAATCGGATGGGTGTATTTTAAGCCGCCTGGTAACGACCGTTGGTTGACTTAATTGTCCTACCTGGTTTGTTGCAAGTGGAGTAGCTTGTACACCTCCACCGTGGAATTATTTGATATTTTTGATTTAACAAACGTTGGGGAGTGTTCGTCAGAAAGGGAGCGGTTCAAGCTGCCTGGCAACAACCGTTGGTTGACTATGTCCTAGCTGGTTTGATGCAAGTGGAGTAGCTTATCTCTCTCTCAATTTAACATGAAACTTTTACTATGACATTTATTGTGATTGAACTTATTATTTACCTGCTGATACAAAGAATATCAAAGCAGAGGTTATTGATTTATGATCTTGATTTTATTTGATATGATATTTATTATGTATATGCAATGTATTGTTTTTTTTGTTTTTTCTGTGTTTTTACTAACATGCTACAAACGAAGTTATGAGGCTATTTGATGATTATTTATCTCATAAGAATTGAAATATGATGAACATATCTTGTTGCAGTGTTTTATTTGATTTGGTTAATATTTTGATTATTGACATTTTATGTGTTATGCCTTTGCGATTTGTGTGTTATTTGTGTATGTCCAATGTACTTTTCAGGTTTTCCTTTTGTAAGCAGCCTATGCAGGAATTAAATATTAAATGTTATTGTGGTTTGCATGTGAGTTTTATTTTAATTTATTGGTTTATAATACATTATCCAAAGTGAATCAGTTCTCATTCAATCCGAATCTATCCAAATTTTGTAGATAAATTAAAAATAATCACAACGTAGGATCCTTTTCTATTTTATTTATTTGACGATCACAACTTTCTTTTGTTAAGGCCAAATTTTATTAACTTTATTTTTGGAGTGGGTTACTGACTTCTAATTTATGTACTACGACATGGGTTAGTTGTCACCTCTGATACTCGTGACTTGTTTTGAAATTTTGTCATGCATGTATCACTACAATATCTTTTTATTTTACCAAAAAAAACAAAATTTAATTTGCTTCTCTTTTCATTTTCTCAATTTAAAGCTTTCTGAAGTGTATTACATAAAAAATATTATTTAAGTTTTATATTTTTCCATGCTGATCTTGATGATAATATTTTATTTTTATTACATCTGCTGATTCTGATTTATAAACCCTAAATTTATAAAACTTTAACTATAAAAATCTAAAGAAAATTATTACACAAAAGTTGTAGTCGTTAGTTTTATGTTTTTTTGAGTAAATTATAGGAACCTAGATTTTTTGTTTTAAGACTGATTATTTTAAATTAATGATACTGAAAAACAAAATTTTAGAAAAATATTTTTATGGAAAGCTGAGAAAAATGTTAGTAATTACTATAATTCTTAAGCCACTTTGCCGACAGGTATGTATGTCGAAAAAAATCGTTTATAATTCTTAATTGAAATATAAAAATCGACTCTTATAAATTAAAATCTTATAGGTTTAATACAACATCAGCGTGGTAATCTACTCAAATTACCTTAAGTAATAACATTTATTATTACGAAACGTTAGTGTGAATAAAAAAAGATAGAGGAATAAATCATATGACAGCTCATCCTCTAACATGGATTTTAGTTTTCATCAATGGATTTTTCTTAACAATCAAAAACAAGATTTTAAAAACCGTTTGAAGAAGTTAAGAAATTAAAAATTTTACCATATCCGCTCTCTGAGTTATTGGGTGATAATTTAATAAAATCTGAAGAAAAATTCTTGCTTTTTGAAATATGGCGTCGCAAAGAAACATTTTGAAAACTGCCATTTCTCGGGTGTAGAAGCATCCGAGTACAACGCTAGCGTACCTTCAAATTGCGCTTTAGTTTACGGCCAACAATGTTGATCCTTCCACGAATTTGACAAATTGATACTTTTCGAGAAATAGACCAAAAACTGCTCAATTTTTACAAAATCGCGATTTTCGCAAACAAAACCGCGAAAAAGTTCACACGGCGACTCCTTTCAATCCTTTTTGTGCGCACGATATTTTTGGTGTTGATCACCGACGACGATATTTTTTGAGATATCCGAGTTTTAAACAGCATTTTTACGTGTAAATTGCTGTTGAAAAGTAAAAACTGTTTTAAACATGTCAGGTAAGTAAACTTTTTTCCACACTACTTTTTCATCGGTAAACATCTGCAATGTGTTTTTAAATTCTGGGTTGGTTTCCAATGTGTTGAGAAATTTAATTTTGCTAAAATTAAAGAAGCCTGATGTCGTGTCGCACCCGCTGAAAGCATGGAAGAAGAGATAGTGCTTCTTCAGATCTTCTTTCCCTGAAAAACTGTTTGATGTGTAATATTTTTGAAGAACGATTCTATTTTGTGGCTTTCAAAAGACAGCAGGTCAATATCTTTCCCAATAATTTCTACTCTCTTTTAATGCCTCGATTTTTACATGGTACAGGTAATAATGCAGCGATCGGCATCCTCCGGGTCTTGTTCCGAATCTATAACAGCTTTTAATAGAATCATACTGTTGTTTGTGTTGAGCAAAAACTTTACGTTGTTGAGCGGCATTTTGGAGACCGAGAAAATGTTCAAACATTTTGATTTTCGCGACACCAAACAAAAATGTCGGTCCAATTAATTTGCGAGACAGGACCAAAAACGTCGGGCGTCAAAAACTAAACCGAATGGATGTCTTTCAAAGACTCCTGGACTAGTGGGTTTCCGTGATCTATGCGAATCCATTTGTTTCTGAAAAAAACATTTTCGAGCGTATATCTCCAAAAACATCGATTTTTTCAGTTTAGTTGAAAAAACTAAAATTGTAGCCGATCAAACGAACCTTCTTACAAGCCTATGTGTTTTTTTTGTTTGCGCGATTATTTTCTACTCAAATGCCATTTGCACTAGTCTGCGACTCGGGAAATTTCCAAAATATTCATGAGCTCGAAAAAATTTCCGGAAATAATTTGACCTCTAATGGTATTCGGTAAGAAAATTTCACACCGAATTGTGGTTGAAAAAGGTAAATAAATTAGTGTCTAAATATTATATATATTTTATTAGACATAGACACTTAATTGAAAACATTCAAAGTCCTGCATTTTCGCCATTAAGAAGAGAGGAGGTGTCCGAAGAATATAGAAAACATCTTAGCTTTGTAATTAAAATGTATAAGAACTAAATATTATGTGAACAAATAAAAACCAGTCTTTCAAAAATGGTCTGTTATTGTAAACGTCAAAAAATTTCCAGTATAATTCGCTGTTGGGTACTCCACAAGCAAAAAAAATTTTCACTAATATATCTCCGTTGCCATGCTGATCTGTCAAAATAACGTATTTTGATTAGTTCAAAAGTATAGGTGTGGAATTATCCATATAACTTGTATACTGAGAGATTTTTCAAAAAACACCGAGACACGTAGTTTTTGTTTTACAAATGTCACAATCAATTTTTTCAAATAGCAACCACCATTTTTTTCTTGTTTTTGTGGAACGTCTTAAAATTAGGTTTACATGAACATATTTTTGAAAAAATAACATTTATTTAAATAATTTGTAACTTAAATTTTTATATCAAAAATTGCGATTGGAAACGAAAAAGAAGTGTAAATAAAAAATCTAATGTAAATGTCCAATTGTATTTCACCAACCCACTTTGCACGCTACTTTCACATTCTCACTTTCAGCCCGAATCCTTAATTGTAGGTCTGTTAAACGGTTTGGTCGATTAAAGTATACCCTAGATTTAGAATAACCGTATAAAGAAAAATAAAAGTCAACCAGGGAGAAGGTATAAACCACTCAAAAGATCTTTTTTACCCCATCCATCTTTTAGAAAATGTAGCGTCAAGATATTGACAAACATATAGGACAAAGTGAGGTAGAGTTCCATCTTGTTGCGGTCAAATATAACTATTGGAAAAACAAACGCAAAAAGCCGACACCACGTCAAAACGCAGAAAATCTAAATGTCTAGCAGCGGTTAGGTTTTCTTCAAGAATAGTAAGGACCTAAAAATCGTCTTCCGATGATTCTTTCCCACTTACCTTGACGCTGACTGTGGAATTCTTCCGTTCAATGAAGATTTTAGTTGATCAAAAATGCGTCCTCGTCAGAAAAAAAATATGTTGCTTAGAAAGTTTAGATTTTTGTCCCAGCGTAACATTAATTGTTCACAAAATTGCAACCAGTGATCTGGGTCATCCTGATTTAATTCATTCGGTAAGCTTTGTATGGATGATACTTTTTCTATACCAAATAACTTTACAACATACGATCGGTTCACAAACTTGATTAAGGCAAGTTGTCTTGTTGACAGATGATAAATTTAGTTCAATTTCGAGCAATGAATTTAACTTGGTTTCATCGGTGATTTGAGATCGATCTTGTCGATCTCTTACACCCACTCTCTGTAAATCTGCAGATAACTCAGTAAAAGTTTTACATGTTTAGTCGTTTTAGTAGCATTCACGTTGATAAAAATATTACATTTTAACACCTTCAATGCGATAGCTTAAGAGAGTAGGGAAGACCGGGATTGGTTGTTACGGTTTTCACTTTTAATTGTTTTGTATTTTTCCATTTGGTAGTGAGGAGCTATAATTTAGATACAATTTCTGCCGAACCTTCGGCTATCTACTGGCGGTGTCACCTTTTAAATAGAATAAACAAGAATATGTCAAAAACGATTATTATTCTGAAATGTCTTCTGTAACAACTTACCCCAGAGTGGGGTAAGTTGTTACAAGCTTGGGGTGAGTTGTTACAAACATCATAAATATTCACAAGTCATCATCCGACTCACAATTGTGGCACCAGAAGGGATAGTTTCCATCAGTGCATTCCTCGTGGGCCCAACCATGGCAACCCGTACATTTAATCCACTTTTCGCGAGATTTGGAGTTGGAGAATGGTTCAGTGCAGATCAAGCAAAAAGTTTCGTCATCGGACGAAGTTTCATCATCTTCATCTCTGTAGTTCTTCATTTGTTTCTTGTTCTTTATTGTACCTTTTTATTTTTAGCCGTGTGAGATAGATTCCGCTTTGTCCCAGTCTTATTCACTGCCCCTTCAACTTTTAGCTTGACGTTTCTCTTCTTCGGCTTCCAGTTCTTTTTTATTAGGTGTATCTGTTAAAATGGCTGCCTTTCGCTTTTTACGCCCTTTTTGGGTATCTTTACGTTTATCGGCTTTCGGGAGAGGTCTTACATCAGAGGGACTGTAATATTGTTCTTTTATGGCGGAACAAACATTTGGAGTGGACACCTGTGATGTGGAAGCCTGTCGCAATGGTGATTGATGTGGAATGCTGGACATCTTCGATGTGGAAGCCTGTGGAGTTATGCAGACGTCTGATGCATGAGTAGAATCCTGCCGCAATACTGAAAGAGGTGACAGTGGAGTTGGTGTTTGCTGATCGTGGCGATCCAAATTGGTAACCAAACCGTCATCCAGTAACATGTCTGGCTCATCTTCCAAATTTTCTCCGTCATTGTTGATTTCTTCGTCATGATTTACTTGGCCTTGAACTTCGTCAGGATGAGGACGATCTGTGACGGCGCTAGGGAGAAATTCATCATCGGAAAATACATCTCTGTTGAAAGGCCATATACCGGAAACTCGAAATCCGGCAAAAATATTTTTAGGAGTTGCTGCTAACGGCAAAGCTTCACGAACCACTCCAGGGATATCATAAATACACATACATTTTCCTGGATGATTTCGCATCCATGAGTCGCAAAAGCTGTTCACATATTTTTCAGTGGACCATAGACAGATCTGTCCAATGGTTGAAGCTTGTTCGAGCAATGGGGTGGTAAGGAGAGAACAACTATTCCATTTTCTCTGCAAAAATCAATTCCTTGTATGGACAGGTGCGAGTCATGATTATCAAAAATCAATAACACCGGCTTCTCTTTTGTACATCTTGTAAGCTTTGCAAAATGCTCGAGAAATGTGACAAAATGTTCTTTTATCATCCAGCCAGACTTGTTGGCAGCTCCAATACATCCAGGTGGACCATTAGAAACGAAATAACTTCGATAATTGACTCGTGGGAAAATGAACATGGGAGGCAATGTATTGCCACTGGCGCTTGCCGCCAACGCCATTGTGACCAGTGTACCTCTTTCACCAGAGGACACTGATCCAACTTGTTTTTCACCCTTTTGGCTATGATTCGATCTGGTCGTTGAACCGTAGTGATACCGGTTTCATCCACGTTGTAGATATCTTGGCATTCAAATTTGTAACGATCCATTACTTCTTCCAAAAGGTCGAAGAACTTTTTTACGTTTGTTCGGTTGAAACTCGTAGCCCGGCTGAGACTTGTGGGTTCGGGTGTCCGCAATGATAACTCAGGATGACGTTTAAAAAATCCGCTCAACCAATCCTTGGATGCTATCATCTTCTCTGCCCAGTAACCTCTTAGTGGAATGTTATTTTTGAAGCAAATTCAAAGGCGAGTTTTCGTACTTCTGTTGTGGAAAGGCCGTAGAATGTTTTAGAAGCATCTATCAAATATTTTGCCAAGTCCGTTTCAAGCTGATCTGGTAGAATTTGACGATTCTTTTTATACCCGCTTGACGGAGGTGGATCATCGGGTCCTAGAAGCACAATAAACTATATTAAACAAGTGTAGAAGTAGGTAGGGTTCTCAAGCGCATATGACGAGTTTGATTGATAAATGCTTTTTAAAAATGCATTGTAATTCGGAAAATAAAACTTGATTCATTTCATAAGAGAGCCTGTTATGGTGTTGTCTGTCATAAAATTATTAGTTTGATTGATAGTTTTTGGGCATGAATTTGCCTGCTTTGATCTAATTATTTTAAACAATCACAACACCATGATATGCGCAGTGTAGTTGCTTACATAAACAACTAGAACTAGTGTAGTTAAATAAACAACTATTATTATTACCTGCGGCTTTAACTTTTCTACAGTATCTTTGCAAAGTCATGAAGTTGATTTGAAAATCAGCTGCAACCTTTCGAAGGGATCTCTTGTTTTTTATAACTTCTTCGGCAGCTCTGGCATAGACACCCGAAGGTGTGCTTCCCTTTCCGTCTTCTTTTTGTAGGTCCTCATTTTCAACTATCAAAAAACCTAAAACAAAGTAAGTAGCAATTTATATCATGAACTGAGCGAGAATACTCAATATAAGGCCACTGGGGCTGGTTGTTACTTGTAACAAAATCAAAATCGTAACAACTTGCCCCACGGCAGTTTTCAAACAAAAAGACTATTTTTTCCGTAACCTTAAAATGTCATGAACCGGTCTGACATGCAAAATGTACATAATTGCTAGGTTTTCTACCCAGAAAATTTACGCAAGCAAACTGTAATTGATGAGGCAGTAATGAAAGAAACTTCCGGCATGCAACAAATTACTAAGAGGTATTAAAATCAATGAAGTCTTACCTTGTGACACAATAACCAACCGATCGGAGCAAAACTTGGTCGATGTGCGCTGTAATGCAATATATGCCCATGATGGAGCCCGCATTGCGCTCGGATGTATGGCGGGAGTTTTAAACGCGTTGTAACAACTTACCCCTGTAACAACCAACCCCGGTCTCCCCTACCATGTCTCTGACTGCGGTAAATGCCTCCCGCGGCATTTCAAGATATATCCGTTTGGTGCGGTAAATGCCTTCGGGGCATTTAAGCATGCTAGTAAAAATTTGCATTTTTATGATAATAAACAAGATTAGGTTGATAATTTTTGACTGAAATAATAAAAATTAGCAACATATTATCGGTACTCTACAGGATATTGATATGTCTTTTAGAAACATTTCTGATCTCACATTATAAAGTATGCTTGTCCTAGAGAAATATTTTAATGTACTCGTACTAATTTTATTGCAAATATTAAAATATGTATAAAATAAATTGAATACACTTTATTGAAACAAAATCTATTTATGTGCAGTATTAAAACATGTCAGGCAGTATCCTGGTTGATTGAGACAGTCGTTGCAATATGAAATAACCCGACGAACTTTCTTGTAAACTTCTTTACTGGGAAGTGTTTCTCGGAGCTTGTCGTAACATCCCTTACAAGGTTTTCTTCTTTTCTACCGGGACCTTCAGGTTTTACAAAGGTGTGCAGTCTTTTCTTCGGTTTTACTTGATCAGGTCTATCTTGTTCTTCAGTTTCGAAGTCTTTTAAATTGTTTATTAGCTGTCGACGGAATTCAAAAATAGACACTTTTGTTTCAGATATCATATTAAAAATAATCCAGGCATTAACCACACTCGTACCAAATATTAGCTCAAATGCTACTTTTCGGTACCATTTTAAACTTTTACGTAAAACTGAAGAATAAGATGACATCTGATCACTATAATCGACTCCTTTTTTGCGTGATTATAATCTATAACACATTTTGGCTTGAAAATAGGTTCTCCCTTTCTATTGCGTTTTCCTGTAATGTAATTTGTGTTACAACATTGGTATTGGAATAATTCTAAACTTACCTGTATCAACAAGTTCGGAAGAATGTGATGGCACTGTACTGAGCATAAGTACGGGTCGTTTGTCGACCCACTTAATAATTTTGATGTTATCTTTCTCTAACCCAAAGGTTTCACCTTTTTAATTTTTGTTACTTACTAACTTTGGTATTCCCTTTCGGTTAGAACGTAATGTACCACAATACAAGGATTTACACTCTAATAGTTTACTTGCCAATCAATGCTTGAATAGAAATTATCAGCATAAACAATTCTGCCTTCCTTTGGAGAAATGGACTCAAACAGTTTTTCTACAATCGTTTGAGAATGTCCCAAAGATATGTCTGTATCACCTTTTCCAGCATATATTTTCAAATTGTATGTGTATCCATTTGTTGTACATAATTTATATATTTTAACACCGTATTTGTGTTTTTTATTAGGAATGTATTGTTTAAAATGTAATCTTCCACGAAATGGCACCATAGATTCGTCAACAACTAATGATTTTCCAGGTTGAAAAATATTTTGAAAATTTGACACGAGCAAGGAGACCAATTTTTCTAATTTATTTAGTTTATTATTTTCATCAGCCGCTTCGTTATTTGAGAAATGTATAAACTTTAACAACAGCAAATACCTATCTCTTGCCATAATTGAAGTTATTAGTTCGTTGTGAAAAAGAGGATCTTTAGACCAATACAAGTTTAGAGCAGGTACATCCACCAATCCCATTGATAAAGTAATAGATAGAAATTGTAATATTTCTTTTTTATTTGTATTATTCCAGGACTTAATTCTGGATTTGTGGGATAAATTACTGTTCATGCATTGATGTGCATAACGATTTGTCTCGGTAACTATTAAATTAAGAATTTCGTCATTAATCATGTGTTTGAAAACATCTATTGGTTTCTCTAAGGGTGCAGAAAAGAAACTAGTATTTATCTTACAATCTTCATTCATCATAGGAAAACTAAAAGCGAGGACTCTATATTCTTCCAGTGACTGTCTATTACACTTTATCTAAAGAAGTTGGTGTAGATGTTCTACTGGATCTATCGGATGAATCATCTAAATAATTTTCAGAAATTTCCGAACGGTCTTCTTCCGATGATTCAGATTCATTGTCTTCGTTGTTCACTACAAACGTTTTATCCGCTATAGAATCGTCACTACTAAAGTCTTTTTCGCTGTCACTAGAAAGTCCATCACTCTCATTACTATCACCAGAAAAACACGGAACGTTTAGTGCTAATTCAATAATTCTTTTACTGCGCTTCGACATGATACAAGTTTATCCACTGATGTACAATAGAATAATGAGTATATACGTACTTAAACGCGCAGAAGAGCGAAAACTGACGAGTTGCAACAAGTTCGTAAGATTACCCCCGGCGGCATTTGCCGCATATCAGTTAAGTTGATTAACTTCTATGCGGTATATGCCTCCGGGGGCATTTACAAGAAAATATACAAAAATCACTTTCAAAAGTAGTTATAGTTATATTGCTAGCTACAATGTAGAAAAATTTTAAAAATTGATGAATTTATGCGTTCCGTAAGTTGCGAAAGTTTTACGGATTTTGGTACCGCCGTTGATTGAAATATTGGTACCAATATTTCAATCAACGGTACCGCATAGAGTTAAATCAATGAAATGCCTCCGGGGGCATTTAACGCAGTGAAGGTGTTAAAAATTATTTTGAAATGTACAGTATGTTCCAAAAATGTGTGGCGTTTTTTGATTGCTCGTAAAAAATAATAATAATAATATTAAATTATAACAACCCTGTAAAGATATGTTAATATTCAATCATGGAATACAATCATCTAATATCGAAAGAGTAAATTTATTATGATTTATTGGATTAGAAGATAATGATAATGTCCTCACGTGTTTATTTGCCTCTGATATCGCCTCTGCAACTAAAACATACTCGTCATGAAAAACAACTTTTAGTGCCTTGATACATAAATAACTATTATTAGTGACCTGAGTGTAAAGCCCCAATCATTGATTTGTGATTGATCCATTTTCCAACTTTTTTCTTTTATAAAAATGTCCAAAATTTTTTTAGAAAACCTTGATGTAAGGCTCCTACCGTTTAAGTTTAAGACGTTCTCTCAAAAACAAAAAAAAAGATGTAGCCCCAGAGGATCACTATAAACCTGTATAGTGTTATGACGAAACCGTGTGCAAGTATTGGTTCGTCTTGGCAAAGCATTTACTTCAAGGTTTAGGAAATCCACTAAAACCTAAACATGCCAACTCTATCCACCTCAGTATTTATCTGTAATATTATTAATTAAGTGTAAACAATATAGAAGGTAAATAAGACAATATAACAGCACAGCCATTGCATGACGGCATATAATGAAAATTTAAAAAATATAAACCAACAATGCCACAGTAATAATTCATAAAGCAAAAGATAACATTTGACAAAGAAAAATGGACAATCCTCGGAGTTTATTGAAAAATCCCTTCGTATTATGAATTTTGTACTAAATTTTATTTTTAAATTTGGCAGAAGAAGTTTAATTTCCATAAGATAAATAGATATTTTTATTAGTTTGTCTAAATTAACATTCTGCAAACGGTTCGGTTAACTTAAAATACATCTCTAACAAACTCCCTAAAAACTAATATTAATGCCCCTTCTTTAAAACACCCCTCACCAAAACCAAACATATCCTTCCACATAAAAATTTTCCTTTTCTACTACTTCCCTTATCCATTCCTCTCCTTTCCCTTTTTCTCCTAATATTACTTGTCTGTTTCTTTCTTCTCTTCTGATTTGTTCACACTCTTCCATCAAATGCTGCAAATCCTCCCATCCCTCCCCCGCATATTCTGCACCATCTTTCTCTATCCTTTAGCCAATATCTGTTTTACATTTTCTTCATTCCCACAACTAAATCTCGCTATCATCCTTTTGTCTTTAAACTTTTGTTTCCTGTTTCAGTCAGAATCTTTCCATATCCTTTGTTATATCTTCGTTCCCTTACTTTTGTACTTCTTTATTGAATTTGCGTTTCTTTATCCCTTCTCACTATGTTGTCTTCTATACTTATGCCTTCGGCTATTCTTCTTTCTATTTCTATCCTGGTATATATTCTACTCTTTCGTAATATATTCTTGTTTCTTCTTGTCTTAATTTTATTCTCTGCTTCTTCACTTCTTTCCAACATTCCTTTAGAATTGTATTTTGCTCTTTTTCATACCTCATTGCTATCTTACCAACTTGTACTCTTATCTTCTCCATTTTTATTTCTTCCTCGACTATATATGACGGTGTTTCTTTTTTTAGCCCCAACGTCCACCTCCAATACTTGTCTTGTACTTTTTCCAATTTTTCCCACTCCTTCCATCACCATATCTCGGCACCGTACATTATAACACTCCTCACTAATTTCTGAAAAGCCATTTTCTTTTTCTTATGTTAGCCCCAAACTCTCTCTCTCTCTCTCTCCTATTCTCCACACCAGCCTCACAACTTTGTTACCCTTTTTACTAATTCTCTTACATGCCCTCATCTTTATTATTATATTTTATAGTACATCCTAAATATTTCCATTGGTTCACTCTTTCTATCACTTCTTCTCCCCATTTCCACTGTTTCTCTTCTCTTTTCCTTCTTTCTTGTTTTTTTTGAAACACTATTACTTTCGTCTTTCCAACGTTTGCCTTCATTCCCTTTCCTTCTATATACTTCTTCACTACTTCTATTGCTCCTCTCATTTGTTCTTTCTTACTTGCCACCACCACAAAATCGTTCGTATATGCCAGAACCCATACTTTATTCCATCCTATTACCACTCCACCCCTTTGTTTCCTTTCCATTACCTCTACCATATCGGCCATGTATAGCGCGAATAAGTAGGACTTACTGGGCATCCCTGTTTAAGTCCAAAAAAATTCCCCAACTTTTCTTTCAGTTCTTGTTTGATACTTGGTTTCATTATATAACTCTTTCAATGCTTCTATCAGATCTTCGGTTATCCCTTTTCCTCTTAGCCCTTTCCATAATTCTTTTCTATTCACGTTATCGAAGGCAGCTTTTAATTTCCATAAGCGCAATATAAAATAACATTAGGAAGAAAAGTAAGAGAGGTCTGTTTTAGAACACATTGTAGTGTAGATAATTTTAAATTATTTATTTTGTTGCATTTTTCTTAGATACGCCTATGGTGTTAGTTTTGTTGCCTAAGTAGTTGATGTTGCTTATGCTGCCGTCTAGTGACGCTTTCCATCACTTCCACGGAATATTATTAGAATTTAAAAAGGCTTCGACAAAACTTGATTCAATAACAAACGGGATCCCAGTAGTAAAAAACATTACTCAACTCATAAAACAGGATATACAACAGAATTTACAGACTAGGTAGTCAGCTATTATAAAGTGCACTTTCAACGTTTGTCAAACACAAATCAAAATATGTACTTTCGGTCAGATTTTTGGCGTTCGTCGCTGGTGTGTTAGAAATTCGTAGTCATTTTAGATAAAAAAAAACTAGAACTAACCCTAATAATTTTATTACTGTTATATACATGTTTATTACAAACTTGATGAACTGCAAAATTCTAAACGGCAAAGATAATAATAAATGTACAGAAAGCTACATATTATCATTATATACCAAGTGCTTCACCAGCATCAACAGCAATCAACGAACATCATGAACAGCTTTGTCAATCACATATTCAGTGAGAAAGTTGCCGAAGCGTTGCAACGTTTCGATGATCATCATTTACAATTTTAATGTTTCGACAAACAAGCCGTCAGCGAAGGAACGAAAGCCGTGACTTGTCGTTATCATAATTCAAGAACGTTTTCTTTTATTCTGAAATTAACCATGCTATATGTTAATAATATAGGAATCGAAATACTAAAAACCAAAAAGCATAATATATGCAACAACGAAAATTAAGCTAATATCATTAACTAGAACGACATAATAAAATAACACAAACAAATTCAATTTTTGTGTTCAACGTCAACTCCGATGTCAGATTTTAAAAATCACACAATTACCTTGTGTGTAGGCAACAAAACTGACATTATGCATATCAGTTACATAAACCATAACTGAAATGAAAATATTCATAGAAGTGAACTCCAGCATATATATGAAACAGAAAAGGACACCAAAAACTGCACCAATTACTTACGTCTCCTTTAATTTGATAGAAGCACAGATGGAACCTTTAATTCTAATTTTCATAATTCGTAAGCACAGTTTGTGGTACTTTCTCTTTTTGTTTCATTAATTAATTTGATTCTTTATAATTCTATAGTTTAACAATTACAACAAACAAACTTCTAAAAAATCCGGTTGCATTTATTAGTAGAAATAAAATAATGTATTATGAATTATGACTATTGACAGTTGTTACACTACATGAAAATTAAGTAATTGTAGAATTTTCAGGTGGCCGTTTACTCACTTGTTCTTCATCACTACTGTGTTCATCATCGCTACCTTTCAAATCAATCATTGAAGGGTCAAAGTTGTGGGTAGACAACCTTTCAGCCAACCATAACAGCATAACTTGTTCCTTTATCTCTGTATCTACTATAGTTGGATAAATAAATTTTTCTTTGAAATCGTTGACACTATCATCAAGTTCTTTCCATTCTAAAACATCATGAATACCATCCTTTCCATATCTGCTGTTGTAACTGTCATAATGCACAAAGTCTAATACTAGACCAAGGCCAGGCGCTCTAGGAATATTAATTTTTTCTTGACTTAAAGCTTTAGTCATAATATCAAATTGTATGTAACCTTTTACAAGTGCAATTACAAGACCAACCATCTTTCTGATCTGATGGAGCATAAAACTTTGCCCCTTCACTTTTAGAATTGCAAATTCAACACCATTTCGAATAAAAGGTGGTTCACATTCAAAAGAAAAAATATATCTCTTAGCACTGGGATCGTTGTGTTTCTTTTTACATGTAAAATTATGAAAATTTTTTGTTCCTAAGTAGTGTTTGAGAAGATCATTAACTTCTTTCAGTACATCATTACTCAGCCTAAACGTTTCTTGATTAGCTGTTATATCATCTGACTTGGCAAAAGCTACAGTAGGCAGCATGTATGTGTACGTCCTTCCGTCACATTGAGATTTACTGTTGAAACCTTTTGTAACTCGTTTTACCCCAAATATTCTAATTTGATCTGATAACAAATCATTTACCTTCGATATATCTACTTCTTCAGCTGTAAAATATATAGCTGCTACAAATATTTAAACAACTGCAACACTTACGTAGCTTAATTGAAACAACTTGTCGTGCAGCAGATACACCCTTATCTGTCCTAGCAGCCCTTTGATACTGAATTGTCTGCACCTGATCAAATGCTTCCTGCGTGATCAGTTCTGATTTAAGCAGTGCTATGAATAAATCCTCTTCTATAGTTCTTGTTAAAGGGTTCCTGAAGAAAATAATCTAATATGTAACTTACACATTAAACAAATAACAGCCTACCTCTGCATTCCATAATAATTTACTCCAGAATAGCCTAACAACATAGCATACTTTCTCTTCTTTATGCGAACGTATACTTCATCACATACCTTCTTTTCTGGATACAAACCAGCCCCTTTGTCAGACCGTCTGTCTTCCCATTTCCTTTTTTTAGTACGGCCATCATACTTTGGTTTTTTATTATAGTTTGAGCTTCGGAGCTCATAATTTTAGTAGTGTCTTCTACAAAATACATTCTATTATTTTAAAGAAACTAAAATAGAAAACTATTACGCGAGATTTTTTTAAAATATTGAAACAAATTATTCAATTTAAACATGAGGTTAGAATGAGTCCTACTACAATTGTGTCTCTTGTACCCTTTGTACTGAGTTTACATACATTTAGGTCTATTCTGGTGCACATTGAAATCATTTCAATATTGATAGCATTTCAATAAAATAGCCAACTTAAATTTCAATATTGAAATCGTTTGGCATTCACTTGGTCGTATTGACATCAACGTATTGACAATTTTCAAGATTGAAATTTAATCAAGGTTAATGATTTGGCAACATTGTAAGTAGGTCAAATGTTTGATTATTTAAAAGGTTTATAACCTTATTTTGTGCTTATTTCTATAACAAGAGGTTGATAAGTGGATGTGTACTATTTTAGCTTCAAATTTCTATTGTATGGTATGGTATTACTATGTTTATTCTATAAAAATAGATTTGAATACAGATGCCGCCAAAGAAAGCAACATCAAAGCAGTATTTGACACTAATAGATTATATAGAAACGAACAGTGTTATTAGATTTGGTAAAGGAACACCCATCGAAAAACAGGATGCGTGGTTGTCGTTAACAGCCGCAGTTAATGCTGTGGGTGGAGCAGAGAAAAGTGTAGAAGGTTGGAAAAAGGTACTTTTGTCAATCTTTACAGTTTTGAATAAGATGTTTCAAATTTGTTTTCTATTTTCTAAGGCGTATACTGAATGGAAGTCGCATATTCGAGCTAAAATAAGAAAAAGAAGGAATTAAATGAAATCGAAAAGAAATGTGTTGCCGTTGCAGCACTTGATAAAGTTACAAGTGGTTCAATTAACTTACCAGAATTAGGTATTGTACAAGCAGGCAAGTTATTTAAAACCAATTAAAAAACATAATTCATTAAATTCTAATAGAAGATGATACCGAAGAGACAAATGAAAATACAGAGGAAGAGATGCTGGATAAATTTGGAAGTGATGTAGAGGTCGTATATGCAGAAGAAGACAATACTGAAGTTGACTCAAATCGTACACCAAGCTTCGAATCAGCTTCAGTTTCATTTAACGCAAGTACAAGGAAATTTAAGAAGGATAACACCAAAAAACGCCTAGAAGTAAGTATTTTTGAAATTCAGTAATTTATTTTGCTTAAATTACAAATTAACTTTGTAGAGATGCTGGATGAATACACACAATTAAATTTAACAGGAATGACTCAGATTTCAAATGGTTTATTAGCTATTGCCGACGCTATTAATAACCTTGCAAATACGTTATCTAATAAAAATTAATATTACATATTTTTTGCTTATACTTACTTTTTTATCATGTATTCTTATTTATGTATAAATGTATAATAATAAAATTTTTCATTAGTTAAAACACAAAGAACTACTTCAGACCAATACGAGTTATATTTAAAATTCAAAGGTGAAAGTGACAACATAATTTTTGAAAAATTATGTATACAGTTGAATGATGTTAATGGCCCTACACGAAACATACAAGAATGGAAACAGGTATCTTATAAAAATGCATTCATGCTAATTTTAAACAAAATTATATAATTGAAGGTATTTAGAGAGTGGGAGGCTAAAATTAAAGCGAAAGCACGTCGCATACACTGCTGTCGCCAGTTAACAGGTGGGGGATTGGGTGCAGGTGAATATTTAAGCCAACTGGAAGAAAAATTATTAGGGATGTTATCCAAAATAATTTTATATGGACACCCGCTAATTTCAGAGTTAGGTTTTGGTAAAAGAAGATTTTCTTCAAAATCTAACAATCCCGTTTTTAAAATTAAAAAAAAAACAAGACTTTCCTTCAGTATGACTAACCGCTAATAAAAAATTAACATTTTAATTCTGTTGTGTTATAGAACGGGACGTGCTATTAAAACGAAGTATTATAACGAATATGAAGCGATTACAAGAGGGCATAAACGGTATAATTCTTGGGATGGAAAAGTGAAAGTTGCATTACAAAATTTAAGAATTTTAATAGAAAGTACTTAATGTTCATATAAAAAAATATAGATATACTGGGTTCTTCTTTTTCAATTACACTGTATTTATGTCCTATGTGTAATTACAAAAGAAAAAAGTTAAAGCATTGTTCATATCCTAGGTAACCTGATGAAAAAATTAATTAAAATGTAAAAAAATCAGGTATGTAAGGGTCAACATTACAAACATTTTATGTCAACTTGTTTTTAAACTATTGAGCTTTTATTCGGTCCAAGTATGTATCCAAAACGTTAAAATAACGTGCATGTTAGACTAAAGTTAAACGTTATTCTGTTCAGTATGTATCAAAAACGTTAAAAATAACGTGCACGTTATTTTTAACGTTTTTGATACATACTTTGTGCAATTTTATGCTATAAGGATACAAAATAACGTTTAACTTTGGTCTAACATGCATGTTATTTTTAACGTTTTGGATACATACTTGGAGCGATTATCTAATCATTAGTGAAATACATAACAATTAAATAATAAAAAATCAATAGTAAAAAACAAAGTTGACAAAATGGTTGTAATATTGACTCTATTCTTTAAAAATTTTAATTACTTTTTTATCAGGTTACCTAGGATATGAACAATGTTTTGACTTTTTTCTTTTGTAATTACACATAGGACATACAATGTGTAATTGAAAAGAAGAACTCGGTATGTCCTTTAAAATAATAATAAATTCAAAAGTAAGTTAGTATTACTTGATTCCTAACACGTCTTCCATTGTTGTCTTCATTATTAACATTTGGACCTTCTTCGTTGAAATCAATATCGTTATTGTTGTCTAAAACATATTTGTTTAGGGATCATGTTATAACAAGTGTAAAAATACAATCTTACCATCATAGTCATCCAGGTAGTCATTTCTATCTATGCATAAATTATGCAGTATAGCACAGGAATAAATAATCTTGGCTGCCCTTTCTGGAGTATAATTTAATACTCTATGTTTAGATAAACATCGAAACCTTTGTTTGATAACGCCATTACAGCGTTCTACGACATTTCGTAACGATCTGTGGGCTATGTTGTAATTTTGCTCATGATTATTTGCCGGTCTTAAAACAGGTGTTAAAAGCCATGGCTCCACTGGGTAACCAGAATCTCCTAAATATAAGATTTTTTTATAATGATTTCATACATATGAATAATTACCTAGTAGATATGTATTTCTATCATTATTAGCTTGATAATTGTTAGATAGATGTCTTTTAACTAAAGATGTTTGCCAAATAGCAGCATCATGTGCCGAGCCTGGGAATCTGGCATTAATATTAGTAATGTTAAGTTTGGAATTACAAATCTAGAATATACAGAAATTAATTTTTTTTAATGTAATAATATTGATACTTACAATTTGAACATTAAGGCTATAGAAACCTTTTCTGTTATAATATATAACTCCAGGGTGATTAGGATCATTGGTTTTGGAGCTATTATTGCAATTTGAGTGCAATCTATGCAGCCAATAATGCCCGGAAGCCATGATTCATTTGAAAAATCTACATAAACCAATGATAGTTACTTAAAAATGTTTAAAAATCGAAATTAAGTATTTACAATAATTTCGCTACATTTTTTTCTTCATCTGTTTGTGGAAATTGTACAAGGTATCCTAAATGTTCAACTATTGCATCTGTAACCTCAGATATGCAACGGCTTACAGATGATTGTGACATGCAGATTAAAAAATCCTGTCCGACACATTTTTGATATGAACCGTGTGCAAAAAATTGTAAAGCTGTGAAAATCTGAAAATATGCAAATGTAAATGTAGAAAAGCAATAAGCAAATTAAAAAACTAAGGCCCAGTATTATAATGTATAGTTGACCGATAGTTAACTTCGAACTGATTTTAAGTTATCGCTGAAACATTTGTTTCAATAAAAACCAAGTTGACACTCAAGTCGACTAGCGGTGGTAAAACCGACCCTAAAACTTACCCTAATAATTTTAGGAATGTACAATTCTTGTCTTTGTGGATCTCTCAAATGAGGACCAACTTCTGCAACTAGAAAATGAGCCACATTTTTGCTAACTCTGAAAAGACTTTTAAATAAAGTATCACTTATATTAAAAGGGTTACTATGATCTCTTAAACGTCGTCGATCCCTATTCACATCAAGCCTAAAAATTCACAAATTTAAGTAGGATCATTTAGACATGTTACAAGTTCTAATTACCTTTGAATTTCATTTCTCATTATTATTATTTCCAGTATATTACCCATACCTACTTATTGCTTAAAACACGTGTCACTTTAATTAAGCAAAATACATACAGTAGATGGTATCACAAATTTCAACTTTTCTAGCAACTGGGGTTATGTACTTGCTGAATATCAATTGAAATTATTTCAATTTATTGCTTTCAAACAGTCACGAGAATACCTATTTTGAAATTTCCTCAAGGTCAGTTGACTTCATGTCAACTTGAAATTGTTTCAAGGTGGTTGCAAGATTTATAATCTCACCAGAATACCGACGACTATTTTCAATTGAAAATGCTGTCAAATGTCAATTATTCGTCAAGATTTCAACATTGAAGTGATTTCAATGTGCACCAGAATAGACCTAAATGTGTCACAAAAATAATATTTTAATAAAATCATAAATAAAATTCGTTTAATTATTTAAAACTAATAATTATTAAAAGTCAATTTCAAGCGATCTACAGGTTATAAATTACTTAAATAATTTACATCACAGAAGTAATTTCACTTTAGAAATTTCTCAAAACAATTGTCTTCCTTTTCTAGATAGCGTATATTTGTATCGATTCAAATAATTCTATTAATTTTGACATTTATAGAAAACCTACAACTACAGTTCAAACAATTCCTTTTCTTCAAATCACCATTTTTCACAAAAACTATCAGCGTTCTACTTTCTTTTCAACCGTTTATTCAACATACCTCTATCAGAAACAAATTTTACAAAAGAATTAGACACAATTTTTCATATTGCTCATTTAAACCAATTTCCATTCAAAATTATTTTAAACATTTTTAATAAATTTAATTATGTACATAATTTAAAAATCTAACAACATTAATTCCAATTAATGAAAAACCAAAAAATAAATACATTCCTATTACATAATTGAAGATGTGAATAAATTAACTGATTATAAATTTGTCTTCAAAGCTCCTACCAATTTAGCTAACATTTTTTCACGAAAATTAAATATAAATAATAGTCTTGAATCAAGCGGCATATACCAACTACTATGCTCTTGTAACAAAATATATATATTGGTAAAACTAAAAGAAATTTTACAATTCGATTAAAAGAACATCTAAGAAATCTTAAACAACCAGAAAAATATTCTTATAATTTAGATGCAATTAAATCAACTTTCGCTAAACACATTATCCAAAACAAACATAAACATTTAAATCATTCACTCATACATCCTTTTAAAATAACTAATTATAATAGACAAATTTTAGATAAATTAGAAATAATATACATTAAAACAACAAATCCAAATTTAATAATCAATGATCAAACAAATTTTGACGATCTTACATTAAATTACCAAACAGAATTTTTATCCCCTTAATATATTTATTTTAATTAACTCCAGATTCAAACATTTTACATACCTAGTTTATATTTTAAAAAAACTTTTTATTACAAACCAATTTATGTTTTTCTAAATTTTCATGAAAACCAAATGTCATATTTAACGTTTGTATAAAAAAATATTTTGTATTCTGAAGATGACTCACAATAATTTTGAGTTGAAACTACAGTCAATAAATAATAAATAAATAACTAATATTGAATTGCTTAAAGCGTAAATAATTTATATATCATTAATTAACGATCAAATTTGCTCTGAGAAATAAACAGGGTGTCCTGGCAGCCCCCATCTAAAAATCTCAAATTACAAGAGGGGGCAACTGGCATATCATATGAAAGGTATTGTAATTCTCTATTCAACCAAATATATTTTATTCCGAAAATAGAGTGTAAGGGGGCTAAAGAATTACATTTTCTTAGAAAACAATAGAAAATGCAAAAAAATGCTGAACAAGTTGGTAAGATCAATTCAAGTTTGAAGTGGACCTATATATTGTATCGATGAAATTTCTTTAAAGATATTAATATCTTAAACTTAACTTCTTAAAAATGTTAATTAGGGATGGGGATGGAGTGACGTAACATTTTGTATGATTCTTTCCAATTAGAGATATATTGTGCTAATCATACTGGCCAAAGAAAGGAAGATTCGTTTATTTTTGCATTTTCTATTGTTTTCTAAGCAAATAAAGTCCTTGTGCCCCCTTCTCAAAATAAAATGTATTTGGTTAAATAGAGGATTACAATACCTTTTATGTGAGGTGCCATTTGACCCGCCCTGTAAGTTAATTTTTGAGATGGGAGTTGCCGGGACATCCTGTTTATTGGTCAGGGCAACGTTGATCGTTAATGAATATCCCTTGTAGACATGAATAGGCATTTTAGACCATATTGCAGTATTTTCTGCCTTTTTTGTATTTTCGAAAATGGGGCTGTCGGGGCCTGACCGAAATAAGATGCATATAGCTGTATAAAGAATTAAAAGGTATGTGTCGACCAATCATGCTATTTAAGATTTTTGACATGGAGGCTGCCGGGGCCACTCTGTTGATGTTTCAAAGTCAACCCCTTGTCTTCGAAAGATGTCCCCCTCCAAACAAAAATTGACATGTCTGAGCGTTTTTTCTGAAAGTGTCGGATAATTCCAAAAAACAGTCTGTTTCTTACAAAATTATACAAAAACGTTTTGTATTACAACGTTTTTGATTTGTCAGTGTGACGGTAGCCTTAGACTATGAAAGAGAGTGGATAGCACACAAGATCCAATTAAGCATCTGCATGTGACGGCATGCTTTGAATGTCATTTAGTTTGGTGTACAAACAGCTGCCATCATAGACAAACCAATGGTTGCCATTTGCAACAAAGTTTTGAAGTCGTTTACCGTTTGTATAAAGATGGAGTTTTGTTTAGTAGTTAAGTGTGGTAGTACATCTTTGCGTGATAAAAATGTAGAACTAAATTAAATTAAAATAGTATATTAAAGAACTACTTTCAGAAATGCATTTTATAAGACAAGTACAGTTGCTAAAATGCCTTCTGAAACGAATTCTTTATACTATTTTTTCTATTTTAAGCTTCTCAGACTGATTTTAAAATCAAATTTCGTAAGTTTTAAAATTAGGGAATTTTGAAGTATAATTGTGGGTGGCAATATTTTTATTAAACTTTGGTTTAAATGCTAGTTTAAGTTTAATTAGTACATTAATCATACGTTTAATTTAAAACGTAATGGGCGGAAATATAAATAAGTAGATAAATAAATCTACTGAACATTAATTTCGATTTAAATTAACGCGCGCCGAACGTAACGACAGTTTGGACGTTTAATATCAAATCAGTGTTACCACCTTTCGGAATAAAAATTGTTTTATTTCTATAAAAAGAACTCGATTTTCTATAAAAGAACTCATTTGGGTTCTGAGATAAATCACTCATATTACTACTATTAGACCTAAAAGAAGAACAAGATTTCGAGTTTTAAGTAAAAATTTAACCAAATTCCCAGTTTTAAGTCGGAATTTAATAAAATTCGAGTTGAAAGTCGGCATCTCACTAAACAAGGAACATTAAAACAATGTTTTGTAACATTTGAATTAAGTAAGAAATTAACATTTCATTTTAACATTAGTTCTACATCACATCAACATTGTTTATGAAAAGAATATTTGAACATGTAAATAACATTACAAAAAATATAATAAGATGAACATGTGTTACACATTATTAGTACATTAAAGTAAGTTATTTTATTGTGCAATTTAGTATAAACAAACTTTTTGAGCAGAACTCGTCAGATAAAAAAAAATGTGTAACAGCGTTACATTACAACTAACAAAATCTTGCGAGAAACGGTGCAAAAACCAACAACTTTTCTGGGAAAATCTATGTAGGTTAACTGCACTTTTCGGTTGACAGATTATGCTCAAAATCGAATCGGATCTGTGCTATTATACTCATATGCAAAGTTTCATAAAAATCAAACTGGTGATTTCCTTGATATCTCCTCCCAGTCGTTTGTCCACCAGGCAAAATATTTTTCTTTTCTCCATTATAACGTACATACTAGCTCTAACTTGTCGGAAAAAGTGAAAAAATGTTAAAATTTTATTTTTGGAAACTGTTGCATAACTCCCTAATCTTATGTATAAAAGTGGAGTAATAACATATGTGTGCACATTATGTTTCGGACGTTTTAGGTTACATTTTATGTTTACTTAATTTGAGGTAATTTATAAGGTATTTAGACGCCTTTGAGTTTTGTAACTATTTTGAGTTGATTTATATTTGCTCAAAATTACTTTCGATACCTAAGTGAAAATTTAAATTAATGATAGGTATGCTACCGCTGTGGGACCTGTACAGTCAGTGGCAACAGCCAAGCGGTACACGTGTCAGTATGACAAACTAAACTACCGGGTTCAAATCCAGTTGACGGCGGCGAGAGATTTTATCAAGCCAATTAAAAAAAATTGGCAAATCAAGATTCAACAACGTGATAATGTAAATACAGGGATATCAAAAATTATCTTGGTCAAGGGTGTAGTTGTGGAACGTAAAACGTTTGTCTTAGTTTACGTTTGAAATAATTATGTCACTGTCACACTGACACATCATCAATAACCTACAAATTTCATACCTATTTATTTCAGCAAAATGACTTGACAGATTCTGACACAACAAAACATATTCAGAAATTTGTTTGTCTTACTTTAATTTTTTCTTGATTTAACTCGTCACAGTTCTCCGCAAGGTATTTTATTATTATTGTGCTTACTTTAAAGATTGTTAAAGTCTGCGTAGCCATTTTGTCCCATTCCATGAAATTATAGTTTTTAACAATTTTTCATTTAAGTTATGCGTCTTTTGGTTTTCTAACCGTGGACGTAACATTTGATCCTAGTTTAATTAATTAATTAACAAACTTCTGAGTTTAAAAGTCTGAACTTAATCAAATTCGGAGTTTAAGTCTGAATTTAACGATATTCGGCAATATTCCGAAATTATTAAAGTTTGAAGTTGAAATTTAATAAAAAAAAATGTGGTTACCCTTGTACGCTTCCTTATAATACATTAGAATAAAACAAATAAATATATTTCTCCAAAGTTGCTTTAATCATCATTCTGATCTCATTCTTAAATACGAATATGGCGACTTACTGTGTATATACAAATTTTGATTCTGATTTGAGGTTATGAAGTACATAAATTTTAAAAAATAAATTTTCTTACATTCGAATTTGCAATGTGAATATAATGATCCCCAAAAACTTGTATAAATGTTACGTTTTAGTATTTCTCATCGAAAATGTTAATTCATTTACAGAAATGAATTGCAATGCTCTTAGGATGGGACAGTATTTGTGTCCCGATCCGACCTACAATCATATAGATCCAAAAACGCAACAACTCGTTGGTTGCAATAAAGAAACGAGCAAAACAAAAAGTAATTAATTTCCTTTATATCAATTAGTATTAAATTATTTTATTATAGTTAGATGCATTGCCGCTGATGGTATTGTATGTACCGAAACTAACAATTCAACATTCTTCAAAGAAGTCAATTGTAAATGGACGTAAGAATAATTAAAATAGTTTGCGTTATGTCTTTTCATATTGCATTTCCAGGAATGGACATTCGTTTGAAACTGCTTTGTTACTATCCGTCTTTTTGGGTATGTTTGGAGCTGACCGTTTTTACTTAGGATATCCAGCCATTGGACTGGCAAAATTCTGCACCCTCGGATTTATGTTTTTAGGACAACTGATTGATATTATATTAATAGCAACTCAAACTCTCGGTCCAGCTGATGGATCAGCATATGTAATACCTTATTATGGACCTGGTGTAGATACTGTACTTAGTAATAATTGGACTTACCGCTTAAAGCAAGATGATTGGTGATACCGTGTATCACCTAAGAATTACATTAAATTGATAAGAATGTTTCGTGAATTATATTTATTTAATTAAATTGAAATAAATAAAATCTATTCGTTGAACTAAAACTTAAAATAATAGTCTGGAAGCTTGAGTTGTTTTGGTTTAACTTGAGTATCAACATCTAAGTGTTTCTTTGAAGAATATGATACTAATAATTTAACAAATTTATCTTGCAGACATCTGGGCAATTCTATTCCTTGTGCAAGGGACCATTGAGCTATTTCTGCACAACCTCTAAGATCCCTTTGAAACACTATAAAAATAATTCAAATAAAATTATTTTTCTAATTGAAATATTACCTTTATAATCAAATAGAGCTTCAAGTATATGGTTATAGTGAGCTTTGCTATCAAACTTAATTAAAAGTTCTAAAATTCTATAAACTATTTCAATACGATGGCTCTTTAAAGCTACAATTGTTACATACAACAAATCATTGATCACAGCTTTACGCAAACCTTCATTTTGATCATACATAGCAAATGCTATTGATTGATCAGTGAACCATTCACTCAATACGCAACACTTCCATATGCAACCCAATACATAATAATCTTTATGATTATAAGCGAGTCGTTGAGCGAACTCAATAATAGTCAACAAAACAGCTTCACTTCTAGTACTTATAGTGTCTGTTACAAGGTACTTCAACATATTTTTAATCCTTCGCCTTAAAAAAACATTGTCAACATATAACTCTTCAAACAATTTAAGGGCTTCACTTATGTTGCCTTTAACCCAAGTTACTTCTGCTAAATAATGTTTAAAGTGTGAATACTGTTTTAATATAGTATCCTCTAAATTTTCACATAAATCTATTAATCTTAAAATCATAGTTTTATTTCCAGTATGAGAATAAAAAGAAAATACTTTTATTAAAAGTGATAATTCGGGAACATGCTGATTAATAATGCACCATTCAATTGACTTTTTTATGCTCTCTTTATTGTCGACTTCAAGAGCATCTTGTAACATATTATAAACCTCCTGAGAATGTAATTGATATAACATTCTATAGTTCGTGGCACATTTAAGTTGTTCCTGATTATCACTTACACATCGTTTTGTACGTTTTATTTCCCACTTATCTGACTTTCTTTGCATTAATTGGGTGGTAAAATCATCCATTATGTCAGGTTCCAAAGTTATAAGCCTGCCTGCAGATTGAGTACGTAAAGAATAGTATATGAAACTTTTACGTAACAATATTAACCGCCACAAGGGGCACGCATTTTTTGGAATTATTGAAAGGGCCATTGCACAGCACAGTCTTACATTTTAAAAATTATTAGATTTTATTTTGTAAACATAACCTTATGAATCTAATTTGAGATTTACTTTACGTATATATACAGGGTGAGTCTATAAAGCGCTGGCATGTCATGTCATTCTCAGTCAGTCTATATTAATGACGTCGTGAAGCCTAACGTTTTGACGCTTTTCATCAAGTATACCAGTCACACCATAGATATACAGGGTGTTTCTGAAAGGAGTGTACATAGCTTTACCAGAGGTTCTCTGGCTCAAAATAGACCGTTTGACACCAATTCACCTATAACCAAAAGTGCACCATAAGGGTGCCAGAGGCTGTCAAACTTTTCAAAAAAAAATATTGTATATTGAAGATAACTCGAAAACGGTTGGACGGATTTTGTTTCGCTTTTGTATGCTGGTTGTCTGCCAGACAAAATAAGCACGGATACAAATCACAAATTCCTTGAAATAACACTTAAAAAATCACAATAATTCAATCAGAACTCAAATGTGCCCGATTACTAAACTTTAACTAATTCGGTAGGTGGGCGTAGCGACTGGAAAAAGTCGCTTATTACCTACCGTGTTATACACTGTTAACTAACATTCTTCAGTTTTAATTGAAAATGCATGTATTAAATGAGCTGAATCGTGTTTGTTCGTGTTTAAATATGAACTGATAAACGGTCTCTCACCAGGTTACTTGTATTATATTTGTTTCTTACGAATATTTACCTACAATTGTGTTTGTCTAATAGCTTACCCTAGAGTGTTCTTTTTATCTCATTTTATTGGATGTGTCTAGGTAAGAGTGGTACATTTCGGCTTTAAATATCTAAGTTACTTAGTGAAAATTGACTGTTTCATTTATACTGAATTAATGTTTATTTAAATTTAAAACGTGTTTGTGTTTTATTTCATTGTTGTACATTAGTACATTTATCACTTTACTCTAGCGATTGTTAGCGATTTTACCCTGGATTCAAAGTAGGTATCGCTTTTCCCATTTTTCGATCGGTCAAGTTCACTCCGGATTTAGTAGCGGACTATTAAAATATTGCTCTTCTTTTGTAGCTGGGTTACGTCTGTTACATTTCAATATAGATTTGTAATGACGTTGATTGTACATGGGATACTTTTTATTCTTTAATTCACTCAATGGTTAATTGGGCTGGGTCCATAACCAGTTTGTTAATAAAAACTAAAAAAGTGAAAGTATTTTATCTCACGCGCAAGCATCCGCTAAACACTTACTTTTCAACAATTTTTGGAATATATCTTCCATTTGTAAAGTGGATTCAAAAAAACATAGCATAAAGAATTCTTGGCCTCAATCTTGAGTAACCGTACAAACTTTTGAAAAATTGTTAACCTCAACTGGGCTTTTGCAACTACTCTTTCTACAATTAACTATAATGCTACTGAAGTTAGTGGGTTATCCAACATAGTTCAGCCTTTGCTGACTTCTTATCTTCAGTTTATCAACGTACTATGTGTATAATGATTTTTCCGATATTCATTCTAATTTACCGTGTATAAATATTCAATTGACCTCGACCTAAGATATTTTTCTAGCCGCTAAACACTTAATATGTTCTTTTTCTTTTGTCAAAACTTTTGTCATTTGAATTGCTTAGTACCCTTATCAAGTTTTTTATTAACTATATTAGCAAATTGGCATATTCTAAAGACGTTATTTGAAATACACGTGATTTTGCAAGAGTTAATGCTTTTAAACTTTTTATTCTATACGCTGGTAACTGAGAATACGCGTCTATTACTTGGAAACCATAAAATAAATATCATCAATGATGGAGGTTGTGCAATAGAGGTTCTTAAAAAGAATGTGGTACAGAACTTTATTTATTTATCCAGCTAGAGGATTTCATTATCTACATTGTGCTTTAATGTCTTTTAAGAAATCTGGATAATCATCCATATTTTATATTCAGAAATATAATCTGTGATTAAAAATTATTATTAAAATACATAAAACTAAAATAGAAAACATTCCGATTTTGAGCGATGTACGATAGGGATATTCTCTCTCCCGAAACTATTTGTAGCAGCGTTAGAAGAGCACTTTAGAACATTTGACTGGGAGACAAAATATATTAACATCAATGGAAAACTTCTGAACAATGTTAAATAAGCGGATAATGACTAGCTAACGACTACAAGATCAACTACAGATGATACTGTAATTGTAATGTAACAAATGAACCCAGGCACTTGCAAAAGCAAACTTTGAATAATCTGCCACTAAACCTGAAGCTAACTAAAGACATGTACGTTGAATTTACGATAAGATCTCTAACAACCGCTAGAGTGCAGTGATAAATGTAGTATAATGTGAGCAATGAAATAAAACAGGAACATGGTGATCACGTAAATTATATTACGTTAATTCATTTTAAATTAAATGGTCAATTTTGACAAATTTGTGTAAATATTTAAAACCAAAGGTACCAGCTTGCCTAAGCTGCCGGAGGAAAAAAGGGTAAGAAAAAACGTCCGGTTCCACCTTAGCAATTAAACAAACACAATTTAATCGAAATATGTATCAAAATAATTAACATTCAGTACAAGCAATTGTTATTATAATAACACTTATAATACATGTATCCTGGTGGGAAACCGTTAGAATGTAGATGCAACAATGCTTATTTATACATGCATTTTCAATCAAAACTAAAAAAAATTAGTTAACAGTGTATAACACCATGGGTAACAGGCGAGTTTCACCAGTCGCGAACGTTCCTACCTGCCTATTCAATTAGATTTTCGAAATCTCGTCAATTTTGAGATGGCCATAATGCAGTCCATTTAATTAATATTAAATTTTGCAAATATTACATGTACACAATAAAATAAACATATTAAAATAAATCGAAATAAATCATTCTGAATCATATTTTAATAAATAGAGTTCTTTAAAATGTATCTTAAATTAAAGAATCAAAAACAAGCATCTTACATTCTCATAATTATATAGGAACCAAACCAAACAAAGGAAAGCGCCACCAAATTCACGGTTTCGCCAATCAAAGACACACGTGGTTAAAATATTTACAACGTGAAATCGAACGAATGCTCAATAACTCGAATATTATATATACCAATGTATACAAATGTAAGATCACCATCGCGCTTAAAATAAAAATTAAACCCTAAAGCACGAGGCCCCGATAATTAGTTTTTTAAAATAAGCACGGATACCTTTAAATTATTAAAATTGCATAAAAAGAGAAGAAATGCGACTGCTACGTTAAAGGGCTTCCCATTCTGATTGCACAACAAAACACGAGGCCACAATAATTATTAATTACAAATAAATAAAGGCAAATTATTACATTTGATAAAAACAAAAATTACGGACATTACGCATTTAGTTGACATGCTTGTAAAGTAAATTACAAATTTTAAACAGACCTAAAATATGTAGTAAAACGGTGACTGTTCACACTGTTAAAGTTCAAACTAGGATACCCAAAACTTTCTCTAGTATTCCTCGAGGCTCGACAAAAAAATGCAGTTTCTAAAGGGACTTTATAATGGTGCTACATATGATCGACGCAGACAAATTATAACAAAAAAATTGGGCGTAATATTTCAATTCAAATATAGATATTTCAATACAAATATCTAAACGAATAAGTTTACAAATAAAAAAATAGAGTAATGATTAAAACAGATGGTATGGTGAACGAATACATATTGCGCTGAAAGAAATATTTTAAATAATAAAAAAAATATTTTAAATTAAAATATTGATTATATAAATTTATAGTAAAAGTTTTATTCAAATCAAAAGTAAATTTAAGGTAATTAAAGTTTAAGATTTCTAAAAACCGATCTATAATTAACTTAAGAATACAATTAAATTTATTCATGTAAATAATACTTTCGGCAATAAGATTAAGAACGGATGTTTAAATTGTTGAATGCGTGGGGTATAAATGGTATTTCCTTTATGTGAACAAGCTAAAGAATGATGAAGATTAAAATTATCGGTGCTCGTGTGAAATCAACTCTAGAATTTTTTAGTGCGGATGCATCGGTGATTTGAACAAAAAGTAGGAAAAAAAGTAATTGAAGAATAATGATACTCGTTTTTAATTCATCAATCTGTCAACATGTAAAAATAATTAATATGAAAATTTAAAATGGTTTAAAACAGTGACACAATTCCAAATAATTGCTAACAATTGTTAAATTAACGTGACCCAAATAAAGTTTAAAAACTGAAAAGTTTGGGAACAAAGTATAAGCATGGAATTTAAGGAAGAGTTCATCATGCCGGCGGGAATAATAAAAATTGAAAACTTAGTTATTTAAATTTATAAATAAAATCATAATCAATGTGAAAGGGATTATTTTTCAGTAGTTAAATTTTTTTAACGTTAAATAAGTTCATTAAATATTTTTGTTTATGTTTTGCATATAGTATGTATAAAAATGTATGCAATAGATTAAAATAAATTTGCTATTTTTATAAAACAATAAATAAACCCGTTGCGTATTTCTAAAATTACTGTTCCCGCCAGCTGATTTCCTGCGCATGTATTTGTAAAAATTAATTTTAATTTATAATAAAAATATGCTATTTGAAAATGTAATAGTGGTACTAGATGAAAGACAAAGGTTCAGAATTAATGAATATGACAACGATTTCTCTTATTTATGCGTGTATATTGGAAAACCAACCACCTTTTATTGATCTATTTTAATACGAGGCTGGTTCAATAAATACACGTTCGAACGGTGGTACATGTAAGCGGTTTATTTACACTAAACAAAATTGCCATTACTACAAAGACATGCATCCCACTGCTTCACAAAATGCTGTATACCGGTGTGGTACCAGTCCATTGGCTGTTCGCGGAACCATTTCAAAACTGCCTGCTTGACTTAAGCGTCCGACTGGAATCGCTGTCCCTTAAGTGCCTTCTTCAATGGTCCGAAGATATGGAAGTCACAGGGTGAAAGATCCGGGCTGTAAGGGGGTGCTCTAAAATCTCCCACCTCATCCGCTCCATCTGTGATTTGATGATGTTAGCTGTATGCGGCCTTGGCAAATCCGCTGTCGATTGTCGCCCATCTGTGAACTTCCGACACCATTCCACGACTGTGGTTTTTGAAGGACACTCTCCACCATAAACATTTTGCATTCTCCCATAAATCTGAACTGGAGTGTTGCCCTCAGCATGCAGAAACTGTATGACTGCTCGGTAATCGGTTTTGGACGCTCCAACTATAAGACCTGCCATAATGAAACGCGCACAACAACTGTCTCCTGTACGAATATCACGAGGGATGTGTCACAATAGACAGCTATATAGCAGCCGCTGGCCTACGCAAATTTGTACGATTATAGCTCCACTAACAATCGTTTCACAGCGCTCGAACGTGTATTTATTGAACTATTGAACTTTTTGTACTTAAGGTTCACTTTTTCGTCCACAATTTTGCAAAGTACCGAATTTTGAATTACGCGATTAGTTTATGACGTCACTACTAAACGGGTCCACTGGACATTAACATAGAGAAATATGGAAAGGTTGTTGGTAACACAGAGAGCAAAGTAAAGACATATTTTGAACATAACTTTAAATGATAAAAACAACAACTGGATAGAAGAGAGAACTATAAAATGGCAGTTTGCAGGTCATAATGCTCGACATAAAAATATCGCTGTAATATGAACAAATACAAAATGCGCTCTTTGATGGGATAGAGCGAACGGAGTAGAGTGAAAAAAAGGAAAAATAGCACAAGATAGAAAAAAATAGAAGAAATTAGGGAAAACCTACATCCAAAAAATGAGTCCAATATAAGTTTAAGAAGAAAAGAAGAATCTAAAAATTTTAACAAGTTTGTAAACATGAAGCTGTCAAAATTCTTATCGATAATAGTTATTTGTCCAACAAGTGAGGAAAGCGATTCTTTTTCCCATTCGAGCTCAAGTAGCCTCACGAGCGTAGCGAGTGAGGTATTCGAGTGAGAGTGGAAAAAGGCTTTCCTCATGTGTTAGACACAACATTTTTTCCACGACATTCCCCAAAAAAACAACCTAATGAAAGAAGTAATATTTAATAGGTGGGTCTCAATAGTCTCGCTACAGTATTCTGTAGTATCGGCGTGGTCTGAATCTGTCATAGCGCAGCTGCGTAATTCTAACCAATAAATGTAGGGTAGTAATTTCTAAGATTCGAAATATAAGATATTAAATTAAACAAACCTGATTGAATACTAAATTTAATTGTTTAACTAAGGGCGTGTCTTAATAGGAGATTTTATGTGGTCTTGCGTACTTGACCTTGAAAAAAATACGGCTATGACGTCACACGCGCTGTCTCAATAGCAAAGTGTTCAAGTCCAAATCAGCAAGTACTCGAACATTCGATCTCGCGATCTTCACTTGCTGACTCAATTCAAATTTGCGAGGCGACAAGTTTAGAAGTAAAGGTCACAAGTCCAAGTCCACAAGACAAAGTCGTCCTAAGTACTAGGCGCATATAGTTCTAATGAAACATTTTTACATTTTTTAAAGAGGCATTTTGTAACACGACATTATTTTCCTCGCTTGTGACACCTTTTTCCACGACATACTTATAAAACGGACGTTTCTTCTCTACAAATAGTAAGGAAAATTGGTTTTTCCTCACTAGCGAGGAAATTAATGTCGTGTTACAAAATCCCTTTTAAAAAAATGTAAAAATGTGTCATTAGAACTGTATGCGCCTAGTACTTAGTTAAACAATTTAATTTAGTATTTAATCAGGTTTGTTTAATTTTAATATCTTATATTTGGAAAAGATAAATACGTATTACGATTCTTTGATTTGGACTCTTTAAAATTACTACCCTACATTTATTGGTTAGAATTACGCGGCTGCGCTATGACAGATTGAGACCACGCCGATACTACAGAATACTGTAGCGAGACTATTGGGAATGTTGTGTCTAACTCGAGCTCGAGTGGGAAAAAGAATCGCTTTCCTCACTTATTGGACAAATAACTATTTCCAACCAATATACAAAAAAAATATAGAATTTTTCCTTTGTAGTTAGTTTGGATAGCCATAGATGGCACTAATAAATAAGCCGCTGCCTTGTTCACATTTCCTTTTCTCACTGGATTACATTGCTCTGACACAGACATTGACATTGACGATTGACTTAAACATCTATACACCTGATACACATTCAAATTGTATTGAAAATGTCTTGTCAAGTTATAGAAATAGATGGTTCACTGTTAGAAGGTGTATGTACAGTTGCACTTTAATTCATCATAAGAATAAATAATTATTATTGTTTATTCAGGGTGGTCAGATTCTAAGGATTGCTGTAACTTTAAGTGTTTTACTACAACAACCCATTCGTGTAGTAAAAATACGAGCTGGTCGTAGTAAACCAGGTCTAATGGAGCAGCATCTTAAAGGTATATTAAATTATTGTTTATTTTACCTAAATTACTTTTTGTACAACAGGTTTAGAGCTTGTCACTCAAATTTGTAATGGAAAGTTAAAAGGTGGATCTATTGGCTCAACCGAAATTGAATTATGGCCCGGTAAAATATTTGGTGGTAATTACACAGCCATGGTAAAAACTGCTGGTAGTATTAGCCTCTTGCTTCAAATTTCTTTGCCATGCACATTGTTTGCCAAATCAGACACTTATTTGACATTAGGGGGTGGAACTAATGCTGAAATGGCACCTCAAGTTGATTATACGACAGAAGTATTTCGCCCCATATTAGAAAAATTTGGAGCTACTTTTGATTTTGACTTAGTTAGACGTGGGTATTTTCCTAAAGGTGGAGGATTGGTGAAAATTCATGTGCAACCAATAGTTCGATTAAAAGCTGTGGAACTGTTAGAAATAGGAAATGTGACTTCTATACACGGGTGGAGTTTTGTAGCTGGTACTTTACCAATGCATTTATCTCATACGATGGCAAAATCAGCTTCTCACAACCTTGGCAAACTTCAAAAAGGTGTTCAAATAGAAACATATAAAGAGGACAATAAAATTGCGCCTGATAATGGTTCTGGAATAGTGTAAGTCGAAAGTAAGGTTGCCACACATTGGAACTGAATTGTTTTTAGTTTAGTAGCCACCACCAGCACTGGGTGTATTATTGGAGGTTCAGCTTTAGGTAGAAGAAACGAAAAACCAGAAGAAACAGGAACAAAAGCTGCAGATGAAATATTAGAGTCCTTTCACGAAGGTGCTTGCCTTGATAAGCATAGTCAAGATCAAGTTATCATTCTTATGGCCCTTGCAGACGGACGTTCTAGAATTCGTGTTGGTGAAATTACATTGCATACCAAAACTGCCATTCATGTTGTGGAGAAAATTTCTAAAGTAAAAGTGGCTTATTTGTAGATTTTTTAACTGCTTTGTTGTTACAGGTGAGATTTGATGTTATTTCACATGAAAGTGGTAATATAATAGAATGTGACGGTTTGGGATTGACAAGGGGTTCAGAATAATATATTTTATTTACTTAAAACTTTTTATGTAAGAATTAATTTATTTGTACCAAGTAGATTATAAAGGAAATAAAATTATAAGGTCACCAACTTTATCTGACTCAATGTAAAGCTACCTCTTTTTTGTTAAGATAATTTAAATAATACATACAAAAAACTTATCTATAAATGTCTTATGTGTTTATTCAAAATGAGATTATGGACACTAATTTTATTGTTTAATTAGAGGGTTTTTTACAACCAAATCGCATCCATGATATTCTATTTGATCATATACATATTTACGATTGCAACGACATTCTGGTCCACACTTTTGGGATTTACATTTAGGACATGGAAAATGACACCCTGTACATTCTAACTGCAAACAATCACAGAGATCCTGTCCGGTCGAAATATGAATACCGTAGTCATCATACAAAGCCCCTGGTACACGGCGAGATTGAGTTACTGCATTTACTTTCCTTGTTAATTTTCGTCGTTCCCTGGCACTACATTCTGGATCAAAGTTTTCCAAAAATCTATCTTGTTCGAGAGTTTTGTTACTGTTGGCTAAGGCAACTTGTCTTCTTGTAACTGCTGATGTTCTAACTTCAGGAACACTGGTTGATACCGATACTCCAGTTGATTTTTTGGCAATGCGTTTTTCAGGAACTGGCGGTGGAGGTTCTTCGTCTGAATCTAGTTCTACTATGTCAGGGTCTACGATTCTAAGATTATTTGTTTGTTGGGATAACGAATCTGTATCTTTTGTATTCATTTTATTGTTATTTTCAAATAATAAGCTAAACTTAAGATAGTGTCTCTTGTATATGTGACGGTACCGTAACTACTGCACTGTGTGCACATTTAGAGAGCCGCACACGATGAAAATCGGTACAACTTTTTCTTGAAATTTTTGGTATGCGCATGCTCGCGTGCAACTTTTTGTATTGCACATGCAAGTTTTCTTGCATGAAATGAATTAGAACACGATGTAATTTTTCTTGGATTGCACTTGCTATTTTAGTAAATTTTTGGTTATATTTGATGTTGCTGACTTTTAAAAATTGTGTTTGTTTGAAAATGAACTCTGCGAAAAAGCAGCAAAATAGCTAGCTTAATTCTTGTAAGTGCAAAAATAATGGTAGATTTGGAAAAGAAAGAAAAAGCGCTGGTAGGTAAAGTGTTGTTTGCAACAAAAGGCATGCTAATATAGGGAATTTCAATTTAACGAATGAATTAAAGTGTATGCGATGATTGGTGTTTTTATACCAATTTTTTAAGAATGGATGAAAGAACATTTAATAAACTTCTGCAAAGAGTTCAACCAAAAATTAAAAAGAAAAATACTTATGCGATGCTCTATTCTCTTAATAATTACTTTAAGGTTTGCCAAATACCGCACTTTACAAAACTCCTAGTTTGTGCATAAACGAACGATTCAACTGATGCGATAAATGTATTTTTTATGTAGTTGGCGACACTGTCTTCACCAAATGTTTCCTTTGAAATCTTACATCGTGTAAAATAACAACTTTTCTTGCAACTGCAAGTTTTCTTGCATTGCAACCACTAAATTTCACCGTGTAAAGTCCCTTTTACAACCCCTTCAGTATCGGCATAATTCGTTAGTCGATTGCGAATTGTAAGTTACAATTATGGTAAACTAACCATATTTACATCTAACTTCACTTCAGCACACGCCTAGATTTGACTTCACGAGCAACTTTAATATTTGCAAATTGAAAACATTTAACCGGCGTGCCAACGTTAAACTGCAACTTGCGTTTGCGCAATTCTTGAATACTGATTTATCGCTATTCATCATAACCTTTCTTGATTTAAGTTTATATTTTATTTGAGAAAATAATGCAATCAGAATTAGAAATTCTTGCTTTTGCTAGTATTACCTGTGCTTTAATAAGATTAAAATCTCTCATCAAGAAAAAAATTGAAAGCAGAGACAATACTGGGTTCGTCCAATTCTCCCAAAAGAAAACAACAGGGACTATAGAAACTTTTTTAAGAAATGCAAACATTTGACGAAGGAATGTTTTTATCTTTACAAGGATGTCAATTACATCATTTAATAAATTATTGCAACTTGTTGCACCCTTAATTATAAAAAATTCTAGAAGAGAAGCAATATCATCAGAATGTAGATTAGCAGTGACACTCACAGGTTTTTAGCTACAGGTGATTCCTACCCTACCTTAGCACATGCATTCCGTTTAGGTACATCCACAATGCATTTCATTACAAAGGAGACATGCGGTGCTATATGAGAAGTACTGTCTCCAGTATATTTAAAACATCCTAATCAACAGAAGTATATTGAAATAGCATCAGAATTTTATAATCAATGGCAGTTGCCTAATTGTGTAGGCAGTATATTGATGGCAAACATGTGATTATACAGGCTCCAGCAAATAATGGATTACTTTAATATAACTACAAAAAGTCATTCAGTATGGCGTTGTTGGGCATTTTTGATGCAAATATCGGCAGAAACGACAAAGTCATATTCGAGCATGCCTTTAATTTACTCTCATGACTAAATATAAGTACCTATCACGTACATAGACAAGTTTTGTTTGGAAGTCGTCATAAAAGAAGGAGATGTGCAAGGACGGAGCTACACGTGACGCGTGCAAAAATAAAAAGTACTTCAATTTAGCATATGGAAAGGTTAAGAGAAGAAAACTCAAAAATATTTGAAGAAAACTAGAAATCACAGTTCTTCATTCTTTTTACAGCTGATTACTGAAAGGGAAATTGTGAACATAGTAAAAGGTTTCAAAAACAAAACAACCCAAGACTTTTATGGATTTTCTACAATCCTGTTGAAGAGCATGCTGATTTTGATAATTGAACCTTTGGTGAACATATTCAATGGATGTATGGAGAGGGGGATATTTCCAGATGATATGAAGTTAGCAAGAGTTATTCCACTTTATAAAAAAAGCGAAAAAAATGATACTACAAATTATAGGCCCATATCAATATTGCCAGTCTTTTCGAAAATTCTAAAAACTGCAATCAAGAACAGGATAGAAAAAAACGAGCAACTAGATTCCATCCAGTATGGGTACAGAAAAGGCAAGTCAACGATCACAGCAGTCTCAAATATGTTAGAACAGATGTACAAAGCAATTTATATAAATGAAAAAGTGGAATTAAGCTACATTCTGTGATTTAAGTAAAGCCTTTGATTCAGTTCATCATTGTTATCCTGTCCAAAAAACGACGTGTAGCAAACGACATATTTTAATAATAGAAGACAAATAGTTCATTTTGGAGAGACTAAGTTATGCGTAAAAAACATAAATATAATAAATATATATATAAATGATTTGCCACTGAATGTATCCTCTACTCTGACAAGTCTGTTTGCCTACAAAACGTGTATCGTAAACATAGCTTACACAGTGCAAGGCTTGCGAATGAAAAGTGAAGTAACCATGCAAGAAGCTAATGAATGGTTTTCAGTAAATGGATTAAAACTCAATTTAGATAAGACACAAACAATGACATTCACGAAAACAACAAAGATCTGAAAACAGTAAAATTCCTTGGAATTACACTCACAAATAAAGTCACCTGGTCTTCCCATATAGAAATGATTTGCAAGAAGTTGGCGAGTGTAACTTACTGTACCCAGAAGCTAATGCTTTCATCAACGTATCGTGCCGCAAGAACGTTGTATTTTTCGAATTTTCACTCATTAGCGACCTATGGTATCATAATATTTTAGTGTCGTCCTTCAGTGCTCTCTTTCTAGCATTCTAACTTCATCTTTGGGATAAAGCAAATATTAGAGTTACTCGTCCAGATGTTGAGTCTGTGGATACAATGGCGTTCTTTTATATGATCTGATTATTAAAGCAGAGTAAAGATTTTATGAAACAATCAAACAGTAGAATTAAATGTTTTGAAATACATCATGAATAATACAAGAGTCGCATAAAAATATCTTTACAAACTAAAAAACCGGACAATTTACAGTAAACATACAAGCTGTTTATGTTTTACGTTTATGAATTATTTTTATGTTTGTGTTTATTGTGAAAAGGTTTTTTATTTATTATTTAAGAGAGCATAAGTAATCTACTTATAATTAAAGTAAACGTCAATGTGGGGTTTTAGTAATTTAAATTTGTTTTTAGTGATCATTGATCTTTGAATTTGCCCGATTCGGTTCTACACTTTTTGACTTGATTCTCAACTTGGTCACGGAGTACAATTTGTTTCTTCTAAAGAAAATTTTTGATGTACATGAGACACTACACTCCCGAAGTATGAAGTTAGCGCTGCTTTAAATTGACAAACTTCACCAACATTTTTTGACGTAAAAATAAATAACCTTTGGTTATAATTCGTATTGTATAAGTTATTTACCTTATATTTAATTAAGACGAACGGATTTGTTCTTTAAAGACATTAACATTTGCAATGATTTTTGTTAAAACAATATCCAGGACGTGGACGTCTGCAACATTTACTTTTGCAGTCTTGGAAATCATTGATTTAAAAGGATGTTGCTAATTTAAAATTGTTTGCTTCTTTGTCATTTTGCATGATTTAATGAAAAACTGTATAAAGATGTTGACATTGAAACATACGTCTCAAACAATACTGTAATTCGAACGCAATGTAATTTGTGTGTAACCATGAATTCTTCTGATGTACCTTTGAACGGACGACTGGAGAAATCTCATTCCCATAATCAAATGTCTACATCTGATAGCAATGCAAATCTAAACAATAGTAAGGGGGCAATACCGAAAACAAGGCCTGTTAAACAAAACAGTACATCTAAAAAACCCATTAAATTAAACAACAATGAAGATATTTTGATACCAACAAATAGTGTTAATTTAATGGAAGAAGTTTTCCAACTACATTCAGAAACTTTAAGATTAAATGGATACTCTGATCCTTTAACGAAAATATCGGGCGGTTACTTGGAAGATTATGAACCTGTACTATTTCAAAGTAAAGGTGATAGTTGTGAAAGTTGTGGGATTAAGACTAATGGATCTGTACACATTAATGATGGTAAAGTTATTAATGGTCATTTAGAAGTAACTGCCCCCCAAATTACTTCATATCAAGCAAGTAGCTCAAGAGAAATAGATGTAAATAATATGTTAGTTAAAGTAGAAATTGAAAGCAACAGTAGTGATGAAAACGAACTTTTGTCCATATCAGATGATGGCTGTATTTATACATACAAAGGTGATCAAGCAGCAGATCTACCGAGATCATTTTTTAGTTTAGATTTACCTATACCTCATGTTTCGGAACTACCTACAACAAATAGAGTAGAAAGTGTTAGTCCTGAAATGGATTTTTTAGAAATGGACTTTGATCCTGGTCCATCCGGAGATGCAGATTCTGATTCACAATCTAATGCAGATTTAGAAAACACTGAAAATTTACCCGAAGATCTAACTTACACTAAAATTCCAGATTCTGATCCGATTGGAAAAGGGCCTGCACTTTGTTCCATATCTAATGAATTGAGGTAAGTATTTATTATCTATAACTTTAATGTGTCATATACAGGGTGTTCCTAAGCATCATGTACAAACGAAAGGAAGTGATTCTTTGGCTTATTTTATGACTAAAATATAATATAAACATAGGTCCTTAATCGCTTCCTTAGCGGACTACAGGGTGTTCTATTTAAATAAGTTAAGTAAATTTTAATTGAAAATAGGTAATTTTTTTCTCGCCTTGTATAACTGTAAAAAAATGTTATAGTGATTGGGAAAAACTTTTGAAATTTGAAACTCATTTGTAAAAACCGCACATTTCTATCATTTTTTGTTTAGTCAATAATTAAGTTTAAAATGTGTCAGTTTCAACTGAGACACCCTGTATAATATATCTTGATCTGGTATATGGCGTGTATTAACGTCCTTTTGATAATTCATCTTGGAACATCAGACCATCAGATATCAATTTTTTAAGCCTTATATGAGGTTTCTCAAAAAATATGAATTTTGCTCAAGAGTAAAGTACCATTATTTTTTACAAAACAGAAGAATGTTATAATGAAAAGTGGTTTTGAATTAACAGTTATATCAAAATATGAAATTACAGCCATTTAGCATGAAAATTTTGGTTTGGTGATTATTTACTAATCATTCCGTATTACTAACTTACCCGGTGTTTCCAAAGTTACGCAGGTCTATGTAGGCCTACCTTTGCTTGTAGTTCCACGCAGAGAGGCCAAGGAGAGATGGGCCTAGCCTATATTACTCCCCGTGAAATTTTGGTCATGTAAGTCAATTTTCAGCCCTGGGGGATGCCCCGTTTGGGCGGCCATAAGTAACAAACAGGCAGACAGACTCACATATATTAATATAGATTCTGGTTTGATACATTTAGGATGCACTGACATGAAATATTTGACACTGAATGTCAGAGTGATACGGACAGTAATAAAAGAGTTTAAGAAAAGAACAATAAAATGTTTACAAAAGAAGGTGGATATGTCGAAGCTTTAGTAATTAAAATTTAATTATGTTTGTTGTTTACTAAATATTCTTTGTATGCATTTTCCTATTTATAAAATAAATAATTATTATGCATTCATTACGTATTTAAATCGCAAGATTGTTCAAAAACGTTAACAAATTGTAAGTGATATTTTTAACAGATAAGAGGTATAACTTAGTATTGAAATTTATAACTGCAAATATTTATAATGTAAAACGAAATAATCTGAATTTTCAAGAAAATGGTTGTAATTTCATATTTGGATTTACTTTTAATTCAAAACAACTTTTCATTATAACATTCTTTTGAATTGTAAAAATTTTAAGTTTTGGCCCATGCAGAACTTTTTTATATAGAATAGCTTTTTTCAAAAACCTATAATAAAAGTGCCAACTTAAGTGGACACACTGTATAACAATGTGTAAAAATACATTGTAATAAATTGAAGTTTGGGTGGTAGAAATTAGTTGAATGTTTTTAGAGATATGAGATTTCAAAGTCAGGGTTTTATTTTCATTTTATTTTGATAGTCGTCATTATAATAATTGATGATTAAAATTTATATTTGTGTACAGGGAGGATCGAGGGTTAACCGCTATCGTTCGCGTAATAGAAGATGCTCCATCTACTTCATCTGCATCTTCAATTAATGCTTGTTCATCAAAAGATATCACCAAGGAACCACCAACTGCCGCATCGTCAATTACAGAAAGAATAAGAAAAATTTGTTCTCCTTGGATGTCTTCTATGTCTAATCGCACAACTACGTCAAATTTAAAGACCTATTCCTCTAAACGTTTACATTGTTGCCAAGGAGAATACACTCTAGCAACGGAAAAACTGTTATCTCCGGTTGATGAAGTAAATGCGATCACGGAAACCATCGAAAAAGTTAGAGAAGAAAACTGTTTTAGCAAATCGACAATGATTTGGTCTGAAGAAGAAGCTAGTCGAAAGCAAATTACCCAAATTAGTGCGTCTGCGTGTGGTGCCACCGCAGTTTTAAATGTGCTTAACGCGTTGAGACTACCCATACCTTCTACTGAGACATTACGTGAAGCAATTAAAACACGTTTACGCTCAAATTCAAGTCCGTTAACTGAATATTTATTATCGCGAAGTGTCGCCGGTAGTACACATGAAGATTTAATCGAAGGTTTACGTATACTTTCTGACGATCAAGTGTATTCACGTTTTTTCATATGCACCCTGAACGCGTCGTTAATTTAAATTTGTGGTTACATTTTTGGATATCTCACGGTGCCATCCCAATCGCAACTTTGAACTTACAAAAATGCGTTGGATCAATTCCGGATGCTTGGCATCATCAGATGATTTATGGGATAGGTCCTCGTGGAATTTATCTAACAAATCCGTTGGAATGCGTTGAAGTAGGACAGTTATGGCCTCAATTGAGTTCGGATTCGATATTATTAATTCGAAAAGAAGATGTGTTAAGTAGGTGGAATATGAAAACGGATCTTCGGCACCTTATGAGTATTACTGATGAACGATGGAGCACCTTAAATGTCGTGGGTAAGTTGGTTTATATCAAAGAAAAGAAAAAGCACAACATTTTAAAAATTCATTTCTTGTTGTAGGTCAAGTAGCAAACATTGTACGAGAAAGCAGAAGAGAGTTTAGGCATGGATTTGCAAACACCACTCACATTAAGATTCCAGCATCATATTCGGCTGGTATTACTTTGGTGATGAAAAGAGATGCACCGTTATGTGCTTTACTCAAATATTTTCCTGATTTGCCTCTTCTTCCAAACGCAGAACAAGCAGTGGGTTATACGGATGCTCTTTTTAATTAAAAAAAAACTATTATTTGAATTTTTATTTTCAGATTGTTACAATATTCGAATCGAAGTTCAATTGCACTATCCTTCATTCTAAGTAACTTTTGTTTACAAAATTGTTAATGGTTTTATGACGAAAACACCGTTAAGTACGGAAATGTACATTTAGGAATTTGGATACATATCTGAATGTATCTTCCATTTGTATGATTCTGAAATAATTTTGATTTTTTTAAAGGTAACTATTTCGATGAATTTTGTAAATATTTGATAGCTAATCAACATATGTACCATATTAATATTTTCAATATGTAGGTAAATACAACATCTTGAAATATATTCACAGTTTATTTATTAAGATTATCCTTTTAGTACTACATGGGTATTGGGAGATAATAATCATGTGGTTAAAACGAAACGAAGACAAAAGTCAGATTAATAATGATCACCATTTTCAGGTGTAAGAATTTAAAGACAAATATTTTACGCCACTCTAAAATTACTAACGAAAACATCGATACAGATCTTGGATCGATTCATGTTCTCTATTATTTATATAGTTATTTTCAACGTAGTTGGACCTTCTATGGAGGGATGATTTGATGATGTAGAAGGTTATGCAAACACCTTGCCGGTTATTCCGCGAACGTTCCGACTGCAGAAGTTACTCTAAAGACAGTCTTTAGAGTAACTTCTGAAGAAGCTAATAACATGGTTAGCGAAACGTCAAGCAGAGAACGTAGGAAGGAAGGGCGAACACGGCTCAACCCGGAAGATAATAATCTTAAATTAGAGAATATTGGAGAATTATAAAATGAAGATCGAGTGAGAATAAAGTAGAAAAAATAGGACTATATATGACTGTTTGGTTCTCTAGGTTTATTGCCGCAAGTCAAACACTGGTTTAAGGAAATATTGTCCATAGCAATGTAATGCTATTGATTAAATAATCGTCGAAACAATGAACACATTTATTTGACTTTCAATAAATATATACACTTAAGAACTAATGGTTGTGGCCGCTTGATTTTGATAAATAAAACTTAAATACTTGCCACAAAATTGGTTCCACACGCATAACACTTCATTAGAAATTATTATTCAGTAAGTTAGGCGTGATCTTGATCCTCATTCCAGGAAGCAATCGTAGAAAGGATTAGCGGGAGCGTTGATCCGGACCACCCATAAACTCCTGAGCTTTGCCAACTTCCAAAGACATGTTAAAAGGGTTTAACCACCCTCTAATTAAGCTTCCGTCAAATCGATTTTAACTTAAACAAATGTGATTAAAACTATTTTTTTTAACAATGCAACAGGAAATTTGCGCTACGTTCGAAATGTTCCCGCTCTCTAAAATCGAATTCTTAATTTAACTTATCAAATGCACTGAAGTGGAGGAACATCATCTTCCTTTACTAAGGCTATAGGTCTTTACTTCAAAATTTTTGGATGGATACAGCCATTTTGGTCGATTCTATAACTGTTTAGATATTCATCAGTGCTTCATCTTTTTTAGAAGGACTGCTGTACCTTTGAAATTCTGTGCCAGAATGAAAGTCTGTTTTCAGGCAAGTGGAGTAGTGTTGTAAAGTTCCGAATAGAAAGTTAAAGGTAGGACCGATTAAGAAGTGAGCTCGAGTTTAGGACTTTTAAGTCTGTCGGATAGCTATAGAAATATGACACAGAGGCGTGGAATTTAGAATGACATTAATTTGAGGGGTGTTCAATTTCTCAAAAGTAAGTTGAGCAGTTACAACAATACCATATAAGTGCCTTTTTTGGCATCCTTAACTGCGGCTTCACATACCCCTCTCCCCCCAATGAGGGCTTGCGAGGTGGAATGAATTCCCAATTTATTTATTCCCACTAAACATAAAAACATCACATACTTTAACATCACAATGTTACACTTTAACGTTTCCATTTAAAGCAATTCAACGTTTATTAAATATTGATACAACAAATTGTGTCAATGTAAAAAATGTTAACAATTGTTACATTTAAAAAGTAACATTGTGATAAATGTTAATTTAAGTACTTTTTGTAACATATTACCAACGTTGTAGCTTTGTTAACATAAAAATAATAACAACGTCCGTGCAATAAAATTATTTATAATAATCACGTTGTTGTATTATAGTCTTCATTTACCTTTTCTTGACTCGATACAATAATTTTTCGCCGTCAACTGGAATCGAAATCAGTGCACCAGGGCTGGTCCAGTTTGTTAAATTGACGCTTCTACCGCTAGGCTAAGCTGCCATTGATGGTACAGTCCCACAGCAAAAAATAACTATCATTTATTTAAATTTTCACTTAGGTATCCGAAGTAATTTTGAGCAAATATAAATCAATTCAAAATAGTTACAAAAGTAAAAGGTATTAAATTATCTCATATTAAGTAAAAATTAAATGTAACTTAAACATGAGATGCACGCAAATGTTATTACTTTACATCTTGTAAATAAGATTGTGGAGTTATATGAGACGGTTTCCAAACCCAAAAATTTAACATATCTATTTTTTTAATTTTTTCCGATGAATTAAAGTTAGTACACGTTATAATGAAGCAAATAACTATATTTTGTCTAGTGGACTGACGACCGGAAAGACCTATCAAGGAAACCCCCTTTCGGTTTTTATAAAAATTTGCATATGAGCCTTATTTATAATAGCGCTAATCCAATTCGATTTTAAGCATAATCTGTCGGGCCAAAAGGACAGTTAAGCTATACTTAATTTACATGTTTTTTCTTCAAATAAAAGTTTTCTGTAATTTAGTTATACACAACTTTTGCATAAACTATTTTTGATTCGCTACGTAATTACTGAGACATGACAATCACGTATGACATTATAACTGTTTTAACGTTCCAAGAACATTAATTATATAAAAACAGTCATGAAAGGAAAGTAGTTGGTTTTTTCGTTGTTTCTCTCAAATTTGTTAGTTGTAACGCAACGCTGTTACACATTTTTTTTATCTGCAAAATGTTTTGTCACGGTACCCTTTTGATAATCTTTTACAGGTTTGATAGTATCGGAACGATGTAGAGTTCTGCGTGAAAAGTTTTTAAACTATATTGCACAAAAAAATAACTTACTATAATGTCATATTAATAATGTTTAACACATGTTCAATTTATTATAGTATTTCTGTAATGTTATTTTCATATTCAAATCGTCCGTTAAATTATTAATGTTAAAAACTCTCCTTTAAACTTTGTTAATTGACAATCCTCCAACATATGTGCAACGGTCTCTAGTTTGTTCACACAGTCACAATTTGGATTAGAAACCACACCCCATTTAACAACATAGAGTTACATTGAATGGTCAGTTCTTATATGCGATTTACTTTTGACCAAATTTTTTGATCGACGCCCGGGATTTCTATTATTAGATATTTATTGAAAACATCAACTCCAGACCATAATTTTTTCCACTCTTCAACTTTAGATAAAGCCGTAGTTAAGTAGTTTTGTAACCATACAGGACTTCGAGATTTAAGTCTTTTAGCTGGAGGGTTGTCAATATCGTTCCAAATTGGTAATAAGTTTTTGTTTGGTTGGCATTATCCCATTCTGGTTTTATAGCAGCTTTTTTCGTGAAATGTTCGATTAACTAATACTGCAAAGAACAAAAAACCAATCGAGAGGAATAGATTTAATGGTTCCACTAATTACGCATAGTACAATTCAACTGGGCATCTATTTTTTTTTTGTATGATAAATATTCAACTAAACAAGAGCACGATATTTTGTTGTAGGATACACTAATACCAATGCATCCGTACGGTCTTTTGCATCAAGTTGATCCAGCTAATGTTTGAATGACATTATTTTTGTTTTAATTTTTTTTTAAATTTTTCTAAATGTTCTTTGTAAATTAAAAACATATCTAAAAAGAATTACCTACTCCCAGATAAACTGAAAATTTTTGCTTGTTCTGAAACCCCATAAAATGAAATAAAATTTGAAGAATTATAATAACTATCAAAAATAACAATACAGAGTAATCATGTAAGAAAAACTAACAGTAACAGTAAACAAACAACATCTATTCAATATATCCTCCTCCAACTTTAAAACATCTATCAATTCTCCTTCTCAATTCTTTATAAGCGTTTCGTAGAACTTCTGATGTAATTTGCTCGATTCATCATCAATATTATGATTTTTATAAAATTGACTCTGAAATGAGACAGATTTTGAAAAACTTGAATTTTATTTTAAATACTTACTCAACTCCTCAACATTAATTTGTAGAATATTTGATGTGTGCCCTATATTAGTGTGTGAGTGTGTTTTGTGAAATTGTGTTGTACATTTTTTTCTAATTGTCCGGGAGGGTCTTGATGACCATATCCGGAAACCAAAGTGGTGATTCTCGTGAACAATATGTTTTGCTTGTTGACCATGGAGTACTGTAGAGTACTGATTACCTTTTAATATTGCCGTACATGATGTTTTGGCGTTTTTTTATAAATAAAAAATCTAAACTTAATTCAGAAGCGAAAATCTTTAGTTAGTTGGACAAACTTTTTGTAAAAATGCACGCAACTCTTTAAGATGACATTACTAGCACCTACGTTGGCTGCATTTATACCTGTAGATTACGGAAGAAAATTCTCTACGGGCTAGGAAACGCTTTAATGCCAAGGACCGACTTCCTTGGATATAGATGACACGAGTTTCAAATGCACCGATTTAGTGGTCATACATTCAGGGTGTTTCCAACTTTCTTATCTTTTCAAATAGTTTAAAAATATTTACTTGGTTAGGCGGTTAGATCAGACATAATCTCTTGAGCTGATATATTTCTCTAAAGCAGAAAAGAAATTATACAATTATTGGTTACTCTTTTTACTTCTCTGATTCCATTCAATGGCCAGTATTGCAATCTTATCTTACCTCTTGATTACCGCCGTGACCCAATTGGATATACTCTCTTTTAATCAAGAGTAACCCAACATATATTTTTAGAAAGTAGGAGTATGGAAAACATAGATAAATAATTATAAAGAATGCTTTTGGCACTCGACGCGTGTTTTAACCACCATCCGACACAACTGAGTTCTTAGTCATTTATGGAAGGGCTAGGAGATAATATTCTCCTTTTAGAAATGGTCTTGCAGGATTTATGTTCTGAAATTTCATTGAAAAACTACCGGAGCTGTAAATTGCGAAGGATTCTCATTAAGGCAGATTTCAGTTGCAGATAAAGGACCGGACAACTTGTTTTCCTTATTTTCGGAATTGTAGACAAATCAAAAGATAAGCTACTGCATGCAGTGTATTGAATGGACAATTTCGAAAAATTCATTTTTGGATGCAACATTTGAGAGTAGAATTTGTAACTTTTTTTTGTTCTGGTACATCATTGAGAGAGGGACTTTGAAAATGTATTTAGATACATTCAAGTTTAGTTCGTATAAAAATCGGAACCGAGTCACCACAGCTGGAAAGCAAGTGAATTTGAATTTTTGCACTAAACTTGAAAAAAAGCAAACATCTAATGGAATTTTTAGAAACTTTAAATAATCAATGGAATTGACAAATTGTTTCCATTCTTGATACAAATCAGTAGGAAATAGTTCGTTACAGGAAAACTTAACCAACCCAAGTTTTTTAAGAGAGATTGTTCCTTGTTCAAGGACCGACAAAACCTACCCATACCGCATTCTCTTAACAATATTCGATTGTCCGGAGATTTCTGGAATTTTCCTGGAATAATATTAATGAATATTTAAGAAATATTTGGAATATAATAGGCTTATTCCTTAAATCATGCAATTGAATGTTCGTACATTATTCCATAAAAATATTACCTACTGCAAATTCTCCAAATCATTTCAGTATTGTTTTATTGACACATTTCAAATTGATTTGCAATTTACATTCAATGTGTCGCGTACTAAATGTAATGCAACACATTATTTGTTTTAATTATTAACGATTGGCCTGGAGAAGCGTTCTACTATAGGGAACTGTGTAGAATTTTCAAAAGTAAAATGGCGAAATTGTCAGGGCTAAAGGAAATTTATCTGAACTGAAACCCAGCTCTTTTAAGACCCCCCGTTGCAAGATAGGACAAAAAGAGATACACCGTATAGAAGTGTTGCCGGAAACGATATAAAATATTGTACAAGTCTGGTTGAACTTAGGCAACCTTTGTAAAGGATCTCATTTAAGGAATGGCTATATGTGGTTCTACTAGAGGCATCAAAAAAGATCAATTATTATAGGCCGAGCTTCGAACTTGTTAGATTACGTTGTGTTACTTTATAATATTTAAACTTATATGTATGTAACTGATGTTGAATTAATAAATACAGATGCCTTTGAAAAGCACCGGACTATCCTCTCGAAACGTCGGCAAAACAAGAAACTATGTGAATTGAGTTTTAGAAAATCTAGTCTAGTTTAATTTTTGCAGGACTATATTAGGAATGATTTTTTAATGGTGACTAGAAATTGTATGAGCGAAGCAGACACGTGCCCTTAGCTATACTATTTAGGTTTACAGTGATCTTCTGGGACACCATATATAACACTTACACCACAATACAATAACAAAAATGTACCATACAAATAAATAAATCAAAGCTGACAAATTAGTTGCCCCTTTCGCGACCAATTGGTATAAACTAGTATGCAGTCTAGATTCGGGTCTAAAGGCCGTAGATTGATTGAAATTTCTTCCTAACGTCAGCTTCTTCAGATATCATTTCATCTCCAATGTTGGATGATGACTAGATGAGGTCTACTTTGCAGATTGTATTTATACTGTTCAAAGGTAACGGGGCTTACATCTGATATATGAAGGAGCAATTTGTTTAGCTTTTAAGAAAACCGGTGAAAAGAAGACTACAGTGGAGATAAAAAAACCAAAAAAAAAATGAATGAAGATTCAGAATTAAAGAAGGAAAGTACGGCATTTGGCAATAAGAAACGAAACGAAGTAATGAAAAGCAAAATATAGATTCAATCAAAGAAAGTGGAGGATAAGTGGCGGTGGATAAGTTACCTTCAAAATTACTGAGAAAACAAAGAGAACGGCTATTATATTTTCTGAAAACAAAGGCTTTAAGTTCAATATCTCACGAAACTAGAATAGTAATAGAAGAATAAATAGAAGTTTTAACAAATATTGACATAATATATGAGAGGTGGAAGAGAAGTGTCTATAGTGAGTAGTAAGGTAGATAGAGTGGATACATTTGTGATATAAGTAGTGCTGATTTATTGCAACTAAAAAATTGTAATAGTTTATGAAAGAAAATGGCTGGAACCATTTGAAATGTTCTTGTGGAAAAATAGATGTGAGATAGCGGCATAACAAATGAAGAAATACTAAGCAGAAAATGTTAGTGGATTGGAAATGTCTTCTAAACAAATGTACAGAAAAAATTGTGAAACGAAAACAAGAAAATGCCAACTACTGACAACTTGAGAAATAATAGAAGAGTTTGAAAAGGAGAAACCGTGAAGCATTAAGGGATTTATATCAAAAACATAGTTAATGCATTTCTGATTAATTTATAAATTATTTCCCCACGCAATAAGTTTCTTGGCATATATTTGTTAATATAAGTGGTGTTTTACAGTTCTTTTGTAATTGGACGTTATCATTTAGTAGTAGCAGTTAATGCAGATTTGTCTACATAAAAACCAAAAATGTATGTGTCTGAAACCAACCATTCAATTTTTTTGAGAATATCTTTTAGGTTTAGCATCATGCTGATAAGGTGTTTCTGAATCGGTATTTGTGTCGTCAGGCATTTGTAATCCTATTGGAGTTTCTTCGTCCGTGCTAGCACCACGCGTTTTATCTCTAGGAACTGCGCCAGCTTTTAATTGTTGTTTGGTTAATAAATTGGGAGTGAAATTTTCTGGTGGTAAAATTCCACCTGATTGAAATCCATCCGAATCTTGCTGTAATATAAACATTTTCTATAAATTTATTTGTTAATTAATTCAAAGACTTACGGATGCTTCTCTACTGCTACCAGCTTTATCACCAGGTACATAATTAAACCACGAATCATTTCGTATACCATTAATTTTAATTCGCCCTTTCAAAGGTGACAATATTCTGGTAATTAAAGTTCTGCAAGTGGGGGTCACCTTTGGTTCTCTAGGAAAAGTGACTTTACTTGAAACTTGCTAAGAAAGTTTATCAAATTACTATGCATTGATAATACATTTACGACATACTTTAAGCAAAAGGTTGTAATTGGCGTCGTCAAAAGGTAATCTGCCAAACACCATGGCGTAAAGCACCACTCCCATAGACCAAATATCAGATTGTTGGGGTTGATATGGAATGCCTCTTAAAATTTCAGGAGATGCATACGCGTAACTTCCACAAAATGTTTCGCTATACGGTAATTGCCCATTTTTTGGCTTAAGATGACCACGAGCAAAACCAAAATCTGATAGCTTAATATTATAAGCACTGTCCATTAGTAAATTTTCACATTTAATGTCTCTATAGAGCAGAGTACTAATAAAACTGTTCTGTACGAGCTTAAATAAAAATTAAAGAGAAATCTGGGCTTAGACGACTCAAAAAATGAGTTGTCGACTAAACTCAACTCTTTTTTAAGTATGTAACAGTACCTATGCACAACTCCTCTTTCGTGACAGTAATCGACTGCTTCAACTAATTGTCTAAACCATTTCCTAGCTCTATTTTCATCAATATAAGAATCTCTTCTAATAATATCTAAAAGACTACCATTTTCTGCGTATTCCATAACTATGTATACTCTGCATAAAATAAAAACTTGTTATTAATATAAAATGAGCTATTATGTTACCTGTGAGTAGTCTCAATTGCTTGTAAAATCGTATTAAATTTGGGTGTTTCAGACCTTTTTACGACTTCTATTTCTCGAGGCAGAAATTTTTAAATAATCTGCAGGTGCCGTAAATTTACTAACTATTTTAACAGCTACGTTTCCGTCATGTCTTTCGCTATGCGCTACCTTCAAACGAGGACATGCTACAAACTTGGTCAACATTTAGTAATTTCTATTACTTACCCGTACAGTCGCATAAGATCCAGATCCGATTGTTTTACCCAAGTAATAGCCGTGACTTTCGAGAACTGTTAATTTTTTTTCACTGGTTGTATCAACCCTAGCCGGATGCGAATGAGGGCTTGTATGCGTTGCAGTTGCAGTGGGTTGATGCAAACTTGTGACTGGAGAAGGCATTGCACTCAATCGTATTTATGCCATAATTTAGACAAACAAATTAATTTTGACAGTAATTTTTGATTTTAGTAATAAAACAATAACATATGCACTCTTAATTAGTCGTTTTTGAAACAGCTAAGAATTTTTTAATGCAACTTTGCAAACGTTTCATATATGTCGTGAAAGCTCTTTACCTTTTGGTTTTTGTAATTATACGATGAGGTTGTTATCAACAAAAATAATATGAAAATTATATTAGAAAAATTTCGTTCATGAAGACCTCTTTAAGAGGGGTTCGCATCACACTTGCTGCGATGCCTCTTGAATGGCCAAGCTTACGCGTTAGAAAAGTATAGGAAAAGTATAATTTCGAACAGGAATCACAGGTCCCAAATTAAAGTTTGACATCGGGACCACGGTACCAAAGTCATACCGTCGGTAAGTTTTCCATCATTTTTTGTAAGTTCTCCGAGTTCCAGTGCGGATAGAAATTGAGCAACGACGATAAGACCACGTTTTGGTAATACCATTCAAGAGAGGTGTCTGATGTGTGTGCGTCCAAAACTATTTTTTCAACATAAGCATCGACATTCACTTTTGCCTACTAGCTTTCTACAAATGCATTTGTGGGGGTTGCAAATATCTAAACCATAACGTAGTGAGATTGACATCCAGAAATTGACATCTTTCCAAATCGTGCTGATTGAGCGAGCGAGGACTACAGTTAACCAAACACTTTCTTTTCTTTGAAAAGCGATAAATAGAGCGTGATGTGATAAGAGACTAACAGAGTAACAGAGTTCATAGTTAATTGTATTATTATTGTTAAGATGGTTAATGTTTATTATTATATTTTAATGTGTTAAAAACGCAACTATTAGATCGGCCTGCGCGTTTTTTTTTATGCGGTTTTGATAGGTTCTTGTTAATTATAATTATGTCAAGTTGTTGTTAGTAACGAATTTGATAGAAAACAAATATAATTTTTCTAATAAAAAAAATATCGAAAGTATGGTGTTTTCTTCTCGTAAATTTGAAAGTTCTTGTTGTCGCAGTGACAAATAAGAAACTGACGACTAATGAACATAATTTGGTCCTTCGAGCCGGATATTTCAGCAAGCAAAGAAATCACCAACACACCATTATTCCTGTTGTACTACACGAAACTTAAAGGCAATTTTACGTGAACGGAACCTAGAATTTTGCTATAAAGTCACGCACAAGAGTCAAGAGTGGACAGTACCTATTCAGTAAGGTGATTATTTCGTTTATTTTACAGCATAAAACGTTTAAACATTTTTCTCATTTGGCTACATATTTATTAATCAATAATTCAATTTGGGTTGTTAAAGCTTATCAAAACACCCAAATTACTCGTACACTCGCATAAATAGTTTTATTTTATCTCACAAATATTCAAACGTCAAAATGACGGAAAGGTCAAATGAAGAGAAAAAGTTAACAGCTCGTCGCGGTCAAATTAAGGCCGAACTTACGCGGTTTCAAACGTATTTAGACAAATATATTGAAGGAAATTACACGCTGACAGAAATCGAAACTCGTTATGATACAACAAAAACATTTTAACTGAATTTAAAATTGTACAGGGTGAGCTCGAAGATGTCTTGCTTGAAAAGGGTAATTTAAATGAAGATCAAGCAAGTACAGAACGCGAGGATTTTTAACATAGGTATTTCAAAGTCATTTCTAACGCAAAAGACTTAATTTCCCGTCTCTCATCATCGGTTAATCCTCCAATGTCTTCTGTTAATCCCGAAACAGTACCACAGTTTCTGCCTAACACAAAGTTGCAACCTATAAGAATACTAAAAAATATGGAAAAATTTTATCATCTTCAATCTTGTTTGAAAGGTGAAGCTGCTCAAGTCATCGCTTCGCTACCTCTTTTGGACGTTAATTACGTCACTGCATTTAATTTACTAAGCGAAAGATTTGATAACAGAAAAGCTATAATTAACGCACATTTAAAAGAAATTTTTGATTTACCAGTTTTGCACAAAGAATCACAGGTGGCTCTACGTAAATTTCTCGCTTTGGAAAGTTTAAGCGAACCAATCGAAAGTTCTAGCACGATTTTAATATATCTCTTAAACTCGAAACTTGATTTTCCTACAAAACGCGAGTGGGAAAATTTTAGTAAAGATATTACTAACCCCAAGCAGACGATTTTAATAAATTTTTATCGCAAAGGTGTCAAATTTTAGAGGCCTTAGACACGAAATCAACCGGAAACCCTGGATATCGGCAAAAACAAAGTTTTCAATCATTTGAACAGTCTAGTCCTATTTGCTCTTATTGCAATGATAAACATTTTATTTATGTATGTCCAAAGTTCAAATCCTCCCCAAAACGATTATCGTTATGTGCAAATTGTCTACGAAAGGGGCATAGAAATTCGGATTGTAGGTCATCCGGTTGCAGAATTTGCAATGGACGACATTCTACCTTCTTACATCAACCTTCTTTAAAAATAATACTCCCAAAAGTACTTATACCTCAGAAACTAGTCCTCAATCAAATGTAAATGTTTCGCAATTAACTACTTCGCCAAGTCAAGGTAACATAAATAACTCCGATGATACCCTAAATGTGTCGCACTCAAATGAAGTTCAAAACTGTACAATGTTATCACATTACTCTCAGAAATCTTCAGAACCTTTTGTTTTATTATCGACAGCGCTCATTAATGTTTTAGACGTAAATCAAGTTCCAGTATCATGTCGTGTTTTACTTGACAGTGGCTCTCAATCAAATTTCATTACTCGAGATATGGTAACACGACTAAAATTAAACGCACGAAAGATAAATATGCCAGTTTCTGGAATAAATCAAATTAAAACAATAATTAACGAACAAGTTAATATAAGATTGTCATCTATTTATACTTCACATAAGTCAGATATTTCTTGTTTAGTTATTGACAAAATAAGCGATTTTACCCCACAGGTGTCATTTGATGCATCCAATTTAAAGATACCAAATCTTCCTCTCGCTGATCCCGATTTTCACATTGCATCAAGCATCGATATGCTTATCGGTTGTTCCCTGTTTTATAATTTGCTTAGTGAAGGTCAAATCAAGTTGGGTAAACGATTGCCTGTACTACAAAACACTGTTCTTGGTTGGGTAGTAGCTGGTAATATTCCCATAAATCAAAGATTTTCAAAATGTTTTTTCTTGAATACACTCGATAATGATGATTTTAATTTAAATGTACAAATAGAAAAGTTTTGGAAAATCGAGGAAGGTCCTCAGATTCCCGAAAGATCTTGGACTTCTGAGGAACGTGAATGCGAACAACATTTTGTTAATACATTTTCCAGAAATGAACAGGGTAGATTTGTTCTTAAATTACCATTAAAGGATAACTTTTGGATCTTGGTGATTCAGAAAATCGCGCATTAAATCGATTGTATTTAATGGAACAAAGGTTGTCCAAAAACAAAGACTTAAAAATTCAATATAGCGAATTCATGCAGGAGTACGATAAACTCAATCATATGAAACAAATTACGCGATATCAAAGGGCATTGACTCCGATCTATTATTTACCCCATCACAGTGTTATTAAATTAGATAGTGTTACAACTAAAGTTAGAGTTGTATTTGATGCTAGTGCCAAAAGTTCGACAAATTTGTCATTAAATGATGTTTTAATGGATGGTCCAACTTTACAAAACGATCTTTTTTCTATTCTATCAAGGTTTCGAAAGCACAAAACAGTTTTTATTGGCGATTTGGCTAAAATGTACCGTCAGATATTAATACATCCAGATCATCAAAATTTACAAAAGAATAGTTTGGCGAGATAATCCCCAAGATGAGGTAAAACATTATAATTTACAAACTTTGACTTATGGATTAAAACCTTTTTCATTTTTAGCTACACGTTGTCTTAAGCAAATCACATTCGATAATATCGATAAATATCCCACTGAATGTAATATAATCAGTAAAGACATGTATATGGACGATGCTTCGGATAGCGCTACCTTATCTAAAATTCGTGAGACTTTATCTATTCTTTTGTCAAATTACGGATTTGAAATAAGGAAATTTCAATCGAATGATATCAATTTTTTAAATGGCATACCTTCAACTTCTGATACGCAGTATATGATTACGGATGACTCATCTACTAAAACGTTAGGTGTATGTTCGATTCCTTCTTTAGATGTTTTTCGATATGAAGGTTTACAAATAAATTATAATCCTCGTAATGCGACGAAAAGGACAATCCTTTCTTTCATCGCCAAATTATTCGACCCTCTTCGTCTGTTGGGTCCTATTTTAATACGTGCAAAGCTTCTCATGCAAAGGCTGTGGCAACTTCAATTAGAATGGGACGATCCTATTTCTGCAGATTTTCATATGCAATGGTTTAATTTTCAAACTGACTTATCAGAAATTCAATCTGTATATACAGATACCAAGACATGTCTTAATAACCAACTCCTGTAATATACAAATTCATGCGGATATTATTTCTCGTGGCTGCACATTATAGGATTTAAGAAATTGTAAGCTGTTGTGGCATGCACCAGATTTTCTTCAAAAATCTGAGGAGTTCTGGCCAGCTGACTGCAATATTTTTAATTTTTCGAGAAATTCAGATAAAGTTCTTGAGTATAAACCTCAAACAGCGACGTTCCTTAATATCAATAGTGAAATGTTTAATATTTTTGAAAAATATTCAAACTACAATAAGCTAATTCGTGTATTAAGTTATTGCCTAAGGTTTATTAATAACATAAAACTAAATAAAAAAAATCGAGAGCGTTCAAAGTTTTTATCTCTTAACGAAATAAATAATAGTGTAGAGGTTCTTTCCAAAATAGTACAATTAAACGCGTTTTCTTCGGATTTAAAATCGCTTCAAAATTTTGTTCGGTAAATCCTAAAAGCAATTTAAAATCGTTATCTCCTATTCTTAAAAATGGTTAGATTCGAGTGGGTGGTAGAATTGAGAATGCTAATATTTCATATAACTCAAAACATCCAATTATTCTTCCTCAGTCGCATCCTTTTACGCGTCTAATTATTTTAAACGAACACGAACGTTTTTTAATGCTGGTATACAAACTACTCTTTCCTTTATAAGGCAAACATTTTGGCCTTTGAAAGGCAACACCTCAGTAAAGAATTGCATACGAAAATGTATTACATGTTTTATAGCCAGTTGCACCAAAATCGTTACTATGTTTAATCCTTGGATACTATTGTTTTTAACCTACGGTTAAATTTAACCGAAGTTTGGTGCAACTGGCCCTTAAAGCTAAACCCGAAAATTTAACTGCCAAAATGGGTCAATTACCGGCTCCTCGAGTAATTCCCTCTTCTCCATCTCTTACGTCATCAGTTGACATTGCTGGGCCGTATGAATTGAAAGACGAAAAATTAAAAAAAATTCAAGATTATAAAATCTTACATCTGCATCTTTGTTTGTATGTCCACAAAAGCTGTACACCTAGAGCTCATTTCAGACTTAACTAGTGACGGTTTTTTGAATGTTCTAAAACGATTTGTTTCTAGACGTGGACTCTGTACAAATTTATATTGCGATAACGCCAAAAACTTGTAGGTGCAAATAACGAGCTATTAACTGTGCAAAATTTGACTAATTGTGAATTCGTACGACATTACTTGATTAATACACAAATTAAATTTCATTTTATACCACCTCGGTCACCTAATTTTGGTTGAATATGGGAGGCCGCTGTGAAGTCTACGAAACATCACTTGAAACGTATTTTAAAACAAAGACATTTAACATACGAAGAGTTTTATTCTATCTTAACCCAAGTGGAAGCGGTTCTTAACTCCCGTCCTATTACCCCATTGTCCAACGATCCCTTCGACTTAGAAGCCCTAACTCCAGGACATTTTCTTATTGGTCGAATTTTGACTGCTGTTCCACAATGGGATTTAACTGATGTAAAACCTAATTACGTGAAAAGATATCAACTTACACAACAAATTGTCCAACATTTTTGGTCCAGATGGACTAAAGAATACCTCCACTTATTACAACAACGTACGAAATGGCAATCCGGTAACCCACAAACAAATGTTGGAAAATTGGTTGTAATAAAAGAAGAAACCATGCCACCTCTCTATTGGCCACTCGGCAGAATCGTTAAAACCCAATCTGGTGCGGACTCGATAGTGCGTGTAGTGAGTGTGTTGACCAAGAATGGTATTGTAAAACGCGCAATCAGCAAAATCTGTATCTTACCGATAGATGAGGTAACTTAACCAAAATGTAATTTTGTATCTCGACTATGAGTATTTCATGTTTTATTTTTTATTTCATTATTCTGTATGGTTGAAACCGAACCTTTCAAGTGGTGCGGAATATTAAGATGGTTAATGTTTATTATTATATTTTAATGTGTTAAAAACGCAACTATTAGATCGGCCTGCGCGTTTTTATCCGTTTTGATAGGTTTTTGTTAATTATAATTATGTCAAGTTGTTGTTAGTAACGAATTTGATAGAAAACAAATATAATTTGTCTAATAAAAAAATATCGAAAGTATCGATGGTGTTTTCTTCTCGTAAATTTGAAAGTTCTGGTTCGCGCAGTGACAAATAAGAAGCTGACGACTAATCAACAATTATGTTGTCCTAATTTATTTGGGGTTTGGAGAATATGTTAAATGTTCTGATTTCCATCTATTTCTCGCTTTCTTGTAAAAGACATCATCATTCAGGTGAGTTCTTTCTTTTGCGTAGTATATGGCAAGTGTTGAATACTGTCACTAAGGTACCTAGCAGAGACCGTTGTTTTTTTATGGATTTTGTTCCCGGTCAATTGCTCTCAAGGTGTGAGTAGATACTGTGCCTCTATTTAGTGTGTAATTGTCCAATTATAGACTCCTAGACTACTTATATCAATCCTCAACACTGTATATCTCCTCAAAAATATATCTCTTATTTCACGTCTAAACTTTCTATCACAGATTAAATGCCAAGAAAGAACAACATTGGCCTGGTCGGAACTCCTTGCTGAGCGCCTACTCTAGAGAGATTTTTTTTTGTCTCCAAAAAAAAGAGTCGAAGGTGATGAGTAGCATAGCTAGAGAAAGATGTAAATCTTTAGTGTTTTTTCAAGAACAGCAGACAGCACAGTATTTCTCTCTATTCAGTTGAAGGCGTTATGAAAGTCTAATTCCACTTTCCAGAAGTATTTTTTGCCTGTCTGCATTTTGTTCCAAAAAAGAGCTGGCCTCACATTCTCCATTTGATCCAAAGCCGAATTGCACAGTGGGTACGCCCAGTTTTTCCGATACTAAGTTTAGCGGTGAAGTTGTTATTGAGGTACCAGCACTTAGCTCCAAGAATTACCATGCAATAATATTTGTTTACGAGTTAATTGCAAATTTTTTACTTAAGTACAAGTATCGGTTGATTTTAAGAAAATTCAACCTCTTGTACAAAACGAAATAATTTACAAATTGATTACAATTCCCTTTATTTATAATCCAGTCAATATGTATTTTTATTCATTTATGTCCAAAAATAAACTTCTATCACTTGTATCTATTGAAGCACATGCACATGTTCCCAACCTCAACTTAACCAAATAACATTTTTTTGTTTTATTTATCCCGATTGATCGATGAATCAAGCGAACACATGTGTATATGGTCATCCTTTTTTTCTATATTTATTACAACACGTAATAACGCTAATAAAGCTAACGTATTATTTCAAGAGTGTGATTTTGTATGTCTTTTATTAACACAAGTAATTGACAGGGATAACATCAATGGTCTATGACAAATCGCCGAATGAACAAATTGCCTAATTTGTGGATAAATCCCCGAAAAGCTTCTATATGGACAAATCAGTGAATGTGGTCAAAACGCCGAAAATTAGAAAACGACGCTTTCGGCGTCCTCCCAGAACTTAAATTGAATCTGCTGATAAAACGCCGAAAATTATTTTGGGGACAAAACGTCGAAAATGCTTCTATGGACAAAACGCCAAAAATATTTCTGTGGACAAATCGCCGAAAATACTGCTGTAGACAAATCGCCGAAAATGTAAAACTTACAGTACGTTTGCTCGAAAAGCTAAAAACAACTTAAATTGATTGCCCACAGAAGAGTTTTCGCCATTTTGTCCACAGAATATTTTCGGCGATTTGTCCACAGAAGCATTTTCGGCGTTTTGTCTACAATAACATTTTGGCGATTTGTCTACAGACACATTTTTGGTGCTTTGTCCACGGAAGCATTTTCGGTGTTTTGTCTCCAAAAACATTTCAGCGTTTTGTCCCCGGATTCAATTGGAATTAGGGGACGACGCCAGGTTACGATCGCTAAGGCGTCTATTTCTACTTTTCGGTATTTTGTCCATTTGGCTGCGGTTTATTCATTCGGCGATTTGTCCAGACCTCACCCAAAACGTTATTATTTTGTTGATGTCTTTGTTTAGATAGGACGGACGACCAGCTGCCGGACAAAAATTTTCTGATTAGTAAGATGTGGATCCATAACTTTTATAATTTAATAAAATAGCATTAGACTGGTGTAACTTAAGTAACGTTGGCTCACTTCAATTTTGTCAAAATAAGCCCTTCAATATGTTTTTGAAATTTGAAAATAATTTGTTAAATGTTTTGTTGTTATAAAGTTATTGACTTCATTTGATAATAGGTTTAAACGTTGAACCAGTCTTTTGATTTCCCTTTTGTTATCTTTCTTTTTATTGGGTTTTTTTACATATTAAAACTTTGATTTCCTATAGTAACATTGCGTTAAGGATTTTTGCTTTTATCTAACCATGTTTTACATTTAAAAATTGCAAAGATGTGATTATCGATGAACACAATAAATTGTAATGAGAAGTAAGAAAGAGAATACGTACTAAAACAGCATATTTCGTTATAATGAGTAAATAATTAGATAAATAAAGCGGATACTTGATAAGAAATGCGTGGCAAAACAGTTCCGTTTTTCATGTTGTTTTGTAACCGAGTAATATTATAATATTGGACTGTATTTTATCAAAACGCCTTTGGAGCAACTGTTTATCCTCAGGAAGTCATTCTATCAAACAGTAATTGCATCTTACTTTCTCGCTTTATATGTATGGCAACATTCTGTAGACTGTAGACTGTAATAGAATATTTGTAGTAGATATTTTGGGATATGTTGCTTCAGTTATATTGCTAGCCAAAAATTTATTAAAATTAGTCTGATATGTAAAACGTCGTCCTCGTGTACGGCTTTTTTGCTTATTATTACTATTTATATTTTCAAAGTGCCTAGCTGTTCAAAAGGACTGTATAAAATGAAAGTTGTCTTAAATATCAATTTAGATTATTGCGTCAACAATTCTTGTATTTGTTCAAAAGTTTATTTTTATATTTTTTACAAGAAATAAGTAATATATAATACAAAACTATTGAAATTTAAGTGCAGCTCGCGAGCTAAGAATTATCTGGAAAACTTTTGTTAACTTTGTAATGTTTAATAATAAAAAGAAAGTCATCAGTAACATAGTCCGGTATACCGGAAGAGTCGGCAACGTATTGTATGTTGTATTTTCTATATAATATAGACATTGACAGTTCTTATTAGATTTGTAAAGTTAGAAATATTTGGTTTCAACTTTGTTCTCATCCATGGTTCTCATACCGTGGATTTTTTTGAGTAAAATTTGAAGTAAATTTGTGATCATAACAACAATCATGTTTTTCATTGTTTCGTAGTGAATGAGAATCCTATAATTACACTTACTCACTTTACCTAATAACTAAATCACTGAAAAAAGTTTAATTTATTGTAGGAAACGCATATCCATTATTGAGCTAATGACAAACCTGATAAATTGTCCCAGAGAGTAGAAGATAAAGTTGGGCGACATTCATGGCACTGTAAAATTGCTATCTTCCTCTAATGGTATGGAAATCAAGATTCAACAACTTATAATAAACTAAAGCATAAACATCCGTCACCTTCAAGGCCTCTTGATTTACCTGAAGCTCCTACTTTCTCAGAAGAATTCTTAAAAGTAAATTACTTAGAGTTATAGACTGGATAAATTCATTTAGAAACGGATCAGCTTCGTGATTAGATGGTTTACTCCTTCAACATCTTAAGGACATAATGCTAACTTCAAATAGAGCGCCTGGGGTTATACTACATCAATCTTTTAAAATCTATGTAACTTAATGCTAAATGAAAAGGTCATATCATCAGTAACCAAAGGTAATGGCAATCGGAGAACAAAAGGTAAACATAAAAATTGAGATAGAAGGAGACTGAATTTAACAAGTAAAGTACTTCCATTATTTATGAGTAGTATTGGACGAGAAGGAAACCCAGGAAGCAAATATCAAAAACAGAATAAAGAAGTCAAATAGATTATTCTATGCACAAAAAAATTATTTTTGAGTAAGAGAGAAGTTTCAGTTGAAACGAAAACAAAAGTATTTAAGTCGATAGCAAGTTGCGGGAACTGACAGAGCAACAAAATGCAAGATTCAAGCAGTCGAAATGAGGTATATAAATTACGAAACTCATACCTAAGAAAGGAACTGGAAGTAGAAAGTACAGTAAAATTTATAGAGAAGAACTGTCGTGGTGGTAGCATCTAGTAAGAATAAACTAAAAAGAACCAGTAAAACAAATATGAAAGACAAGAATAATGAAAAACAGAAAAAATAAGAAAAACCAAGAAAAACATGGAATGGAGAAGTGGGAAGAATACTGGAAGAAAAAGAAAAAAACATGGAAAGAACCAGAAGAAATGGCGTGCAATAAGAAAGAATAGAAGAAATTTGTCAGTTTAAATGTAAAATAATAAAATGCAATGTATTTATATCCTACACCGAAAGATAGATGGATAAACTGGTTACGTATATAAATTATTATATTTGTGCTTGTAATATGTACACACAGTGACATATGAAATGACCCTCTAGAACCAACAATACACCAATCGTTTTCCTTTATGTTTTAAAGTAGCAAATGTTGAGTTTAAATCACAATTGTTGTCAGAAAAGGAATTTCTCCTTATACAATTAGTAAAAAATATAGAAAGTTATCATTAATGTAATTAGAGGAAAAATAATGTTGAAATGATCGTAATGTTAAAATCCATAGTTGGTGACAAAAAGAAATAATCGAAAGAAGCATTACTTTATTCAAATATTTATTTCTTAAAGTTGACAAGTTATCATTACATAGCAGTTAAGTAAAAATAACGTGTGGTGGTGCAAAAAAATTTCAGTTATTTCTTATGTGACTTCAGGTTGTCATCTTGGAAAAGTTCAAATTAGATTTTAGAAAATTAAAAAAAAGGCAAATACAAATCAATAACAAATAGTTTCATTTATAAAAATGGTGAACTTTACTTTTTTTTATATAGTACCTACTCCAATACCACCTCTCTGAAAACGCAACCTTTTCGGTGCAGAGTGCACTGAAAAACCTTATTTGGATTTTTACATTGACAGTATAAAAATAAAATGGGGTCTGAAAAAAATACGTTCTTGAAAAGTTTTTCGAACGTAAACAAATATGTTGAATTAGTAAATTTTTGAATTACACATTTCAAACAAACCTTAAAACCGGTATTAAGCGATAACGCAAAACTTATTCACATGAAGGATTACGATAATTATGATTTGAATGAACTTAAACTTCACGACTTATACCCCAGTCAATAGGGTAAATAATTAGTAAATTGTTGACAAAAATAATAGTAGAATATCGCCTGCGCCATGTAATTGTAAATAGTATAAAGTACCTTAAATTCATGTTTTATACCGAAAATGAATTGTCATTATATAGTTAATTAACATTTATATGCAAAGAAACGTGTTTTTTTTTCCTGAGTGAAAAGTAATAAACCAATGTTAATGGTGTAAAAAGGAAAGTTATATAAGATAAAAATACGAATAAAATTAGCACCAATTGGACTCAACCAGCTAATAACTTTCCAAGAAAAATCGGAAAAAGTGAAATATTTGGGGTTTTCTTTTTTAATTCGTAGATCCGTCATTTTTTGAGATGTAGCATAAATCTTTTAGGAAATAGGAAGTAATGATACGTATTTAGTGTGTGCAAAACTCTGCAATTGTTGGGCAATTAGTTTATGCACAATTGCGATTTAAATTTTTTAAAGCAATATATTCAATCGAGGCTGAATGCTCGTGTGATCATCCAATTGTCAAAAATAAAAAAGTATTGTAAAGTTGAAATAAAAAGGAACAAAAGGTATATTCTCATTTTCGATAAAATGATATTTAACACCCAAAAAATGCATGCAAAGATGACTGGAAATGAACGAGTGTAAGCATACGGCGGAGTAGTGGGGGTACCCGTCCGCTAGCGCCGTTTGAGGGGATTGAGATTTATATAAGCGCGCTGCGGACGGGTACTCCCACTACTTTTTGCGTGAAAAATCAGGATATACGTTTTGTTTCTTTCTATTTCAACTTTACAATATTTTTTTATTTTTGACAATTAGATGATCACACAAGCATTCAGCCTCGATTGAATATATTGCTTTAAAAAATTTAAATATCAATTGTGCATAAACTAATTGCCCGACAATTGCAGGGTTTTGCACACACTAAGTACGTACCATTACCTCCTACTTTTTGAAAGATTTGTCCTACATCTCAAAAATTGACGGATTTACAAATTTTAAAAGAAAAACCCAAATATTTCACTTTTTCCGATTTTTTTTGGAAAGTTATTACCTGATTGAGTCCAATTGGTGCTCATTTTATTTTTATTTTTATCTTATATTACTTTCCTTTTATACCATTAACATTGGTTTATTACTTTCACTCAGGAAAAAAAAGTTGAAAAAAAAACACGTTTCTTTGCCTATAAATGTTAATTAACTATATAATGACAATTCATTTTCAGTATAAAACATGAATACAAGGTACTTTATACTATTACAATTACATGGGGTAGGTGGTATCCTACTATTATTTTTGTCAAAAATATATCTCTATTTACTGCACTAGTATAGAAAAGACACAACAAACAATATTGATGTATTGTTGGTTTAAAGAGGGTCATTTAATATGTCACTGTTTGTACATTACTTACACGCGTCCTAAATATAGATGTGTACCTACAACTCTAAATTAAACTTTATTTGAATAAAATGCGTTTCTAGCCAGTAGTAATTTAATATTATTCCGAAAAAGTTGGTATGATAATTTTGTAATTCCTCGGGTAGACAATTATAAAATTTTTTAGAAAGTATACCCGGACTGTTTTGCATTTTTGTAATTCTACAGACTGAGTAGGTAGAGAACGGAATTATTATATTTCCTTTGTTTCTGGTGTTACACCTGGCGGAGAGAATATTTTATACATATTCAATTTTAGTATATTATTCTTGTATTTTTTTTGGCAGATCATGTTTCAACGTAACAAATTTCGACAACAAATCAATCTACAACATTTAATAACAAATAATTTTTCATTATAGGATTCATTCTCTATCACCGATGTGAATGTTTTAACATTCTAGTCCATTGTATATTTAAAACTAGTCTAATATTAACGAACAAAATATATTGCTTATCAAAATTAATAATACATTTATGATAAGCGCTGATCAATACTGTAATACGAATTTTATTATCTTTTACGTACAGCTATCACAGCGTACATGCTATCGAATGTAATGCGGTTACGTTATCAATTTCCGGTAATATATACGAAACAGTTCTAAATGTTTTATTAATCATGAAGCTTTAAAATTCCATAAGCGAAACCATAGAATTTAAAAAACTTCCAATGAAAAAATATATTTAAAGTTGGCGGGTAAACGAATGACATAAAGTATTGACCAATGCGGAGGCGGAATTCTTAGATGACGCATGGTGCAACTGCGCAATTAAGTAATGACGTTAGACAGCTGTCAGAGCTACTGCAAAATTTGCTTTTTCGTGTAATTTCAATAAACTATAGTTCGTGATTAGTTTTTTTAAGCAAAAATGTCTTACGCCTATTTATTTAAATACATAATAATAGGGGATACAGGTAAGTTTTTTTATTCATATTGATTTAGTTGACAGTTTTCATTTGTAATTTTACCCAAATATACAATAAACTGAATTTATTATGGATGTCAGTTTAATAATAAAGCGAAATAAGTCACGTGTTTTGACATCCTAACTCTTTGTTATGTTTGTCATGCTTGTAATCTGATTATTTTAGGGGTGGGTAAATCATGTCTGTTGCTTCAATTCACCGATAAAAGATTTCAACCAGTTCATGATCTTACTATTGGAGTAGAGTTTGGTGCTCGAATGATTACCATCGATGGTAAACAAATTAAACTTCAAATATGGGATACTGCCGGACAAGAGGCATTTCGATCAATCACAAGGTCTTATTACCGGGGTGCAGCAGGAGCTTTGTTAGTATATGATATTACACGTCGAGAGACGTTTAATCATCTCACAACATGGTTAGAAGATGCAAGACAACATTCCAATTCAAATATGGTTATAATGCTAATTGGAAACAAAAGGTAAACTGTACAATTAAAAAATTAAACTATTACTTATTATTCTGTTGTGATAGTGATTTAGAAAGTAGACGGGAAGTTAAAAAGAAGAAGGAGAAGCATTCGCTCGTGAACATGGCTTAGTTTTCATGGAAACTTCTGCAAAAACTGCAGCTAATGTAGAAGAAGCTTTCATTAATACTGCTAGAGAAATTTATGAAAAAATTCAAGAGGGTGTATTTGACATTAATAATGAGGTATGGTGGAATCACATTTTTAATTGAAAGAGATAAAGTAACACAAATATGAAATTTTATTCATAAAACTCTTTGGTGAATCACTGTTTGCACAAATAATATTTCATGATATATTTTGATGGATTTTCAAATAACCTTTGGCCAATTCAATGACTATGAGTTTTGATAACCTACTTAAAACGTTCAGATTAAATTGTTTGTCAAAATATTGAGTACTGTTCATGTTTTTTCGGTATAAATGGGATGGGATGCAAAAATGTATCAACATTTTTAACATTGGTATTGATTGGAAAGTACTAAATTTGGCTGTGTTGTCGAAATAGCACACAAAGATAACATATACTAAACTGCATACAAAATTTTAACTACGTACTTAATTGCCAAGCTGTCAGCATTGCCAACAAACTGTGAGTTTTTTCTACAGATAGATCACTGAAATATAAGTTTTTTGTGGTATACGATCTCGGAGTAGTGCACAATAAATTTATTTTCAGGAAAGAAAACAGTTGCTTCATCAACTTATGTAATAAATGATAGCAACTGTCAATATTTTCAGTTATTGTAAGAACAGCAAACATCTGACTTGGTGTGAACATACCTTTCGTGTTTTATGCAATGCGTGATTGTTAACGTATCACCTTTTATTATTTGGAATTCAGCTTCTTGTGCATATACTTCTAATCTAACCCCTAGATGAACTCACCTAGCTCACCTCTTTCGAAACTGTGGATACTAATACTCCCTGATGATCTCACCTTGGCTTGACCAAACTTATTTATAAGCCCTATCTGGGGCTTATAGTCCGCGAGCCTACGATTTTTATGATTAAACTAGATTACCCCCGGGCTCCTAGGAGGTAAAAAAAAACTGAAACGACCAAAAATCTTTATTTCTTTATCCGCGTAAGATTCTTTCTGAATTTTGAAAATCGGTCCGAAAATAAGCGAGTTGTGGTTAAATTACGGCTCAATTTGTTTGAAATTTTGTTGACTATTTTTAACATTTTTTTTAACCTCGAAGATGCCCTCGTACAAAAAAAATCTAAATCGAAAAATAAAGACACATCTTTCGTAAATTCGAAAATATCTCGAGCCATTTTAATGCGAGACGAATTTGAAAAAAGGTCGATTTTCGCATCGATTCTGTTCCTAACAACGTGAACAGAGAACCGAGGTGATAAAAAAATATAAGTTAATATTCCTCTCCGATGAAAACTCGTAAAATGTTTCAGACAGTTATATCAAGAAGCGTTGTGAACGTCAGCACGGTTTCGTGGGTGGGTCAACTAGTAGTATCCTCGCACGGACGTAGAAAGAAAATTATTTTTAATCACTTAATCCCTGTTGAAAATTTATCAAATTAAAGAAATCAGCTGACTATGATGTGGTGCATTATGCACGAATATGAATAGAATATACATACCGTTTGTCCCACGGAAAGGTTACCATAGGCATTTCCTATGTTAAAATTAATACATATCGTTTTTTTAGCACAATATGGCAACATATTTTATCAGATAGATAAATGAGAACAATTTTATGTGGTAATGTAAGCGTTTAAAAGGTATTTTAATTTAAAAAAAAACAGTAAAAATTTTATAATTATTTACGCTGACAATCCAACTCATAAAAAACTCACCAATGACAATGCTCTAATCTATAAGTCAGAACCAATCAAAAGTAGCTTTTCTTGCCAGTGTAATCATAGCATTTACTCTACGAATTAAATTGGATTGAATACAACTCGTGGTCTGAATCTTTTGGTAATTTTTGTCTTTTTTGCCTCGTTTTTCTGGCTGTCAGTCAGATTACGTGTAGCTGTTGGTTTTTGACAATCGACATAAAGCACTCATGGCGATTTTCGTTGCAACAGCTACGCATAATCTGACTGACATAAATTTCCGTCAAGATTCAGATCACTCGTTGTATTGTAAGCGAAAATCCGGGTTCGATTCCAATTGCGATCATAAATTATTATCGATGTTATTATTAATACAATTTTACAAAATGAGTTTAATCTTTTTTCCAAATGTTAAATTCACTTTACAAAATTGTATTATGACAGTAATAGTAAAATTAATAACAAATGTATATACTGCAAACGGAATCGAACCCTAGGTAGGAAGCGTGAAACATTAGTAGGCAACAAATTAACCACGAAGGTCACTTAATAAATGAAAATTCATTCGGTTAATAAATAAAAAATAACTTGTGGAACTGATTTTTAGTAAAATACACTTTGAATACTCATTATTATCACATCAATTTGTTCTATTTTATCTATCCAACATAATATGTTGTTATATTGTGTTCGAAATATACGTTAATCTTTAATTTAACATATTAAATGCCTAGGTATGTCAACTTTTACGTGGGAAACACGGTATAAATTTTTAGTGATTTTTTCTCGATTTGACTGATAATAGTCTATATATTATCAGATTATCAGCTAGTGTCCTGAAGGAACTACTGCTCGACCCACCCACGGAACCGCAGCTGACGTTTACAAGGCTTCGTGATATACTCTAGTGGAGAAGTGAGTATTCTGTGAAAAATAGTTCTGATAGTCGTAAAATTATGGACGAAAGCTCATTCGATTCGGAATTCCTTTCTAAGAAAAGGGTTTTTAGGATTTTTTCAGCCGACAAAAATTGCAATTGTTATTAACAAGAAACTAGAAGAAAAAAAGTTATTGTGGCAATAACTCAAAAACTATAAGAGATAGCGGAAATAAAAAAAAATTCTGAAAGAGGAGGAAATAACCTCCAACTCCCGAAAATGTAGCTTCATTATTTATAGTTTTAATTTAACCGCAGAAAACTCACTTCTCGACTAGATTTATATAACTCATTAAAATTTCTCTCTGTAAAATAACGCTACGAAACGTTAAAACCTCAAGCTAGATTTTCAAACGTATCCGTAACTTTATTTATGCTTTCTTTTAAAAAAATAGTTGTGTTTTTATGTAAAGTTTTACCTAAATATTTAGGATGCTCTATAAGATATCACAACCGGTGCTTTACTATTCTTGATCTTGATTATTGCTTCTTTCGTTTCTTCTGGCTTTAGGTTCTGGTATTTTAGTTCGTTCTTTGTATGCTCTGGTTCTCTTATACAGGGCTTCTATAAATGATTGTCTCATCAGGTGAGCATTGGAAAATTTTTTAAATGCAAATTTGCCTCTTAAATTGATTGTTAATTAATTTATGATAATGTCATCATCTGTAAGTTATTTCATCGTTCCGTTCTAATTATTGTCCTTGGTTGTAATTGTGTGTTTTCATTTAATTGCCAACTTGACCAGATAACCAATTATAGAAACCCAAAGAAGATACTTGCGTCATTATTTTCTGATGTACGAAATAACGTACCGATCATTGTATGAATGAGACATAGATATGTGTAAAATAAAGAGGGAAGATGTACTAAATGCGTTATGAATAAAGTTGACTTCAATTTCATTCTGTATTTTTTTTTATTAATTGTTGTCACTTGTTACTTTTTAAGGTTAGTATTTCAACTGACAACAACATATCTTGCCAACACTGTTTTAGTTACTTTCTGATTTTAACCAGTAACTAAATAGTAAATACTCAAATTGACTTAGGGCCAGTTGCACCAAAGTCGGTTAAATTTAACCGTACGTTAAAAACAATCGTTACTATGTTTAATCCTTGGATACTATTGTTTTTAACCTACAGTTAAATTTAACCGACGTTGATGCAACTGGTCCTTAGAAGTTTTTAATATTGATTCATATGCACATACTTATGACGTAGGGATCTTCTTTCCTGGCAAGAAGTTTATATAGCTTTTCTAGTCTACTCATATTTTTTAAATTCCTTTATCTCTATATTTTGTTTTACTTTTGTGTGTCTTTGAAACCTCTTGTTTGTATATGAAAATTTTTTTCTTCTTTTAATTGTTGACAGAATTGTCTCGCGTTTTTGTTGTATTGTGCTTGTATGCTTTGAAGTTTTCTTTGTACCATTATCTTTTCTTTTGGTCGCATACATTTCTTGCTACTATGTTTGCCTCTTTATATTCTTATTCGTCGGTTTCCTGACTGTAACCATTTCTTCCATTTCTTATTATTTTTCTTAATTTTTCATCATACCATTCTTTCCTTCTTTATTCTTCCTACGCATGCTTGTGTTAATGTTTTTTAATCTTAGCCCATTGATGTGTAATAAAAACCTGTCGCGTTTCTACCTTGTTTCTTTCCCCCACTCCAAAACAAAGTAAACATTATGTTGTTAATATCGCTTTTTTAGCCTATCTCATATTTCTGTAATCTCCACGTAGTATTTTTTCATTATTTCTACAATCTCCTTTATTTTACCTTCCTGCAGTAAAGTTCTTATGTTCCAGGTTGTTATTCGTAATATTTTTGTTTCTTTTTATTTTTATTGCTTTTTGGTGTATGATATAACTATTTCTAATTCATTGTCCTTATGTCCATTTTCTCTCCGGTTGTCATCATTATACTTTGACTTTTTCTATTACTCGTTTTTTGGTGATCTTTGGTTTGCGGCTGTTCATTTTTTTTTAATTTCTTCGTTGCTAACTCTATTATTCCCCTTTCCTTGCTTCTTTAACATTCTTAGGTTGTCTATAGAGAAAAACTGACCATTAATTCTGAGGTTATTACATTTCAGTATTACGTGATGGCCTTCATTTCTGTATTGTTTCATAAATCTTTTCTTTAAATAAAAATTGTTTATAATTTAATTATATACAACTTTTGTTTAAACTATTTTGATTCGATAAGTAATGACTGAGATGGGTATAACTCAAATAACTTGTTCTTAGGGAATATCGTATATCTGCAAATTTTATATTATATGACCAGCAGTACATAATTTTCATTTTTTAAAATATGTATATGCAGTTACGTATGCGACTGTAACTTATGTGACATTCGGACGTTAAATATTTCAAAAACCGTCAAAGACAGACACGTAAAGAAGCTAACTTTGTCTATACTTAAGACTGATACTTTTGAGTAATGTCCCTAAATCAACAGTCGTTCAAATTGCAACAACAAACTAATACATTCGGTAACTTAAGTGACATATAATAATAATAAACATACCTACTTGTTTATAGGACTTAGATTTTAGTTATCTACTTTATTTGTTCATATACAAATATTAAATTGGTAGCAAACTGACAATACAACTTACACCTTAGGATTGCCCAAGCACTTTTTCTTTTCAGTGCTGATGATTTAGAACAATTTCACTAAGTTAATGTGTAACTTATGTGACCATTTCATGGACGGACAAATGAAAATCCAAAATGAAGTCGAATTTTAGTACCATAATGATATTAACACAATTTTAATGACAAACTTAAATATATTGTTTAGTTGATTAGACACTGACCGTTACTTTTTCAACATACTAAAAAAACTTGAAAAACAATAAGTTCAGAAAATAGGTGTGTACAGTACTGACCAGATGTGACTATCACATGACACTAATCGTATTAACAATATCTCCACCAATATTAATTATACAAAAAAGGTTACGAAAGAAAAGTTGTTGGAAATTTTATTGCTTATAACTTTTGTTTGAACTATTTTTTTCCTTAAAAGGCAGTTTTCGTTTTCAACTCGCGCGGTACCTCGTTTTGTCCCCGAAGGATGGTAGGTGGGTAGTAGGAAGCGTTCGTATTAATACCTAATAGATACATTTAACAATTGTTAGCACTTACTGAAACTTATAATTGGATTTTAATATTGTTTAGGGGTGCACTTTTTCTTGTTTCTTAACCGTTAATTTTTTTCCTACAACGAGTCTTTTTTTCACTTTTTTTATCAAAATTATTAAGTTGCTACTTTGATAGACGTTTATTTCATTTTTCAAACAAAATGTTTTATATTGCCCCCGCCGCACACTTTCGATATTCTTTTACACGTTTGTTAGTATCAGAACGATGTGGAGTTCTGCGCCGAACGTTTGTCTTATTATTGTGACTGCTTGTGATAGTTCAAAGTTCAAACAGATGAGGCTTACGATTAATCACCGAGCAATCAACCTGACGTATAGGAACTATTTATGTATTTAAAAAAAACAGCCGAAGGAGCTCCGTCGGCAATTCGATCATTAAATCGTTTCACTTCAATTTCTGACAAAAACACTAGGAGTGTATTACGCGTAAATAATCCGATCTGAACGCCGAACTAATGTATAAAACAACCACCACTACGTTAAAGCTGTAATTGCTTTCGTTGGTTATTCCCTCTTTAGAAAGTGAGGCTAAAACCCGCTTCCTCCAATTTATTTAGTCTTTGCTCCGTCTCTATTTCGTTGATCCTTTTTTTTGCAATGTTCTTTGCTTTACCTTGTTGCCATTTTTTCTTCTACTTCTTTTCTGCTGTGTTATTTCGTTTTTGTGTTTCTTTTTTTTAAATAATTTCCTGTTTATTTTGCCACAACAATTTTGCTTTTTTCACTTTGGTCACTGCAAATTCTTCCTCAACATTTGTTTTGACATTCAGTTTCTGCTACTCTTCTTTCAGTTCTTGAATTATTTAACTTAAGATATATTTTTGACCATTTTTAATAGCTACTTTCAAAAGCATAGTAACTTTAGCAGTATAATTGTAAAGAATGGCGATAACTATTATCTATTTTTCAGGCTAACGGAATAAAAAATTGGACCACAACATTCGCCCACCAACCCCTCCCTGCCTGGAGCTGGAGGCCAAGGTGGATCTCAAGGTGGGGGTTGTTGTTAGGGAACCAGTCACTACCCTCAGTTGTGAGGGGTATGCTTCAATTTTTCAACAATTGTCTACCATATTTATTATTACTGTAATTACGTAATTTAGTGAGATTAAAAAAATAATTTTCAAATAAGGCATACATTTAAGGTGATAATTAACTACACGTTTCGATTTGTTTTATGATTTTTTAATTAAATCCATACTAATTTATAAACTCACTAATTTACGTAATATTTTATATCATTGTGATTTTATTTTGTGTGTTGTACATTTATGTAAGAATAGCAAATTTTCCTTATAGACGTATTGTTTTTGTTTATTTACATATATATATTAAATGAATATATCTTAAATTAATTTTAATATTTTTTTTAACTACGTTAGAATTACATTTTGTTTTTATACTGGTAATTTAGCGTGTAAGTTCACAATATAATCACTTATTTATATCAATTTTCATGAATAGTGAATGTGTGCGTGTATTTTTCCTTAACGATTAGCTTAATAAATTGTTTAAGTGAATTTGGTTAATTTAAATCACGGCGGTAAACTTCCTTTCGCAAAATAGCAAAATCAACCAATCAAACGTTAGTTTTTCAGATGCCAAGCAGCTGGGTTCGTATCCACATTTATTCAAGATGGCCGAAAAAACTGTGGTTATTTCACAGCAAAGTACAAAACCAATACAAATTGTAAAGTGGAAAGTTAGGGAAGGATTTTCGGTCTCAATTGGTTCTGTGGTTCTGTTGTATGACTTTGAAAAGGCCGAAAAGAAGCAACAATTGAAATTAAAATCGTCGTATGCAGGAACAGTGTGCAAGATTATAGCGCAGGAAGGCGCCATAATTTCTCCAGGGTAAAAACTTAATTTGAATGTAAAACGCGGGAAAACTCGTATATTGAAATATAATTCTTTTAGGGAGCCTTTATTAGAGTTGGAAGCATGCAGTCATCCTACTGTAATGAAAGACATGTGTGCAGAATGTGGAGCAGATTTAAGAAAAGATGATTTAAATTCTATTGCTTCTGTACCCATGGTACATACTGTACCCGAATTGAAAGTTAGCGAAGAGGTAGTTAATTACTTTGGTGTTGTGGAATCGATTAAAATATATGTAGTATTTTAGCTTGCTCAAAAACTTGGTAAAGCCGATGGTGATAGGTTGTTACGAGATAAAAAGTTGGTTCTCTTAGTCGATTTAGATCAAACTTTAATTCATACCACCAATGACATTATACCTCCAAATATTAAAGATGTTTATCATTTTCAACTATATGGTCCTAATTCGCCTTGGTATCATACAAGATTAAGACCAGGTACTCTACAATTTTTAACAAATGTTTCCCCATATTTTGAGTTGCACATTTGTACATTCGGTGCAAGAAACTACGCCCACAGAATTACAAGGATATTGGATGGGGATGAACGATTTTTCTCTAATCGAGTTCTTTCCAGGGATGAATGTTTTAATCCAACTAGCAAAACGGCTAATTTAAAGTAAGTTTAATATTTCTGTAATTTATTTGCAAGAAATTTATTATCAAAATTTCCATATAATTATCTAGTTTATAAGTGAATGTTTTTTGCGGATTTTTCATGTTTCACTTTTCCCAGGGCTTTATTTCCATGTGGTGATCACATGGTGTGCATCATTGATGACAGAGAAGACGTTTGGTCGCATGCGTCAAACTTAATTCACGTAAAACCTTACCATTTCTTCAAACACACAGGAGACATCAACGCCCCACCAGGACTAGAAAAAGACGAAAACGACGACAAAGAAGGGGTAGATCTTTCGAAAATCCGTGCCAACAAAAATTCAAAAGAAAAAGATGTCAATGAAAGTCAAAACGAAAGTGAAGAAAATATTTCCGTCATAGTAAATTCGAGTGAAAACGAAAGTGAAGAAATTCTGAAAGAGAATGAAAGTGATGTAAACACGGCCGAAAATATTAGTGAAAAAAAGTACGAACGACAACGAAAGTGAAAAAATTAATCACAATGACATAGTTATCTGTGATAAAAATAGTAAAAGTTTATCTAGTGAAAATAAAAATGAAGAAAATACTGAAAGAAGCACAAACGGCGATCATGTAAATGAATTAAACGGAAGTGAAAAAACTGATAGTACAACGATATTAGAGAATCAAGTCGAGGAAATCCCGAATAAAATTGAAGATATAGGTTTAGATCGAAAATTTGAAACTTGAGAACGATGTCATCGATGTTGAGGATGCAGACGATTATTTATTATATTTAGAAGACATTTTAATTAGAATTCACAAAGCTTTCTATGAGGAATACGATAGATTAGAATCTGGCGAGGTTCCAGATTTAAAAAAAGTTATACCCGAAGTGAAAGGCAAGGTCTTGAAAGGGTGCAAAATGATATTTAGCGGTTTAGTACCTACTCATATAAAGTTACATCATTCGAGAGCGTATCAAGTTGCAAAAAGTTTAGGCGCCGTTGTTTCACAAGAATTTGAAGATGATACCACACATTTAGTTGCAGTACGACCTGGTACGGCTAAAGTAAACGCTGGTAGGAGAAGAAAAAACATGAAAATTGTAACACCCGATTGGTTGTGGGCGTGCGCCGAAAGATGGGAACATGTAGATGAAAAAATATTTCCGTTAAATAATAAAGGTTCAAAAAACAGGCATCCGCCTCCTCATTGCAGCAGTCCAGAACATATTCCCAATTATAATGTTCACGAAACGCCTACGCAAAGAAAAAGATCCTCGAGCGGACGGTTTATAGATACTATTAATCCATTGATGTCGTTTTCTACAGCGGACATTGCTGATATGGACAAAGAAGTTGAAGATACTTTGGATACGGAAAGTGAAAGTGAAGATGATAAATTGAAAGCGAATAATACTGATATTTCTATATTACAAGTTAAGGAAGATGGAAATTCTAGTAGTAGCAGTTCGGAAGAGTCTTTAACTGCAGAAATGCCAAGAGGATATAAGAGGAACATGGCCAAAAGGAATGAAGAGGACGAAAATTACACGAAGGAAAGTGATGATGAATTTCCTAGCACGAAATTTCGAAGAGGAGAACAACTCGATAGTGATTTAGATATTGGACAAGATTCTAACAGCGAGGGAGTGCAGAAGCGCCAGATGAAATAGACGATGGTGAGTGGAACATGATGGGGGCAGCGTTGGAAAGGGAATTTCTTTCTAATTAGTGATTCAATTAAATTTGTTAAAAGTTAAATTATTTTTAGGTAATTGAGCAGTATTATATAAATTATTATAAGGTTTTTAATTTTTATAGCAAATAATTGTATATTTTTTAATCTCAAGATGCGATTCTAAATTTGAATACTTTTAATTCTTAAATTATCAATTTTATTACAGAACTGCAAAATATTGTTGCGCGCAGTTACGCTTAATGGTAATTAATTTTATTGTAAAGTTATTATTTTATTATTACCTTTCAAATTAGGACGTATAACATTCGATTTAACGCTTTTAATTTAAAGTGGTAATCATGTGAAAACAATTTATTAAAATGTTATAATTTATTTTCACTAAAAATTTATCCTAAACAATTTATATGGAGTTCTTAAAGGAATGACACAAGGAGCAAATAAATAGTAATTTAACGCAAGCTCTTAATCTTATCGTTTTTATGTCAATGCATTTTTCTACATTGGTTTACTAAATTTTTATTTATATTGTTTATAAAAAGAAATATAGTTTTATGCACGAATGCATCATGAATGGGCACTTTATACACACATTTCTTTATCATAAACGCCCATGGACACCTTTATTTTAATTGGATATAATAATACTTAAAGATTGAATTTTTATTGAAATTTAAAATTGTACATTTAATTGAAAATTTATTTTAGGTTACATTTATCAACACAAATTGAACGATTACCTACTCATATTAATATTCGGCAATACCTATTACACAAGCTCATATGATTGAAGGTCTTGGTGTGGCTCTTACTCCAATGTTAGTAGCAGGTATTTTATCGTTTCCGGTCAATACCTCCCAGTTTAAAACAAGGAATGATCAGTATAAAGTATCAGAAGATCAGCATAAACCTGTATAGTGTGATGACAAAACCGTGTGCAATTGCTGATGCTAATTGCGTCGAATTTTTTCGAAATTCCACCAAAAATAATTTTCCCGACCATTTGTCTAATAATTACCCCATAGGTAACAGCAAGTATCCATGTTTATCGGGCGTAAAGCAACATACTTTTGATAAATTTTCAAAAAACTTCTGTTCTTCTTCTGTTGTCAACCAATAAACATGCGGTTCCTTTTGGTTTTATCTCGCAAAGTAATCAATGTAATAAAGATTGCTGCGGATATTATAAATTTCTAACTGAACAAGCTCTTGTTTTCGGTATGCTACTTGTCTCAGGAAAAGTTAGAAACTTCTAAATTAAAGTAAATTCGTTTAGCTTATTGATTAAATGTATTCTTCCCTGAAGGTTTTCATATATATAGGCTTCCATATCTATTCTTGTGTCCAAATTTTAGACTTTTTGAACTTGAATATGTTTGATTTTTTTTTGGAGTAACTGATGCTTATATATCTGCGTTGTGACACCAGCGCGAGGAGATTCTTCTCGAAAATAAGAAAAAAAATCTTTATAGTTTTCATGGCAGGATTTCAGATACGTTTTCATTATAAAGTTTTTTTCCATACATTTTCTTAGATTTTTTGGTGACCAAGACATTATATTCGAGCTTTTTCTGCAGTTTCAAATTTATAGTAACAACCAAATTAAAAATATGCCATCCGTATATATTATGTTTATTGTATAAACGAGCGAACTTATATGGTTTTATTATATTTGTCTTCGACGTATTTAAAAAAAAAACCTAACGCTCTTAATGCATAATAGTAGATTATTTTACTAGGAGTTAAACCAAGTGAAATATATTATTTTTTCTTCAAGCGTTTATTGCTAATTTACATCTGTTATTTTCGAGATTCTCGAGTTGTAGTGAAGTTTTATAATCGACGAATCAAGTTGGTACTTTACTGTTACATTTATAATATGACATAACCGAGGCACCAATCTCTAAATAATTGTGAAAACAAAAGAACTGTGGCTTTTTAATGTTTAGAAGAAAAATTCTTATTTCTTCGTTTCATTAGTTATTAATTATATTAGCAAACAAGATCGCCCATTTAGACATTAATTAGCGTCTATGGACGTCTTTAATTTAACGTATGACTACGTCACTAAATGTACCATGTCTGCGACATTCAGTTCTGATTATGTCATTATGAGTGACTGGTGACCAAAATTGTACGTCAAAATGACGCTTTAGCCTGCTGCTGGGAATTGTATGAAAGATTTCTTATTTTTTAAATTAACATAACAAGGAAAATTCGTTTAAACTTTTGGATTGCAGATAAAGCGACTCAAAAACGGTGTTATCTAATTTTTATTATTTGAGTTTTTAAAATCTGGCAATAAATCCCAAAGTGCATTAGGTACAGAGTGTTTAAAAAATTAAGTTAGGTAACGCGGTAGCTACTGTATATATTCCAAATTAATTTTAAAACGAGAAATACTTAATTTGGTAAAATTTCTACTCAAACACCGTTTAGTTATGAAGCTAATTTGTTCACTACTTGGACGACTAGCCGCCTAACTAAACTATGATCGGGGGTTAACGACGTTGGTCAAAAGGTCGAGCGACTGTGGTTGTAAGACTGTGTTGATTGCGAAGCATAGCGTTTTGCAATAATCACATGTTTTTTAGAGATGACTGAGGTTGCGGTATTGGTCCTAAAGTGAGTGACAACTTTAACTGGAACGGCTGGCTTGATTTGTGGGAGAGGTTACCGATTTTCATATTGTTGGTTTTTTTTCTCTTCATGTCTTGTAGGTTGCGAAGCGGTGGTTGTGTAAACGTTACTTATTGATCATATTTGGTTAACGATAACCATACCTACACTGTTGACTGCGAGGTTTCTGTTATGACTGTTTTTTTTTTAAATTGTATTAACGACCTGTAGGTATTCTGGTCATGGTTCAGCGTCGGAGTGCAAAACACAGCATTGTGCGGCGAGTTGTCAAAAGACCGCCGTATTATAATTGGTTGCAAAATGAAAATTGCTATTCTCTTGCGGTAACAGATTTGGATGCTGAGGTTTGCCACATAAAATATGTTTTTATTTTTATTTAAAATTTCAAGTAAATAATAAATTAAAGTAAAAAATAAAATTTAAAATGCTTTAGTTCTCCGTGCTGCTATAGTAATTGTGATATGTGATTTATAGTTCTGTCAGCAATTTATAACAAAACATATACGAAGATTTTCAATGTGCATGTCAAATCAATGTTTGTACTGGATCTATCATTGGAGAGAGTGCAACCTTTTGCTTTGACATTTGGTGATGTGAATTTATATAGGTACCTACTCCCATAAATTTGTTTGACAGATTTCCAACTGTCCAACAAATTCATTTGTAGCGTGATATGGTAGAAAATTCTACAATCACAAAATTTCCACGCTAACTTCGAACGGCGTTATATATTCATACACACGCGGCCCTGTTTGACTTTTTATAAGGGCAGTTCCTGTCAGATCGAGAGTATATATTTGTTCCGCAGAAATAATAACCAAAGTTATATATCTTTTCCATTTTTCTTTTCATCTACTTTATCTTTCACATTTATTTTCTATCACTTATTTGTTTCTTCTAATTGCTTTTCTATTTTGTTTCTCTCTTTATTGGCGTCCAACGTGGGGAACGATATATACGAGCAGGGTGTTAGTAGACCATAACGACCGCTGAGCCGCAAGAATGCCAGAGACACTCAGCACCATGTCAAAAAGGCGCACAAGCACCGAATAACATACCGACCCTGGTGCCGACAAAACCATCAAAGCGACGTTTACCGGTCTGGATGCCGGAAAATCATCCAGTGGCGTCCAACACCACTATCAAAATCCCCTAAACAAGAAGCCTCGTTTAACTCCTCGATAGTCTACCCGACGCCGTCAAAGAACCTACATTTTCCGGCACCGAAATGTATCGACTCCGGTGCCGGTGAAACCAAAGCGATAGTTACCGGTCTGGATGTCGGGAAATCATTCAGTGGCGCCCAACTACCACTATCAAAAACCGCTTAAACGAGAAGCCTTGTTCAACTTTAGGAACTTCTCGATAATCTACCCGACCCCTTCGTTGAACCTACATTTTCCGGCACAGGAACATACCGACTCCGGTGCGGATATGAAACCAAACTTATATATTTTTTCCATTTTTCTTTTCATCTTTATCTTTCTTATTTATTTTCTATCACTTTTTTGTTTCTTCTAATTGCTCTTTTATTTTGTTCTCTCTTTATCATGTATGTTTTCTCTTATCGCCCTTCTTATCAGTACCTATAATTCTAATTTTTATATCTTTAAGAACTATTAATTTATTTTCGTTTTTAAAAACGATGATGATGATGAATAAGACTTTTTTCTGCAAATGTCAGCGTTGTCGTTTAGCGTTCGTCCCCCATTTGAAATGGCAACCTAATAGTCGAGTGACGAATCACAAAAAAGCTTAATTTTTATCTTTCCAAAAATAATAGTAATGGGTGACTTCAACACAAAATATCTTAATAGATTTTTAAAATTAAAAACCAACAATAGTAGGCATTGAAATCAACCACATCATCATTTATGTATAAATTATAACTGAATTAAATTTAAAATTATCGCACGAAATTTAAAAGTAAATTAAAAGAGAATGGCAAATTTATCAGAAAGACAATGAATCCATGTCTTAATGTTAATTGGATCTCAAACGTACCCATGACGAAGCAACTCGTCTTTTCAAAGATTTAAATCCTAGATTTACGGTGACAAGATTAATAAACAAATTTAATTAATGTAATATTTATGATAAATTTCTATCATAATTTCCGAGTAAAGTGATATATTGCTATTATTTTCAGAAAGAAAAAAATAAGCTTTTTTGTGATACGTCATTTGACTTAGGTTGCCATTTCAAAAATTCAAGATTCCGGCCGTATGTTAAATGACCTCAAAAATATTTGCTCTAAAATATGCAGAATGAAGTCTCATTCATCGTCCTAGAATTTCATAACTTTCCCTTTATCTGTTTCAAAGATAATCCTATGGTGCAAGACTACAGCAACTTTGTATAGAAAGTAGTACCTTAGGTTTCAGATGCACTTCCTAGAAGTTTGCTATATATCCACTTCATGATCAGTGACGAAAAGTTTCCAATAAAAAGACTTATAGCTAGGAAATATAAACACATTAGGTTTCCAATTACATTATCTACATTTTTTTATTGTTAAAGCATGTGCTTAAACAATGCCAAATTGTAGTTCTACTCATTTATAAATGAGTAAATTGATGTAGTATTATAATCGATGGTTATATACAATATACATGAAACTATGATCATCCTAAGAAACTTTACTACAATTATTTATAAACAAGAAACAATTCAGAAATTACACAGCATAAGGCTGGTCATCATCTTTAAATTCGTGGTATTTAATATAAGTTTCTGCATGAGTAAAGTCTTTTTGTCTTCTAACCACCCTCGATCTGGTGCCTTGTCATAATCAAATGTGGTTGACGATTTACCATAGATTTCATTAACTGCATCAATGTGATCTCTAAATTTCCCAGCAATAACTTTCTTTCCTGTGAAGGGATCGGTAATATCTCCCAAAGGATATACAACTTCCTTCACTTTATGTGTAATTAAACGTGTAATTTGTTCAGGACATTTTCTATTAACACGATATCCCCAGTTTTGCACTTTTTTTCTGGATCAAGTGCGTAGACAAAGTCGTCTTTTCTGAAATACTATATATTTACCATTAGAATGCATAATTGCGCCTGTATTTTGACAAATTATTACCATTAGCAAGTTTGTATCTAATTCCAACCTCTTTATTTTGAATTTTGAAGCATTTTGTTTTAAACAGGGAACACACTCTCCTAATAGTAAAAATGATTTACTAGCAGCTGCTAATGCCATTTACCCTAGTTGTCGGCTTGATCAAATATTATTAGAGGTCTTAATATTTTAAAGGTTAGTTATAATATGACACCGAAGTCAACATGCAATATACATGGTGTTGCATAGGTTTTGTTGGAGTTTATATGGTTGAACTTATGCCGTACACCGTTTAATAATCTTGCTGTTTTTATTCTATTCATTATTGTATTAAAATCACAATTAAAATACATTCTGAAAATACAATTTTACACAGTATATCTACATTTTTTTAATTTGTGCCAGACCCTGTAGCTGTATCCCGCGCTTTACTAGTTACTATACTTACAAAGTTTTCCATTGGTAAAACTGGTGCTGCACTCGTGCACTTTTCTTGTTTCATTGGTAAATTTGGTGTTATTTTATCTGTTTCATTGGAAACACTGGGGCAATAATTTTGAACTTAGTGCAACTTTTTAGCACTAGCTCGATTAGGTTGCCCCTTTTTTGAAATATGGCGATTAGACGTTATAACCTTTAAAAAAATAAACTATTGTGTGAAGAAATGGACATAAATGACGTAAATTTATTGATGGAGATTTTATCTTCCTCGTCAAGTGAAGATGAGTTGGAAGGTTTATTTTGTGTCTATAACAAAGTCGAAGTACCCAAAATCAAAAGTTTTATAGAACAAGTAGTGGATAAATTATCAGATGAAGGTGTAAGTATACAGTACCTACATATACAACTTATGTGTTTAAAATTATTGTTTCTTTGATAGTTTAAAAAGAACTTTAGGGTACAGCGAAACACAGCTCAATTATTAATTCAACAATTTCAGTCGTCTAAATTCTATCCAAGTGATCAATCTCATGGTGGCAAGGCAACTATTTCTGCTGAAAATCATGTGTTATCATTCCTATGGTACATTATTTATTTTGCTATTGTAATATATTATCTGATATGTGTTTTATATAGGTTTGTTGCTAACAAAAGCAGTCTAAGGGATGTCTCCCAAAGATTTGGTGTTGGTACTACAACATTATTTCGGCAACTAATAAGAATAATAGATTTCTTATTAGACATTGCTCCGTCTATAATTAAATTTCCCAACTTGATGCAGGAAAAGGAAGTGGCCGCAAACAAATTCTCTTTGGTAAATCAGAGGCATCGTGATAAATTAATAAACTTATTAATTTATTTTAGATATCGGGTTTTCCAGGAGTTTTGGGGTGCATTGATGGAACATCAATTAATATAAGAACTCCTGCACATAAAATTAAATCTACGTACACAAATCGTCATGATCTACCATCGATCACCTTGCAGGCAATTTGTGACCATAGACGGCGATTCATTCATGTATTTACAGGTGCTCCAGGCAAAATTCATGATGCTCGTGTTTTCAAATTATCTAACATAAGTGATACACTAAGTACCATTGAAACAAATATCACATTATTGGCGATGGGGCTTATCCGATTAGAAAGTGGTTATTGACACCTTATAAAGACCTAGGAAATTTGACCGAAGACAAAGTAGTATATAATAAAAAGTTCTCAGCAACAAGAGTTTTAATTGAAAATGCATTTGGCATACTTAAAGGTCGTTTCCGGCAATTGTTGCAGGTCGACTTGCATTCTGTTGATAAAATAACGAAACTTATCATTGCATGTTGTGTTGTACACAATATATGCATTGACAACAACGATATGCTTCCTCCTGAAGAAGTATTAATAGATGATAACATTGAGGAAGTGTTAATACAACAACCCCACACAGAAGCAGAATTGAAAAGGGAAGGTGAATTAAAAGGGATCATATTAAAAATAGTTTTAACTATGTGTGACTGATAGGGTAATGAAATAATTTGAACTTTCTAATTTTATATATGTTATGCCTATAACTATAACAATAATAAATGAATTATAAAAACTTATTTTCTATTATTGAATAGCTCTTTAATCAATGCGAGTTTTTCTTTGTGTCGTCTTTCTTTTGCCTCTTCCTTTTGTTGATGAAGTTCAATTAATAGTTCTTGAATGGTTTGTGTTCTACGTTTAGGTGTTGAGGAACGTGATCCTGATGGAGAATTGGTTAATTCTGGTGTTTGTGATTTGAGAGCAGTAACTCCAGAAGCACTGCGCAAAATCTCTGGTTCGATGCTGTCGTCTAAAGCAGCAATCTTCCCAAGTTCGGATTCAAAAGGAATATCCATTCGTGCCGCTCCTGATTTTGAATTGTTTTCAACTGCAACTTTTTTCTTTTGAGCACGGTTTTATACCTGTTCTCTACCTGAACACCTGTTCGCTTTATATTATGAGCAATGTTTAAATTATCGGCAATTTTCATCCACATTGCTTTTTTGTTTTGAATCGTTTCATGGGCCCCACTTGAGAAACGTATGATTCATAATCATTTAATAAAAATATTGTTTCTGCATCATTCCATTCTGCAATTAAACAAATAATTAGGTATTAATTTTATTAAAAATATTCACTCAAACCATACCATTGCTTTTGGTGGCAGCTTCAACGGAGGAATCATAACGGTTATCGTCAAGCAAGGCAGGATATATAAGTATTTCACTAAAATTTTATAAAAAGTAACTTGAATAATTAACGTTAAAATTAGTTTATTTATCTACCTATCATTTTCGATTCTATGGATGGAAGACAATTCCTCATCCAAAGATATAAATCCATTGTTAATTAAATTTATTATATATGAAACCAAAAACTCGTTATCATCTACAAAAAACTTTAGTATACTTATATAAACGTATATCTCTATTTTTATATCCACATACTACTTAATTTAAATATTATATCCTCTTCACTAGTGGGCACAGTTATTGTTACTAATTCATTATTAATTTTGCATTTTAAGTCGTAAATATCCATTTCTTATTTCTAGGTTATACCGCCACAGATTATAGTAAACAACTCTAAATTCGTGTTTCATTGGCCTTTGACTTTTATGCACTTTTCTTGTTCGTGATCAGTGCTAATGCGCACCGATTGTGACCCGAGTGTAACCTTGGTGTATACCAATGGAAAACGCTTTTAGTTACTAGTAAACATAACCTATAAATTCTAAATAAAACATTCTGTGGTCTAAGGTTGTACATAAGATAAGATACCATGAGATAAGTTTACTTTTCTGTGCCGTGAGAATGTCAGTTAAGAAACAAACTTATATAAACAATTACTTCAAAATAGTTCCAAAAATAAATAATATTTCGATGGTACCAGCAAAGCATTGCATAGCTAACGTACAAAATATGAAAGATATTTCTGTAGGAGAGCTAACTACATTAAATCAAATGAAAAGTATAGTGAATAAGCTAGGATTAAACTCTATTGTGATACCGTTTCCTCTACCAAGTTATACGATTAATTCTGAAATTAGTTTGGGTAAAACAGATCCTGTCAATTCAACAAATAAAAGCACAGGTAATGAAAAATGTCAGAAAAGAAGTAAAGGGAAAAAACCTTTCATGAAAGCAGTAGCTTCTAATAAACCTCTGTCACCAGCACAATCAATTAACAAACCAAAAAGGAAAATGAGTAAAAGTAAATTGTTAGAACCAATAAACTTGTTTAAAGAGACTTCACAACACGAAAAAGATCACTCGACAGAATGTGATGCAACTCTTCTTCCAAAAACAGTATTAAAGGAGAATCAAGAAAGTAATACGATATTTGATAAGTCTGTCTCAGTGTTTACATCTTCAATGGATAAAACTTTGCCTTCAACAAAGGAGCCGTCAAGAGATCTGATACTAGAGAAAGATACACTAAATAACACTTTTTCTCTCACAAGGAAACTACGAAATGAGTCAATAATTGAGAACACACTTGACAAGACTTTGCTTCTTTCAAAGGAACCATTACGAGAACAAATATTAGAGAAAGATATCCTCGATAAGACATTGTCTCCAGTGAAGCTTTTAGGTAATATATTTTTTGTACTATAATTTTATTTATTTATTACATTTGTGTTTCCTGTTGTATTGTAAGTGTTCCTAATGATTAATTAATGATATTCAGGGTGATTCAGCTAACCCGTTCATTAGTAGTTTATGGACTTCCCGTTGAAATATTTGTTTAAAAATTTGGAATAGGGGATTGCTTGTAAAGTTCTATTTAATTAAAATATTTCAGCTCTTCTAGCACTTCCGGTTACACCGGAAGTGGTTACCAACTTTCTTATTTTAAATGGAATGATATATTTTTTTTTGTATATTTGGATTCTAGGCTAAAATCTGAGATACTTTCATGTAGCACAACCTATATCAAAAATCAATAGTTTTTGAGATATTCTCATTTTTTGAGAAAAATTGGTTTTGTAGTATTGTTTTCAAACGCTTGTCAATGATTGAAAAAGAAAGTTATAGTAACAAAATTTGGGCTTAGGAGGACTGTTAAGTTTTTTAAATGATGTGTAATTTGACATCTCATTATTTACAGGGCGTTCAAAATGTTTGGCTAAATCTGACTAACTTCAACTGCCCAAAAGTAAATTTTTTTAAATGGAACACTCTGTATCTTGTTGCTCTATGTGATGGAGAATTAAGTGGTCTTTCAATCTTCATAAGGGTTCCCTATACCTATCTGTTACCATTTTCCTGCTACCGATGTATTTACATTCGACACACAATATTTCTCTATTTTATTAAATAATTTCGGACTAGTGGCCTGTGGAAATTAAAACAATGTGCTTTATTTATCAAACTTGTAAACGTCGACGTGACACCATTATACACGATATGAAAATCCACCAAGAATACTCGAATGTTACAAGATTATTGAAAGAACTTGCCGTTTGCTTAACGAGAGATATCTACATTTATGGCCTCTAAATAAAATTACATTGCAAAGAATAGAAGCAAATTAATTTAATTATTAATTTAGCAACTGTTCGATATGCCGTCCGTGGTTTTCTAAGCACAATAAAACTCTTCTGTTAACTTCAGCTATTGTGGGTTTTTGAACCATTTGCACATCTAGTTCAGCGAAGGCAGTTCGAACCCGATGTAATAAGTCATCTCTGTTATGGACTGGCCTTGAATAGACTTTAGACTTGACATACCCCCATAAAAAAAAATCCAGGGGTGTTAGGTCAGGTGATCTGGAGATGGACCATTGCGTCCAAATCAACGATCTTCGAACATATGGGATAATTCTTGATAAACCTCATGGGTTGAATGGGCTGGAGCACTATCCATTTGGTACCAACATGAATTTAGAATATTTAGGGGTAAATTTTCCAAAAAATTTGAAACCACTCCTCTAAGCATTTCTAAATATTCGCGAGAATTTAAGTTTTCGTCATACACTTCAAAACAAACACGATTATCCATAACTAAACAAAAAACATTAAAACTAAATGTGTCTCGAAAGTTATCTTCGCGCATCATCCGAGGATTTTGTTCTGCCCAATAATGCCAATTTTTCCTATTAATGATTCCTTCTCTAACTCAAATTCGCACAGCGTTTTTGAACGCACAGCGTAAATGACGTCAATTTGCGCATGGCAACGCAATCAATTTCAAAATAGGTATTCTGAATTTGCTTTGCGCTTCGCTGTTTCAAATCCGCAGAGCGCTTTGAAAACAGTCACCATTTATGAGCGTTCTGCTTATCGTTTTCAAATGACAGTAGTGTCATATTAATTTTTAGAACGTTGAAATGGCAAATGTTGATGAGTTTTTGGTGCTAAATGTTGTAAATAATATTGAAAATGCTGAAGATAAACAGCGGCTTCGTATAGCAGCCAATGATGCGTTTGAATTATCTGACTATAATTTTATTAAACAATTTAGGTTAAGGAAAGAAGATGTAGAAGATTTAGAGGCACTTTTAGAACCTTTTATGAATTTACGGCGAAGTAATACGTAATATATCAATGTAAATACTACAATAATAATACTTTCGTTTTATAAGTTACGTTGTACAATAATTGTTAAAAAATGAAGTAAATTTATACTTTTAAAATGGTTTATTTGTGAAATTATAATTATAATAAACATTGATTAGAAAAAAAACTAATGAAATGAATGACATTAAATCTGCTGTGGATAGGCAACTCATTATACACCTTGATTATTTGTTATTGGTTATCGCAAACTTTTACACTGTTGCTAGCAAGTGCACGTCGCTTTTAAAACAAACTGTCGTAATGTAAACGTATGGCACTTTAGAATACCTAATCGACTTGCTAAACGAAGTGCTATACGAATTCATCATTAGCAATACGCTTAGCATTTTCAAAACGTTACGTTTTTGGTTGAAAGTTAGAGAATACGGTCCCTGGGCGGAAAGCTTGTAGTTTTATAATAGAAAAAGCATGCATTTTACGTTGTGCCAAAATTCTCTGTATCGACGAGTAGGACAGTCCCAAATCTTCAGACGCAGCTCTGATCGATGCATGTGGATTTGCATTAAAATATGCCAATACTTTTATTTCGTTGTCTTCATCACCGGTGACTACCTTGGGGCGTGTTCTAGTACATTGAATTCCAAATTGTTTAAAATTTGTTTCTAATCTCTTAAACGTAGTTTTATTTAGAGGTCGCAAGTGTGGATATCTCTCGTTAAACAAACGGCAAGTTCTTTCAATAATTTTCTAACATTCTCCGTGAATAAGAAATAAATTTAGTATGTCTTCATTCGAATATTCTTGGTGGATTTCCATATTGTGTATAATGTGTCACGTTGACGTTTACAAGTCAGAAATTATTTAATAAAATAGAGAAATATTGTGTGTCGAATGTAAATACATCGATAGCAGGAAAATGGTAACAGATAGGTATAGGGAACCCTTATGAAGATTGAAAGACCACTTAATTCTCCATCACATAGAGCAACAAGATACAGGGTGTTCCATTAAAAAAATTGACTTTTGGGCAGTTGAAGTTAGTCAGATTTAGCCAAACATTTTGAACACCCTGTAAATAATGAGATGTCAAATTACACATTATTTAAAAACTTAACAGTCCTCCTAACTATAGCCCAAATTTTGTTACTATAACTTTCTTTTTCAATCATTGACAAGCGTTTGAAAACAATACTACAAAACTAATTTTTCTCAAAAAAATGAGAATATCTCAAAAACTATTGATTTTTCATATAGGTTGTGCTACATGAAAGTAACTCAGATTTTAGCGTAAAATCCAAATATACAAAAAAATATATCATTCCATTTAAAATAAGAAAGTTGGTAGCTACTTCCGGTGTAACCGGAAGTGCTAGAAGAGCTGAAATATTTTAATTAAATAGAACTTTTGAGCAATCCCCTATTCCAAATTTTTAAACAAATACTTCAACGGGAAGTCCATAAACTTCTAATGAACGGGTTAGCTCAATCACCCGGTGTACTATTTTATCTTCAAGCTGGACAATATGAGTTGAATCTTTGTACCTGCGGCGCTTTTGCTTTGCGTTTCGTTTTGACAATAACAGTTGGGAAATGGGAATGTCATGCACATGAACATTGGCGGCTCGTGTTAAACACCGTAGGTGTAGCCGTTAAGTAATATTGCGTCGTTGATACTGCAATAGGTCGTATGTCAAAATAAACAAGTTTTCAGAAGGTAAAAAAAATTGAATATTTTCGTTACTTTAAGAGTAATAATTTCAGAAAATATGGAGATCAGACTGCTATGTTACTTTTATTGTAAATAACAGTTGGTTATAAACGGTTATCGTATTCCTGAGTTATGTTTACATACGACATATTGATTCTAACAATTGGCTAATTTCATCTGACATAAGATATTTTGCCATTTCATGTTTTAATGAAAAACACTTAAAATGTTTTTTTTTCTTTTATTAAATTAGTAAGTACATGTAGTGACTAATTAAAACCTTTAAAAAAACTAACTAAAATCTCTTACAAAACAAAAAACTGAAGCCAAGCATGGTTGAACAAAGTAATCAGTGTAGTCACTAAATCGATTATTTTTTGTATTTGAAGCTGAACGCAAATGAACACATTCTTCAAATGAAGTACAATTTGGATGGGTTAAAGTGTCATAAAAAGTGTGATAGTCTGCAGGCATTGATAATTTGAGTTCTTTCAGGTGCAAAAATGTTGACAACTCAATGGCACATGGTGAATTATATAACGGTGGATGTTCGGCAGGGTAAGATTTCCGTGAGGGACGTCTGGGTATATTAGTCCACATATCTGTGAAGTTGAGTTTGTACCGAATAAAGCTTTCTGGCAAGTACTGTAGTTCACAAATGTCAGTCACACACTCCAGTTTTAGAGCCAGGTCGAATACTGGTATACATTGTCATATTTAAAGAAATCTTAATATGTCAATGTAATGACATTGTATGGCGATGGCTTTTCTCTGGCTGATCTAATAATATGTTTATAATCAGCAGGAATAAAAACGTCCCGTTTTCGCCCTAACTTCCTTTCTATAGTACTATGAATGGAGTCAACCTTCATCTGGGAATGACCCACTTCCAAATATTTTTGTTCTATCGTTATATTTTTCTTTACAGAAAACTCGAGAAAAAACTTGATAACTTACTATTTTGATTTTGAGAACAACAGCCGTCGCTCCATATAACAATTTTTGAAGGTTTGTGCTTCTCGATTTCACCTAAAAGGAACTTCGCCATAACTGAAGCAAAAATATCGCTTTCTAAATCTCCATTGGCCTCATGCCATAAAAAGCAAGATACATCTGTATCATTCAAATTGTAGAATCTCAGGTTGTAAACCTTTAACTTGGTTTTGAACTAAATTGATGATGCCTGTAAACGTGGACACAATAAAACCGCCTGGAGATCCACGGTATAAACTCAGATGTTTTCATCGCCAGAGGAGGTTGCAGATTCTTTGTCTTTATTCTTCTCTTTTCGTGCTTGATTTTTTCTAGTGATGTCTGCTTTATAAAAGATTGTCATCTAAATTTTCATTTTTGTGTATCATACATGAATTACACTGGTTCTTTTTCGCAGAGTAGATGTCGAGATTCATAGAATTGAACACTTTCATGAATGTTCTCCAGGAACATACCCTTCTACTTTCTTGTTCACAGTGATTCCACATAAAGTTTTCGACTTGACGATCTTCGGCAAATGTTCTAGAAACTCACGAACAATTTTCTGATAATCGGGTTTCGAAGAGTGTTTCTTTTCTAGAACAGTGGAAGTTTTATCGATGGTAATAGTAAGAAATAAGCTATATATTTACGGTCATAAAATATAAATTAAAAAATTACGAATTACTTTAAAGGTTTAAAGCTCTTGACTGATCAATTTAAACTCGTCGTTGTCGGCTATGTTCGGCAAGGGTCGTGAGTAAAGGCAAGATGGCGCCAAGAAGACGATTCCGGATCGTCGGTCGCTGTCGTCAATGTTCGTGTTCTTGAGTAGGTCAAGATAGCGACATGAGGGCGGTCGGTTATGTTCGGGAGCTCTCGGTTGTCGGCCATGTTTGGAAGCTTTCGGTCGTTGGCTATCTTCGGAAGCTTTCGATCATGTACACGTTCGGTTTTTGTCGGCAATGTTCAATGTTCGAAAATTTTTGCAGTCGGCTATGTTCGGCAAACAGAACTGTATAAATATACCTGTACTTGTATAAACAGACCTGTACCTATATAAACCCGACTGCGTATTCTTGGCACCATCTTGCCTTTACTCACGACCCTTGACGAACATTGCCGACGACGACCGAAATTCAAATTTTGCGCCAAAAGCGAGCTAGAAACGTCATCATATAACTAGTATTTTTAATTTGGAATATGTCAGTGGCGTACCATTTTTTTTTAAATTGAAATTATTACCCATATGGGCGCCAATTATCATGATGAACATAAAATTATTATATCCAAAAATGGGCAATAATTTTCTCTTAAAACCCACGAAATTTCATTTACATATTTCGACCGGTTTCAGGGCAATAAATAAATCATCAGTTTTTGCGGGTATACGTTTATACCGTGTATCCCACGGAAAAGTTGACATATGCATTTACCTATACAATCTTTGGGCATTTACTATGTTAAATACAAAATTAACGTATATCTTTTTTTCTGACAATTCGAACACAATATAGTAATATACTAGTGGCCTGGGCGCACCTTCATGCATTTTGAATTATTACAGGCGTCAATTTGAAATAAACTAAAGTTAAAATATTTCAAAAATTAATGGAGATCGTTTTGCGTTAATCGCTTATATATACACCTAACCTCATAAAAAAGGAAAATTACGATAAGTAGTGAAACAAAAACTATCAATTATCATTTTGTCTACGATCATTATTTATAATAAACCTTGTGTAAGCGTCAGACTTACACCACAGGCGTGATGCCGATTAGCTCAGTTGCTAGAACGTCGTTCTAATAACGCGAAGGTCGTGGGTTTGATGATCCCCCCATGGGTCAAATAAGTTTTTATATAGGAATTATGGCTAAAAAATAAAAGGAGTTGATCAGCTGACCGGCTTCACAGATCAAACACGTATTTTTCCTCTTATTCGTCATTACTTGGATATTTCTGTGTCGGTGAATCCATCATGGCTATGCAAAAATTGATTAATCTTTTTTCTTTAATTTAGTTTTGCACTCTTAAAATGGAGAAAAATGATTTGCGTTAATCGTTTATACACTGTGTCCAAGATAAGAATGAACAGCATGGGGATCTTGAAAACTGTAGAAGATACAAGATTGCTCAAATTGTAAAAAAGGTGGGCAATTTAGAGTATATTTACATGGTGTTTGAAAAGTTTGATAATATTTTCGTTTTTACAAAAAATCAATTTTTGGTTTTTATTTTCGTATTTTTGTCTTTATTTTTAAAAATATTTAAAAAAATGGCGCTTTTCATACAAAAACACCTTGTATTTGGTAGTGTTTTTTATTACAAATTCAACAATGTATCACACATAATTGTTTAGAACCTAATTATGTAAGAAAGTAGTGGTAGTAGTCGTGTTTTTTTCAACAATATTTTTATCTAACCAAGATTTAACTACACTTTAACTAATCTGACCCTTAATGAACTATGTTGTTTCTTAAAAAAACAGCAGTTTTCGTGCCATCATAACGTCATACTTATATTATTATTTACTTTTTTTGTTATTCGAAATTTACGAGTTTACTATCAGTAGATGACAGAATAAATGATAGTAAGTAGTTTTAGATCCTAGTTTTATCTTTAATTTAAAAGAAAACTAATATAATACGATAATATATTCTATGATCTATTTGATGAAGAAGACCAATATTATAATTTACTATTACAATACAATAGTTCCTTGGATTCTTTTAGTGACCGTGAAGATGCGACACGAATAGAGAACTATACTATAAAATGAAAAAGAATTTGTTAATCATTTTCGATTAACTAGAGCAACTGGTAATTAATTAATTTACAAAAATTCCTATGATAATATTCATTTGTTGTTACAGAATGCATTGGTAAATCACATATTATGTCGACAGAGAAATCAGGACGTGAAAAAGTTACAGCAGAGGAAGGAATTTTAATAATACTGTGTTATTTATCGAACACAGAAACATTTAGACAATTAGCAGATTGTTTTAATAAAACAAGGAGTACTATCTATAACGTCGTTAAGAAAATAACACTCTATTTGGCTACCATCAATGCTCATTATACAGTGACCGGCAAAGAGTTTGCATCAAATGGGAAAAATTTTTGTAATTGAGATATCCGAAAATTTCTTTTGGCAAATGAATTCAGCATATCGAATGACAAAAAAAGCACTTTGACAAATGTCATGTGACCATTGTCATGGCGGTAAATTAAAAAAATATCCTTTAAATATGTAAACAGTGAGATTATATAACAAGATATTGAAAAATGCCTAAGAGGAAAGTTGCTCAGAATTAGATTATACGTCTATGTGCAAATTTTCAAAAGAAAATAACGACTTTTCAAAATATCAGTTTTCCGGCATTTTTATAAAAATTAATACAAAAAATTAAATAAAATGAGTGACATCTGAATAAATGTACTACAATTACATGTTATCGGTAATACAGAAACCTGTATAAAAGATCATACTAACGTTGACATACGTTTATGAAAATTAATTCAGACAGTTATTCAGAATGAGTCATGCGCATTAATTCTAGACAAGCTATTAAAGAAATTACACTTGTTTTAAAAAAAATTATAAATTTAAATACGTAGCTCGATGTCCTCGCTGCACACATCAAGCGCTATCTTCAATTTCGATTTTTACAAACTTCGTGTGAATAAATATTTATGGAATTTTGCCAATAAATAGATTAAACAAATCAAACAACATATTAAAGAAAAAAATTGCACTTTTTGTAAAAAAATAATTAATTTATTAAGGTAGGTCTACATTAACTCTTTTTTTTACGTGATTGAGATTCGCCGATAGCTCTATATGTATTCCATGTGTTAGTGGAAACAAAAATTTATTCAGGCGAACGTTGTGAAAATTGAGATCGACAATAGCGCTTGATGAGTGCGGCGAGGACCTCGAGGTACTTTCATAAATTAATAACTTTTTTTTTAAGTAAATATTTATTTTTCAATATGTTATTGAGAATTATTACAAATTTATTCACTCGAACTTTATCAAAATTGGGATTAAAGACTTCGCCTGATTGTAGCAGCGGTTAATGTAATTCCTGTTTTAAACAAATTGTTTTGGATTTAACTAGTATGTTCTGATAAAATACAAAACGTTTTGGTACCCAGTAAAACGTTTTGGCGCAAATCATTTGCTAGACGTGCAAACATCGACACTGTGATATTCGAAAACAAAGTAGCATATATACCGTGTTCCACGGAAAAGTTTGCATAGGGATTTACTAGGTTAAATCAAATATTAACGTATATCTTTTTTTGACACAATCCGAACACAATATAACAACACATCATCTTGAATAGATAAAATAGAACAAATTGAAGAGATAATAATGAGTAATCAAAGCGAATTTTTCTATAAAATTAATAAAATGGGTTGTTTTTTAGGTAATTTTTTATAAATTTTTATTCATTAACCGAATGAATTTTTTATTTAATAAACAGCCTTCGTGCACGATTTTGTTAATTTGTTGCCTAGTAATATTTTGCGCTCCCTAACCAGGGTTCGATTCCGATTGCAGTATTTTTTTTTAACTTTATTGTTGATATTATAATACAATTTTTAAAGTGAACTTGAAAATAGATTAAACCCAGTTTATGAAAATTGTGTTAATAATAACATTGTTAATAATTTTATTAATAAAAAGTTACCGCAATCAGAATTGAACCCGGAGTGTTGACATAAATCATTATAAAATTTTTACTGTTTTTTTTTTAATAAAATACGCTTTAAACATTTGCATTACCACATAAATTTGTTCTTATTTATCTATCTAATAAAATATGTTGCTATATTGTGCTTGAATTGTGCCAGAAAAAGATATGCATTAATATTGAATTTAACATAGAACTTTTCCGTGGGACACACGCTATATTGTTGTATCATTCTGGCTGCCGGTTGGATTTTAGTATTTCATTATTATCAAGCATGGACATTGACTGCGAGAAAATTATGTGTTTGGTCATAGCAAGACCTGCGCTATTTAAAGAGAGAATATCACAATCGTGGTTTGACTGATAAATTGTGGTTAGAAATTGCCGAATAATAAAGCCAATAATTTCTTGCAAATTCTCCATACATTAAAATTAAAAAAACACACACACTGACAAAGTACTACATGTAGTTCCTAGAAAACGTTTTCAATGTGTAGAATATAGAGAAAAACGTTTTTGTTCAAATCAAAAAGTTTTACTATATGTTTGATATAACTTTATTAGTGTGCAGTCAGTCAAGTGAAAACGTTTTTGTATCACAACGTTTTTGATTTATCCGTGTGTCGGTTTACTTATCATTGCAAAAATAATATTAAAATGTTTATCGATTAGTGATGCTTGTATTCATTAATAACAAAAATTAGAAATTACATTATAAATGAAATATGAAAAAATGGGTAGTACCATTGATTATGGTAGTACACAAATTTTACAGACTTAAAAGTGTAACCGTTGATAAGCCACTTGGTTTATCAAAATCTGTAATTTACAGTACGGAATCCGTCGACCAGTCACTAGATTCCTTAAAGTCTAGGTCTTCGTCAACACCTGGTTGGCATAGGGTTGAAGGGAGTTAGTGCATTAATTCCCCTCAAGGAGCACTTAATTCCAGCTTCGCTACACCCACAACCCCTGAACAACCCTTGTTACATAAAATTGAGGAAAGAAGCGGCTGTGGACCGGGTTCTTTGGTAGTCAAAACAGCGTGAAGACCAAACTTTGAAACCTGTCATCCTCAGAACATCGGATCCATCTGGTGTCCTAACCACTTTTACACTTGTAGGTAAACTCTGAAGCAATGTTGACGAGCGGCTTCGGATGTTGTCGTAGGGATGCCAGATTGAATTTGGATTTCACTAGGATTTTGGAAAACTGGTCGAATCGCAGTGTATCTAAAGTCCTACCCTTAGAGAGTAGTTAAAAATCGTAGACCAGCTTTGGTTACCAGCTTGAGTATCATGCTCGTAGAAAGGTTTTATTTCTACGACAAGACATTTAATTCCAACCAACTTCTTTACAACTTTTTCTTGCCTTGGTTGAAGAGTGCTAAAGTTGGAGAAATATGAGTGGCATTCTGTAGTTGTCTGCTAGTTTGAAGCTGTTCAGACTAAATATTTTTAACGGAGTCGTTTTAAAAAATTAGGCTCTGCTTAATTTATTTATTTCTGACCGGGATATTATAAGCTTATATCGTCATAGTTACGCTATCAATAAAGAGGGTCATTATAGATTCTATAATTCCCTCTATCTTTCATAAGTAAAAATAAAATATAAAATGCTGATATACATATACGTGTATATATTTATAAAATGAAAACTGAACCATATTTTATTTATTCGCGTCATTACAAATAATAAATGTACAATTTTCGTTTTTAAAATGAACAATATTTTATTGAAATCGGTCAGAAATAAAATTATCTACGTACCACGGGAATTAATGAGCCTTAATAACCTCAGGAAATTGCCCTTGATACATAAATAACTATTGCAGTTCTGGGTAGACGTCCGCATTCTGAGTTCAAACATGTGTCATTTTTGATATTGACATTGACCGTTATTAATTTTTAAAGCAAACAAACACTAGAGATTTTTTACAAGTTTTTTTGAAACTAAAAATTAAAAAATGTTTTAAGTCATTTTATTAGTTGGTTTGTTTTACCCCAGAGAGGTCTCGTAAATTGGTAAATTTTGATATAGGAACATGAACCCTTAAACGGCTTAGTTGGTGAGATACAGAGTGTTGAAAGTTTAAAATATAAATTAAAAAATTGCGATAAATCAAAAATGCGTTCAAAATTTTTTTCAAATTTGGTGACCAATATGCTCTTCAAGAAAGTCATATTTTGACATAAACTAACTGTTCAAAAATTTAAACAGTGGCGCGCTATAAGGGTTAGTGACAACTTTACCCTCCTATTTTTACGCCACTGGAGCAAATAATTTTTACAAATTTTTTAAAATTCATTAAAAGTAATAACATTTTATGGTGCTAAAATAAACGATCATGAAGATATTTACTTCAGTTTAAGTGTGAACGCAAAGTGTTGAACAAGAGTGGGTAAGAGAATTTTGGACGAAAAAGGGGCTAAAGCAGGGGTGTTAGTCTGTTTTCGATTTATATTAGAGATTTAGAGGAAGAATTGGAAAAATATTAGGTAGGAGGAGTAAAAATAATTGGAAGGAACAAGGTTTGGTTTTTGACGTACACGGGTGATATTGTGGCATTAGCAAAGAATGAAGGAGACATGGGAAGATTGATTAAAGTTTTAAGAGAGACAAAACGACAAGTAAATGAAGAGAAAAAAATAATTGAATTTAAAATGAGAAAAGGAAGAAGAAAAGGAAAATAAATGGTGGTGGGAAAAAAAGAGGTATAGAAAGTAGACGAGTTTAGATATTTAGAGAATAATATTAAATATATGACAATAAGGATGGAGAGCATATGAGAGATCCTCGGAGAGAGCTAAACCAAAAAGGAAATAGAATAGTAGGGCAAGTATGTGGCATAGGAGAAAGGACATTTGGGAAAGATTTAGAGAAAAGAAGTACATAACAGAGGGAAAAGGTCTGAAAGAAAAAAAATAATAGCGAGCTTGGGGATGAATGCGAAAACATAGAATTCATAAAAGAAGGGTACGGAAAGCTACAGCTCGATGAAACGGATTAGGGGATAAGGGGGAAGGACTACAATGGGCTAAGAAGTGATGGAGAGAAGGAAAAGATTGAGGAAACGAGGACAGGCAAGGAGAAATATTGAATGTATAGTGGGAGTTGGATTAGGGGTTAAGTATTTTTATTTTTAAAACTATAAGAATTCGAATCTTGTTTAATTTGAAATAAAATAAAATTTGATTTGGTAATTTAACGGGTAGGTACTTGGTAAATCATGTATATTAATGATTGAGTTAATTCTCCTGGTGTTTCCTTCTATACACACCGTGGGGGTGTGCGTGACCTCAAGTTGTGATAGCTAGATTTCTTGGGCGTGCTCCCGGGCCGAACGACGTCTAATAAAAAAACACTTTTCGCCACTCATGTTGGGGGGGCGCCTGTTTTTTTAAATAGGACCACCCATCGAGTGATACTTTAAAATGACGGGCTGACCAAGACGGTTTCAAATATGCATGACAAAATTTTTTCAAAAAATATTTTTTCTAAGAATAATTGAGTTAATTCTCCTGGTGCTTCCTTCTATACACACCGTGAGGGTGTGCGTGACCTCAAGTTGTGGTAGCTAGATTTCTTGGGCATGCCCCCGGGCTGAACGACGTCTAATAAAAAAACACTTTTCCCCACTCATATGGGTGGTGCCTGGGGGGGCGCCTGTTTTTAAATACAACCACCCATCGAGTGATACTTTTTAAATGACAGGCTGACCAAGACGGTTTCAAATATGCATGACAAAATTCTTTCAAAAAATATTTTTTCAAAGAATAATTGAGTTAATTCTCCTGGTGTTCTCCTTCTATACACACCGTGGGGGTGTGCGTAACCTCAAGTTGTGATAGCTAGATTTCTTGGGCATGCCCTCGGGCCGAACGACGTCTAATAAAAAACGCTTTTCCCCACTCACGTGGGTGGGGCCTGGGGGGCGCCTGTTTTTAAATACGACCACCCATCGAGTGATACTTTTTAAATGACAGGCTGACCAAGACGGTTTCAAATATACATGACAAAATTCTTTCAAAAAATATTTTTCAAAGAATAATTGAGTTAATTCTCCTGGTGTTCTCCTTCTATACACACCGTGGGGGTGTGCGTGACCTCAAGTTGTGATAGGTAGATTTCTTGGGCATGCCCCCGAGCCGAACGACGTCTAATAAGAAAACCCTTTTTCCTACTCATGAGGGGGCCCCTGTTTTTTAAATACAGTAATAGGACCACCCATCGAGTGATACTTTAAAATGACGGGCTGATCAAGACGGTTTCAAATATGCATGACAACATTTTTTAGAAATTCTTTTCAAGTAAATTGCAACCCTTCAGGGAAAATTTGCAATTTGTATTAATTAATTGTGTCATACTTTCTATATGCTATATGGGTTCTCAATTAAGTCGTCCGCCGGTCTGTAGACCGGCTTTTATTCTACTGAGAATATATAACAATCTAGTAGCCATAAATTATTGTAGTTAGTGCGGTGGAATTTATTTCTATGAATTAGTTCCTCCTTATTCTTATTCTTATGCTAATTAGTTTTTTACCTTTGATTTATGGCAGAACGTCTACATTAAATGTTATTTTAAATTAGCTGCTTTTTACTCAAACTTAACAGCTGTTTCAAAAAAAAATATGACGAAATAACCACTTTAAATTTGTTGGATATCTTGTACTTTGAGTACTAGTTTAATTTCCGTTTTTGTTTCAGGTAACTCCGATAAAATTCAAATTTTGAACGATACCGTACTGATAGGAAAAAAAGCGATCCCAATGGACATTCTTGCGGAAGTAAGAAATAAGACCCAGACAAATATAGGCGGTACGCTTAACAATAATTCGCCAACCACATCAAAAGTGAATGTTAAAACAGAACCTGTTGTAAAAAGAGAACAATGGAATACCCGGATTTTAGACTTTGTCACACAAATTATTAAGTACGTTGCCGGACACAAGTGCTTACAGAAATTGTTGACGAAAAAAGAAACTGATGCAATAAACGAATTATTGAAATTAGCAAGAAGAGAATACTTATATTTTTGTATTCGTCTTTTTACAAGAAAAAAAAAGTGGTATAATGTTTTCAAATTGAAACATCTTTTGCATTTAGATATGTGCGATCGAGAAGTGATGGATATGTATACGAGCTTGAGTGAACATGGGTTTGTGGATATTAGTAAAATATACATTAATACCATCTTTAGATGATTTATCACTTTTTTCTAGATTACACTTCCGAACCAATTGAATCTCTCTTAAGTCATATGCAAGTGGGCGATATAAGAAAAATGTGTGCAAAATTCAAATTGCCTGCAACTCAGCGACAAACAAAAGAAATCATGATGGGAAAACTTTAGAATTTTCCAACCGTCAGACTACTTTAACATATTCAAATAAAAGTATGAGGGATATATTACTAGAAGACATCCAGCAAACATTGGGACCTTGTGTTAAAATTAATATAGAACTGTACAAAGTTTTGCAGAAAATACATTTATTGTATAAATTTGTGTCTCCCGATTTTGAAACTGTTTATGATTTATATCTATTTATGGAACGAATAAAAGATGGAGCAATAGTTATGCCTCAGATTACAGTCAATGAAAATTACGAAGTTTTTTCTTCAATATCTAGTTTTTCTAGGTAAATATAATGTTTATGAAGTTCTGTATCATAATCAGTATTTTTTAGTTTTCAAGCCGCGTTCGATTTGCGTGAGGAAGTTCTTTCAGCAGTTGAAAAAAAACTGACTTTTGAAATTTTTAAATTGTGTTCTGCGGCATACGATGAACTAAGAAAAATCGTTGAGAGGTAATATTCTATTTCAAATTAGTATGTCTTTACGTTTATTGATCTCGTTACTTAAATACTTTTCAATTCTGTTGATATGTTGTTTAACAAGCATCGTCGCACTACTACTGGTTTACCAGGATTTCCGTTCACCGATTTGGAAAATCCTAATTTCAGATTTTGTTTCATTTTTCATTGATTTGCTTTTTGATGAAGATTCATCTTATGTATACGTCTATGAGAGGTGTATTTTTCTAATTTATATCAAGTTATAAGTACCTCTGATTAATTTTCTACATTTATGAAGGTATTAAGAGGGCGATCAAAGTAGAAGGGGATACATTTTTATTTTACATACGATAGAATGATAAGACCACCCACCGACAGATGACGTTTCTTATAGTAATATTTGTTTTTAAATACTTTTACTTATCTTTACAACAATAAGTCTCCGAAAAAAAATATTTTGAAATCTTACACACATTGCATTAAAAAAACATTTGAGAAACTAATCCAATTTGGGTTTTCTTTATAAAGTTTTATATCGGACGATTGGCTATCGAAAAATGAATTGTTTGTATGTTCTGTAAATTTCTCAAACAATAAATAATATCTACGATTCTTCGTCCTGTTTTATGGTTGTTGGGGTACCCGTTGTTGGTATCTGACGTAACAATTCTGTAAGAAAGAATGCGACAAAAAAGCACGATATGTTTTATTTAAAATTATATTTTTCTTCAAGCGACAATAAAACGTCATATTATTGAACTACTGGCAGACGCTAAAACTTTTTTACTGTCTAGACATTAAAAGCAAAACAGTTATTTTGTTTTCACAACTATTTAGAGGTTGGTACCTCGGTTATGTCATATTATGAATGTAACAGTAAAGTACCAACTTCATTCGTTCTGAATAAAACGTCACTATAACACTCGAGAATCTCGAAAATTTGAAAATAACACATGAAAACTAGCAATAAACGCTTGAAGAAAAATAATATATTTCACTTGGAGTTAAAAATGTAATTGTTTTGCTTAATTTGCTGTCTCGGCTGACGCCTCGCCAGCAAACTTTTAAGCTCAACAATTATATTGTTTAACTCCTAGTAAATAATCTACTATTATTTTCTGCCATGCCAATTTGACAATCGATTTCATGCACCTTAGTATTATCACAGAATAATAATACTTCATATTTATTATTCTGTGGTATTACCTTCATTCATATAAAAATTTTAATAACTAGATTACCCCAGGCTCCTAGGAGCCTCTTGTTTTTACGTAATACGGTTCCGGAGTAATAAAAATGTAAAAATTACAGTTTTTCGTATTGACAATGTAAAGTACCTTGAAAAAAAATTTAAAAAAGAAAAAATTATTGCACATGCGACAGGGGCACAAAATGAACGTTTTTCTTAAATAAACTTTTTCTGTATCGATTATAATTTAGAAATTATGGCCGTTTTAGTTTTCGATTGAAATTTTTCGGAAAAGTTTTTCGCTTATAACTTTTGAAAACACGCGAGGTCAAAAAAAAAACTGAAACGGCCAAAAGTGTTTATTTCTTTATGCACGTAAGATTCTTTTTGAATTTTGAAAATCGGTCCGAAAATAAGCGAGTTGTGTTCAAATTACGGCTCAATTTGTTTGAAATTTTGTTGACTATTTTTAACATTTTTTTAAACTCGAAGATGCGCTCGCACAAAAAAAATCTAAATCCGAAAAATAAAGACACATCTCTAGTAAACTCAAAACTTTTTTCGAAACGAAAATATCTCGATCCGTTTAATGCGAGACGAATTTGAAAAAGGTTGATTTTCGCATCGAATCTGTTCCTAGCAACGTGAACAAAGAACCGAGGTGATAAGAAAAATATAAGTTAATATAACAGCTTCATAAGAATTGCAGGTGGAATTGAAATTAAAATAAGCAAAAATTATAACACAACGTAGAACTGACTGCATGTGATAACAAAAAATAGTTCGTAAATTTTAAAATGGTTTTTTACGTACTGTGACGAAACGCGTGATTTTTGTAACGAATTTGAAATCATTTGAGTTATAAATAACATTTTTTTGTGTTACATACAAATTTTTGGAAAATAGCAAAAATGGTATTTAATTTTTTAATAGTGTATCGGTGATCGGTGTTACCATGGTTACCATTTTGAAATTGTAATTCTACAATTTCACAACTAATGACGAACAGTTTTACTTTAGTTACGGTAGGTGGAATATTTTGACACGTACTTAGTTTATAAAAATGTCACATTGATATGTCAAAATTAGTATTTGATACCCTTGGTTTTCGAACACTGAGATTCCTTCAAATTGCTAAAGTATAGTAAATCATATTCAGTGAGGATTTTTACAACTGAACATAAAAAATACTACTAAATAACTAGTTTGCCACTGAAGTGACATGGGCTTCCTAAAATCAACATAGTGATAACATCATGGATTCTAATGAGCAGGGTGTCTGATTTATGTGAATGATTAAATATATAAAAATACAGGGTGAATCACTACCAACGTGATGGATGTTTGTAGCTATACGGTGAATGTTTCACTAGTTTAGTCATTGTAGTTGCTTGCAGGTTGATAAATATTACATTTGAAATATACAATATGTTGCAAAAAAGTGTAACGCATCAAAGCTATATATTTTCTTATGGAAGACCCTGTATTTTATTGAGTTATTTTATTGCCCGCCAAAAATAAGGTGTACTTTCATAAAGGTTTCCTATACCTAAATACAGAGTGTTCCGAGTTACATGGACTTTTCTTAAAATGTGAAGAATAAAAAAAAGTCAGTATGTTCTAAATCAACAAATCATTACAAATTTCCTCTTACGTCTAGATAATTCGATATTAGCTGATTGTATTCCATGATTGATAGTCAACATTTCTATACAGGGGGTTCAGAATTTATAGGTTAATTATTAAATCATTCAAATACCGTATTTTACATAAAATTTATTAATTCATAACGTTAACAAAGAAGTTCTCTTTTGAATAGTATAAAGGTTTCTCAGACAGCCTAAGAGCCAGTTGACCCAAAGTCGGTTAAATTTAACCGACGTTGGTGCAACTGGCCCTGCTTGTTGCTTTTTGGGCAATTTACAATTTTTTTAATTAATGGTAAAGCGATTTATTATACACACACTCATTTGACTGATTCCTAAATCATGCTAAATTTCTCTAGTACTTGTATTAGGTAAAATTTTGTTTATGTAAATCTTACAGGTATCATTTCGCGCAGAACTCCACATAATAAACGTGTAAAAAAGTGTGCGGCGACATCAAACATTATTCTCGAAAAATAAAATAAATTTTAGACTGCGTCGTAACTTAATAATTTTCATAAAAAAACTGAAAAAATTGATACTTTGTAGGAAAAAATCCACATTTAAGAAAGCAAGTAATGTGCAACGCAAAGTAATGGGTCAGGGTGCGCGAAGTTTACACGTGTATGAAAACTTTAACAAAATTTTATCGTCAATCGTTAGTGCTTCTTACAGCTTCATTTTTTGCAGAAAAAAAATGTTAAAGGGCGTGCCAACTTCACACTTCATCAGAAGCACTAACGAAAATTTTGTAGGCATTTGTTAGTTTTATTATAAAAGAGAGTATCCCCCCAAGCCTTTATAAAAAAAAATCAAAGTTTGATTAAAAGCACTAACAAAGATTTTATAGTTGATCGTGCCAACTTCACGCTGCATAAATTATCCGTGAAGTTGGCACATCTATGAAAGCATTAACAAAAATTTTATAGTTGAGCGTTAGTGCTTTATAAAGAAGTTGTCTTGCCCAATCGCATTTTGTTTCACCAGAAATATGCATTCAATTATAAGTGCTTATTAGAACTGACATTCATTCATTTTGATCTATTTGTAGAAAATCATAGATAAGAAGGTTTCTATGCAATTATTATTTTCCGATGGGACTTGGTTTTTTGGTATTATTATGTATTGAAATCAATAAACAACATATTTTTTTCATTCAATATTCAATAAAAAAGAAAACCTGTACATTCTCCTTAATTTCTAAACAACTTTTTAGCATAAGCTATTTTGACCATAATGAATTTGGACTAAATGTAACAGATAGTTGATTCATATTAGTTAGCAAAACACATCTTATCAATATAGTGTTTCTGATGAGAAGTCGACTAGTTCTTAGAGTTTAAATTTTCTTCAAAACGCTTAGACAGGATAATTTCCTCGACGAACCATTAACGATAAACTATAAAAAGTTTTATTAGTTTTTTAAACTCTTAGGGGGGTGTGATTTCTTTCATGAAGCACTAAGAACCACTAACGTAACAGTAAGAATCGACTATAAATGTTATGCTAGTGCTAGTTGAAGCGTGAAGGGTGTACCAAACCCTTTAGGATTTAATTTTTCTGCAAAGGTTTGGAGAGATAATTTCTTTTACGAACCACTAAGAACCACTAACGAAGCACAAACTATTGACTAGAAACTCCCTAGAAGCACCACTTCTAATCATGCGTAATCTAATCACGCCCTTTAGGATTTCATTTTATGTGCAAACACTTGGGGAAGATAATTTTTTTATGAAGCACTAACGAAGTACTAACGATCGACTATTCATGGATTTTAAAAAAAAAAAAAAAAAACACAAAGGTATAGCGCACGAAAGCCCCTTTAAAAAAATTCGTACACAAAGAGAAAATTAAAATTGCGTTTTAGGAAAAAATAGTTCAAACAAAAGTATAGACAATAAAATTTCCCACAGCCTTTCTCTAATGACTTTATTTGTATTATCGATATTGGTGGAGATATTGCTAAAACAATTAGTGTCATATGATAATCTATCTCACTAATTAATTAAAATAATTTAAACAAAAGTTGTGAACAATTAAATTAAATCATTTGAAGAAAAAATGTGTAAAATGAATATTTTTCTAAATATGTATTTAAAAAATTCGAAAATCTAAATTTAATCAGATTAATTTAATACACATGTGCAAAGTTTAATAAAAATCGGATCTGTAATTTTCTTGATGATATATTCTTCACATAGAGGTTCAAATACGCACGAGCGGCCGATCATCCAACAAAAACATTCTTTTTTTCTTCATCATAGCGCACTAATTTTAATTAATTAATTAATCAAAAATAATAGTACTAAATCTCAAGTAATCAAGATAAATATTAACACCATACAACTCCTCGAAGAACAATAGTGGAATTCATGAAACCGAAAAGGTTTAGATAAATGTATTTTGCTCACTGCATTGCAAAGTGTAGATAATACCTCATACAAATATGAAGTATAAATTAACTTAACAATATCAAATATTTTATTGTACGACTTAGTTTGCGATAACAACTGAGAGAAAGGTATAATAGCAATATATTAAGTAAATGCGATTACGTTCCTCGCCTTCTTTTAAATAAAAGCTGAACTATACTATATATTTTAGGTGCCATTAAAATATCCAAACAATTTTTAAAAAGTTTTAAATTGGACTGCATGTTTAAATTATATTATTTCTTGTTCATACTCAGAATGTGAGATTTTGTAGCCTAACTTAGGGAATGATACAAAAAACTAGCATTTTAATAACTTTTAAAACTTCTCTTTTCAATTTTTGAACGCTAATAACTTTTTATGAAATGAAATTATTGTAACTATATTTGGTCATTCCCTAAATGATCATATTGTAATCCTAAACTTACTTTTAAAAATTCAAATTTTTTAGTTAATTATGAGAATTAAATTCTCAAAAAAACAGAGTTATTCTGGACGCTGCTGCCACCTTTTAGAATAAATCGCAGCGTTTGCCCTCTTAATAATAGTGAAATCATGCAGATTGTTCATTATACATGCTGTAAATTAATATGCAATATTTTTCAGTTCTGTTCCTGATAACCGACCTTCGTGCATAGTTCGGTATACACCCGGTCACCAATACGCCTCCGCTTTGTCAACTGGTTTAAAACACTTGACTAAACATTACCCAACCGAAGTAAAAGAATGGTTGCAGTATCTAATACAACAACCTATGTATTGCAGAAAGTCGATTGGCTCTTGGTACAACACTCTAATCACAGTGCAGTCTCTCCACTTGAAGCAAAGGGAAATGGTATAATTTGTGTTACAGTTCGATATACGTAATTTTGACTCATTTTTCAACGTAGGCAAACGACACGTTGATTAAGGCATTGCAAGAAACTTCATCCATAATCGACTTAACCGATTTGAACGATAAAGCTGAAAGGATAAAGCACAGCCAAATGTACAAAATATCCCAATCACTTTTTGGACAAATATCAGCTTTGCAACCCATTTTAATAAAAGATTTTCCTTTTGTTGAAATTGATTCTAAAGCTATTCGAAGGTAATTTTGTATGTACAGGGTGTCCCTAAAATGTGTGGACATCACTTAACCACAGATTCCTGGGCTCAAAATAAGATGATTTAACCCAACTTACTTATATCCAAAAGTGCTTCGTTTAGCCAGTATTCTGATTCAAAGTTCAAAAGTCATTTTTTAGGTGGTTTTTAGTTTTTAATAAAAACCATTATTTTACAAAAAAAGAAAAAACCGCAAAAAAACACAAAAAAATTTTTAATTTTAAAAAAAAAAAATTCTAAAAAAAAAAAAAAAAAAAAAAAAAAAAAAAAAAAATTAAAAAAAAAAAAAAAAAAAAAAAAAAAAAAAAAAGAGACATTCAATAGTAAACTTTTTGTTACTTGTTAATTGATGAGATCTTTTAAGGTTTAGACACAAAAAAATAAAATCTGAGGGACCGCGCACTGCATTTCTTAAAACAGATATTATCTAGCAGTCTGGTATTCTAAAAAATAAATGACGATAAGGCATTTTGTTATGATATTTATTAGTGACAAGTAGGTATGTACTTTACTAGATCTACAGTAAATGCTCAATGTGACCACCACCTTCCTGGATGCAAAGGTTGATTCGACGCAAAAAATTGAACTGTACTCGTTGTAACATTTCTGCATCATTCTTAATGGACTGTGAAGTGTTCTGTACTCTGGCCCAAAGTTCGTCCTGTGTGTTTATAGGACGAGAATACACTTTACTCTTTAGAGCTCCCCACACAAAAGAATCGCAAATATTTAAATCTGGTGAACGAGGTGCCCATTTTGCAGGAGCATCAGCTCCTCTGCCTATCCATTTGTTAGGAAATTGTACATGAAGATGATTCCGAACGTTCAATGTAAAATGTGGTGGTGCTCCATCATGTAGAAACCACATGTCGCGTCTAAGATTTAACGGCAAGTGTTCTAATAAATCGGGTAAGGTATTTACAAGGAAGTGTAAATAATTCTCTCCATTTAAACGATTTGGTAAAATGACAGGGCCTATGATGAAACTGCCGATTATCCCTACCCATACATTAATTCGAAACTCATGTTGAAAGTGGCGTTGCTTGATGACATGTGGATTTTCATCTGCATACACATGTTCGTTGTGCAAATTTGTCATACCCTCCTCGTGAAACATGCCTCATCAGTAAAGAGAATTTTGCTATTAAAATTGACATCTTCAGCTCTTTTTTCTTGAATGAACCTACAAAACTCAAGACGCGCGATGGTATCAGCTGGCAAAAGCTCCTGGACGTTTTGTACATGATAATGATATAGCAATTGTTCTTTAAGAACTCTATGAGCAACATTCTTTGAAACGCCTGCTTGCAATGCTAAGCATAGCACTTACTTCTGGATTTTCTTCTACTATTTCCAGAATTTGTTCTTCTAACCTGGGTGTGCGAATTGTACGAGCACGTCCACGATCAGCTGTGATCGATGCAAGGTTTCCTGTTTCGCGAAGGCGTCTTTCAATGTTTGCAAAAGTTTGACGATTGGGCACGCGACGATTTGGAAATTTTTCGTTGTACACTCTAACACTTCTCCGACAATTTCCTTCGCAATATCCTAAAACCATCAACATATCCGTTTGCTCAGCATAAGTGTAGTTTACAGCCATCACTACGTAAATAACGAAGAATATTCACTGCTAAAGATCACTAGCTAACACCAACAGCAATTTGAGTCGCTTCACAATTGATAACCAATAGCTATTATCATTTATTTTTTAGAATACCAGACTGCTAGATAATATCTATTTTAAGAAATGCAGTGCGCGGTCCCTCAGATTTTATTTTTTTGTGTCTAAACCTTAAAAGATCTCATCAATTAACAAATAACAAAAAGTTTACTATTGAATGTCTCTTTCTGAAACTATTTTTTGAAAAGTTATTGGTCTTAACATTAAAAAGTTTTTGAGTGGTTTTTGCCGGGTTACCCGTGTTTCGTACACTAATGGTCCACTGATAATAACTAACATCACCTTAAAAGATGACCTACATCTGTAAGGAGTGCAATACCAAATATCATCAAAATCGACAAAACCGTTCTTTTGTTATAAGCAAAATAAAAAATTTCTTTTGAACTTTGAATCAGAATACTGGCTAAACGAAGCACTTTTGGATATAGGTAAGTTGGGTTAAATCATCTTATTTTGACCCAGGAATCTGTGGTTAAGTGATGTCCACCCTTTTTAGGGACACCCTTTTTACAGAAAAGGGAATATATAATTTTTTTTTTTTTGTAAAATTTTTTTAAAGAAGGGAAAATAATAAAAAAAAGAATGGTTTTTTTTTTTTTTGGGTGGAGAGGAAAGGGTTGCGTTTTTATTTAATTTGTTTTTTTTTTTTTTTGTTTTGAAATATTATTTTAAAAATGGTTTTGCTAATGGATTGCATTGCGAAGGAACGCTGTTGGTTTCAATATTTTCATTTTATTTTGGGATATAATATACGGAAATACAGTACCGTACGCTTTATCTATCTGCGAAATTCAGTATTATCCTTTAGATTTACTTACGAAAGAATTTTACCCAAAAAAAAAAAAAAAAAAAAAAAAAAAACTAAAAAAAAAAAAAATGGTTGGTCGAAAAAAAAAAAAAAAAAAATAATTTGGAAAATTTGGAAGAAAAACACGCAAAAAAAACTTAAAAAAAAAAAAAAAAAAAAAAAAAAAAAAAAAAAAAAAATAAAAAATATTATAGATAGAAAAAAAAAAAAAAAAAAAAAAAAAACACTACGCCTTAACCAAAAAATTAATTTTTCTCTTTTTCCCTCCTCCTTTTTACTTATTTAAAAAAAAAAAAAAAAAAAAAAAAAAAAAATAAATTTCAATGCTCACTAGGTTATAGAAGTACTATACCAACGGTTAAATGTGGTACGTTTTGCAGAATTCTTTTTTTAGGTAACTGAAAAAACAAAATGTTTAGAATGTAATGTTCCTCAATAACTCTGTAACATCTAAGATGACCTCCTCCACAATGCTCAGATTGTCATATTTTATGGTATCAATATTCGACTTTGATTAGTGTAAAACGAAATAAGCTGTTCAAGAATCCACAGCGTCCTAAATTGTAGTAAAAGTGATTTCACAAGCCCTAGGTCTTAAAAATTGATTGGTGAAAAGTGGAATTTTTAATAGCATTTCGTTTTAGAAGATGACTTTTTTCGTATCCTTCATGAAAACGCCATTTGATTAGCTAAAATTAAAAAGGAATGTTTTATTTTACTAATCAGCAACAGTTTGTTTACTTAGCAACACTTTACTCATTAGCAACACAATTGTACAAAGAAAAATATTTACAATTTTTAATGAAACATCCGTGATTCTTGAATTTTGATTAGGATAAATGCTGCCAAGAGTCATCCTTTGAAGCTTCCTGTTGATTCGAGCCTTTAAACATTTTCTTCGATAAGAATCTTATTTTGCATGCTTCCTCCTATACAGGGTGCAGCAAATAAAGCGTTGGTTAGACGGATCTCAATAACTAAACGTAGCTGAAAATTGAAAATTGACATACAGGCGTTTTGATGGGTGAGCTATTGATTGAAAATATTAGCATCCACTTGCCACTTCTACTTATATAGGAAACATGTTATAAATTCGATACTTTAAATGGGACACAAACTATATTTTTTAGTAAATATGTCTTGACATCTCGTAGTTAAAATGACACGTAAAATATTATAAACAAGTAGATCGCTTAGATGGCGCCTTGCACTTTAACGCACACAAGTTCTTACAGTTAACTGTTGGCATTTACTTAGTTTATATTTTTTAATTTTCTGAATATTTACGTTATTGTGAACAAATTTTGTTAATAATTCCCTATGTTTATCTTGAACAGTTTTTAAGTTATAATTTTTTTAATCTAAACTTTACTTTTTTTCTATGTAGAGAATGTCGATTATCTTCTAATTAGATTTGGATAATATCTTACATATTTAAGAAACTGTTCATAGCATAAGACTGTATCGTTTATAAATACTAATTTGTTATTTTTATTATAAATTGGAGTTCAGCCTTCATATTAAAAAGTGACATAACTATGTTTTTGAAATGGAATATTTTTGTCTATGATTCATTATTTAAGAATTCATACACTATCTATTTGTATTAGGTTTACCTATATCTATGTAGATTTCCGGTAATTCCAGTTAGATCATTTATTTTTACTCTTAAGTTTTCAATAATAGTATAAATAATTAATAGAATAAACAGTTGTGTGACAGATCAAGATAGTTTCTAATTGATTTTCTTAGAAAGTAATTATAAAATTTAAAACAAATATTTAGTGTCAACAAATGATCAAAGTGAAATTACCGAAAATTGAGATGAGATATGTGTAGGTACACATAATACAGATACATAGTGTATAATGTATAGTTCTAAAATAATAAATCATATACAGGGTGTTCGTTTGAAAAAGATAGTGTCACATTTTAGTATGACGACTTTACTCCCATTTCTAGAACACCCTGTATAATAAAATAACAATTTACCACTTACAAACGATACAGAGTTATATTGTGTAAAGAGTCTCAAATATGTAAAATGTAAGCAATTATCCAAATCTCATTAGAAAATATTCGACTTTCTCAAGGGAAAACGTTAAGTTTAGATTGAAAAAAATATATAACTCAAAATTTGTTCAAGATAGACATGGGAATTATTAACAAAATTTGTTCAGAATAACGTAAACATTAAGAAAATCCCATTTAAATTATCGGATTTATAACATGTTTCCTGTCTAACCGGAAGTGGCAAGACGGTGCTTATATTTTCAACAAATAGTTATACTTTCAAAACCTCTCCATGTCAATTTTTAATTTTCAGCTACGTTTAGTTATCAACATACGTCTAACCTGCGCCCTCTAAAATCCTCCAAGTCTTTTCAAATAAAGGATACTGTCCCCATCAGGCGTAAACCTTTTGATGGATGTGAGTGGATGTAGCGGATATAGAAACCCATAGTGTTGAAGACTAGCAGAGGATTTGTTTTTTATTTCATGGCTTGAAGCTCATTATAGTACCTACCCCTTTCCTCTCCAATACGAGCTAAAAAGCTTCGGCTGGAGATACAGTTCCACCACAGACTAAGGTATGCTCTATGTATTTCTATTCTTCTTTAATAACTTCGCAAGTCTACACAAAAACTTGTATCAAGTTCCTATTAGTGCCTATAGTCAATTTGCCCAATGCCCTTTATGGCCTGAACCTTTACAAAAATTTACCCTTATTATCAACCAACATGGTAGTTGCACTCCTTCGCATACAATGCCCTGTGAAGGTACTGGAATCAGGAAGCTTCAAATAATGAGCAATTTTTCTCGGCAAACTATCAAATGTGTTAATCCCCAATCCCCATCGGTTGCACAGTGCATTTACCATTCCTGTAACAAACGAAAAATCTTAAATGATTACTGTTTTGTGGCCTTAATTTACGATACTTCCGATATAACTCAATTTTCGTTTTCGTATAACGTTAACGATAATAACTGATTCATTCTCTTCTATATAGTTAATTGTTAGTGTTCATTCGTTCTTTCCCTCGCATTGACCAATTTAAAGCAAAAATTAATGCCACTTTCATAAATAGATACGATTTATTCGAATCATCATTTAGAAACTTCAGAATTTGTTCATTTGATAACACTTGATTTTTTGGGTTCATATTATTCATCCTGTTTTTTCAGAAGTGCAATTAATTGCTTCTATTTTAAAATGTCACTGCCTGTCACTTATAAAGTTTTAGATAATATGTGATTATGATTTTGACGAACAAATTTTTCATCTGGTTTCAACAGGATGGTTGCCAGGCTCATGACACTTTTCATGTTCAACATTTTTTGAGAGAACACTTTTGAAAATGATTCTAAATAATTTCGATCGCCTAATTTTACACTATGCTGCTACTACTACGTCTACTAATTTCATATTAAAGATATCTTTCAAAAACCTGTCTAACTGATCAAAAATTCAATAAGAGTGTCATGAGAAACAAAAGATTATTTGGTAACCAATCTTTAGGCTTCTTTAATTTCACGTTCTTCTAATTACATTTTAGAAATTTTGTGCATATCTCACGTTCCAATTAAATTTTTAAGTATGTTATATATCTTTGAAAAACTATAATCAAAATGAAATCATTAATCGTTAATAAAACAAATAACACTTTTCTAGTTACATTAAAATCTTTATATTTAAGTCTGGTCTTTGTCAAAAATAAGAAGATGGTACATTAGTTATTTTGTAGTTATTGAGGAACTTAATGTATTTTACGTTTTGGTTAATAATTATTTCAAAATTTAAAGTGAAATTTGTCGCAGTGAGCATCGAAACTTGGCCACTGTTATCTGTAATATTTATTTTGGAATTATAACAATGATGTTTCAGTGCAAATTTGTTGAAGTTAAAGGAGAAAACGATAAATTATCTTCCAAACAAAAATGCTGGCTGGATTTTCTACGATCGATTGATCTCGACATAGAAGTTTGTCATGTTCACAGTACGTTTAATTGTTATACAGCGTCCTACATTAGTGCGTTGTTCTTTCATAGTGGCTAGCACGTTGGAGATTGGTAAACAAAATTTATACTAAACATAGTTGGTTTAAAAAGATCTACTTCGTAAATTTATTTGTTTACTATACGGTTGTCCCATTTTTACTGTATGGCAAAAAAACATGTTTTTTTATGGAACACCCTGTATCTTTGAAGGTGTCTGGCGTAGTTTCTCAGGGTCTACATAGTCACATAGTCTGTTACAGTGTTGCCAACTTGTAATTGTTTTTCTAAAAAAATTTCCATAAACAGGCTTTACTTTAAAAAATCATAGCGGCTTTGTTTTGTAAATTCAATAAACAAATTTTAGTAGCAACGTTTGACAGGGATAAAGAGCGACATAGAAATTTCGATTTTGTGTTAAGGGCTGTTCGAAAAAATGCAAATTAAAATCACTTATAAGTTGCTATTTTAAACAGAACACCCTGTATTTTATGATGTTTTCTGATATATTTTCTTGTGCAAATCCGTTTCGTATTAGCATTCCTTATACCTAAATGTAACCGTTATAAGAATATTTAGTATTTGTGTAAACAGGCTCCTAGGGTTTTCCTACTAGGAAACCCACTTCTAGCATTCTTGTGCTTCCTCCTGTTCCACAATTGAAATATGTGTAATTTCCCAGTTCTACTAAAAATTCATCATTTTGTTTTGTTTCTTGCAACGCCGCTATTTGGAGTCCAAATCTGTTTGTTTTCCCTTCTTATTGCTTTAAAGCCCCTTCTGGATACGTGCTTCGTACATTCCAGGTCCCAAGTTTTATATTTTTGTTTTCATTTCTAGTTCGTTATCTATTGGGATTCTCAAACCCTTCTGCCTCTCTTCTAACTTTTATTTCCTTTCTATCAGTGTCGTTTCTGCAACTTTCCTGAGGTGGTGACATTGACTATCTCTTGTTTATTAAATTTACCAAACAAAGTCGCCGTTATTTTTTGAAGTAAAGCCTGTTCATGGAAAAATTTCAGAAAGACAATTATAAGTTGGCAACACTGACATGTTGCTACCTAATTTTGCTCATGGAATTTTAGAAATTTGGTGGGTTTTAAGCGATTCAGATTTCTGAGAATTTTTAAATTGGTTACATCTACAACTCTCAATCATTTGTTTAATTTCAAAATTTAATGTTGGCCAAAAAATTGATTCTTTTGCTAATTTACATTTTTTATAGCTGGAATGATTGTAATGTAGATTATTTAATACAGCATTTCTTAAAGCTTTCGGAATTAAAATTGTCTGACTTTTATATTCACTGTGTCCGCGGGTTGGGTACCCAATAGGGAAAAAGTTTATAAAAAAATTTGTTTTATAAAATTTTGTAAAAAATAAATAATGATACTTATCCCTTGAAGCATTTTTATACTTTCCTAATTTATTAACACCCTGTACATGTCATCTAAAAGTTTCTGATCGTGAATTCATTTTTTCTAAAAGCCGAACTTTTTATAAAGAATAACTTTTGGTTATAAAATGAATAAAAATTTTTCCCTATTGGGTAACCCAAGTACCCCAATCTGCGGACACACCGAATAGTATCATCCACAAATGTTAATTTAGACCTATATCGATAATACTGTTTTATGTTTTCTGGGCACTTTTTTTTAATTTGGCCATTAGTTAATTATAAACTTTTTTAATTCTTGCATTTCTGAGTCTACTTCTTCATACTCTTTAATTATAATTTGTCTGTTAAAACATTGATTTTTATAAATTGCACAAACTATTATTATAAGCCCAAAATAGCTTGAAAACCATTCACAACATAACATTATACCCTACACATTTTATCTTTTTATCCTTACAATCTAAATTGCATTTACCAAAAACATCAATTTTATCACCAGTATATGATTCTAAAATTATTTGTGAATCTTTTAATAATTTTGAGTTTAATTTTAATTGGTGAAATTGGAAAACTGACATTTAATTAATTTGTTCCCCTGTATCTAACTTATTTAATAATTTAATTTCTTATAAACTTCTTACCAGGAAAGAAGATCCTTGCGTCAATATGAATCAATATTAAAAACTTCTGAGTCAAGTAACTAACACAGTGTTGGGAAGATATGTGGTTGTCAGTTGAAATACTAACCTTAAAAAGTAACAATTGGCAGCAATTAATAACCAAAAATACAGAATGAACCAAGAATGTCAACGACTAACATTTAACAGAACGTCAACTTAAATGAAATTGAAGTCAATTGAGTAACTTTATTCATAACGCATATTGTACATCTTCCCTCTTTATTTTACACATATCTATGTCTTATTCATACAATGATCGGTGGGTTATTTCGTACAGCAGAAAATAATGACGCAAGTATCTTCTTTGGTGGCACCATGTTTATTAATTTCTACGATAACGCTCCAATCATATTCTGGGTTGGATTCAGAAACGTCACTCTGAGTTACTCTGGTGAATTTTGTCGTTCGGTGTCAAGGTGTCAACTCTGAAGCGTTCAAATTTCTAGGGATTTTATTATCATTATATTCGCCGCAGTTTGTACAACGTGAAAAGTTACCGAACATGCGCAGTCTGCGATGATGATACTGTCAAGTGTCAACTGATGCAGTTTAATTTCCACATTTTCCCGCAATATTTAAGTTAAATATTGTCAATGGTATTTTCTGTGCTACTTTTTCTTGTTTTATATTATTATCACTCTCACACAATGTTAGTTACTTGTCAACTCAAAAAATGTGCTTTGTTTGCTCAGTCTCAGTCGTTATTTGTCAACTGTCAATATACCCAGTAAAATGGTTAATTCTTCTACACGATTTACCATATGCTTCACATTGCTTTATTGGATGATCCTTTCCACAATTTCTGCATGTTCTTATAAATTTTCCTTTACCATTTCTGCTGTTAAACCTGTTATTTGAATGGTATGAATTTGACCTAGGTGATTTTTACATGTACCTTCTTTCATTTGCTATGTTTTCTGATCTAAACTTTTTATCTTGAACTTTAAATACTTGTGCACATTTTCTATCACTGTCACTTGTCATTTCTCTTGAATTCCTTTGGTTTGTAATTTAGTTTCACGAAATGTAGCACATATTATTAACATATCTTCCATTTTCATCACGTCTAAATCAATATCTAATAATTTAGTTCTTAATTCCCACTATTATTTAACCTACAAATATATTTTGTTTTAATTAAATCGCACTTTAAATCTCCAAACTTTCATTTATTAGCAGATTGTTTTAATGCAATTGAAAATTTTCCATAGTTTGATTACCTTCATTAAATTGAAAAATTTGTACCGTTCTAAAGTTATATTTTGTTTTGGAAGAAAATGATTGTCAAATTTTTTTATAACACCTTCTAATTTTTCTTCTTGTATTTCAAAAGTTTCTTGAATTTCTGGTAGTGCCAAATGTAGAAATATAGCCACTTTTTCGGTTTTTTATCGACCCCACTCGCAATGATGTAATTCAAAAATCTACTTTTCCAATTTTCTGACACATTCCCATCAAACTTAACTTCTGATATAGCTCTACTTTCCATTTTATAATTCCAGTATTTATCTTGTTTTGAACTTTTTATAATTTTTTAATTATTAATTGTATTTATTGTAGAACTGTTTTATCTTTCTATATGTTCTTATATAAATGTAACTAGATAATATTTAGTAATTAAATTAAACAATATTTATTAATTCTTTATAATAAATTGACATAAGTTAGTTTTTATAAAAATCAATCTAAATTATTTATCTAGATACTAACGTTACACGTTACAATCTTATGCAACATCCTAACAAACAGAATTTAAATTTCTAACTATTAAAATGTTGCCCTTCATCCGGTCTAACGTCGCTGCTAAAATTTGTTTATTAAATTTAGAAAAAAAGTCACTATGATTTTTTGAAGTACAGCCTGTTTATCGAAAATTAAAAAAAAACAATTTGGCAACACTGACAGGAAATTAAAACGTATTTAGATCGCTATGTAGAGGCTGAGGAACATCTCGAAACATACAGGGTGTTCTATGAAAAAACCATCTTTTTGCCAGTAGATCTTTAAACCAATTATGATGTTTAGTATAAACTTGGACCTTCAAGGTGCTAGCCGCTAGAAAATAACAACGTACTAATGTAAGCCCCTTTATATACTTAATTTTTCGACGAATTGTTTTCAGCAATGGGGTCTAAAAAGAAGAAGAAGAAGAGTTAGAAATCTAAAAACTGAGAAAGAAGAAAAAAATGACAATCCTAAAAAGCTAAAAACAAATTAAAAAGTTTTTCTGATGAAGCATGCTATCAGACATTGTTTTTTTTATTTAAGCAGAAGTTTTATTAGCCATGTTTAAGAAAAGTTTATGTATATTTACTTTTGTACTAATTACCTTTTATTACCAATATGATGTTTTTTTATACATTTATACAAAAATATACGGAACACTTGAAAAAGATCAGTTTGTTGTTGTCCCATTTCCATGATACTGTAGTATTTATATAAATAAGTGACGAAATTACAGGGTTAGAAAAAATTGCTTAGGATTCTAATGTTAGAATAAACCTACTTGGAAATATAATTGACATATTATTGGTAGAGCACCAGCAATTACTATAGTATGATTGCGTCATAATTTAACACTTTTCTTCAACATTACTATAGTGAAACATTAGTGGGACAGTTTGCTAATAGATGACGTATAATGTTATAACCACAATCGCTGACATCCGTAAAAAACCGAACTAACGATGGTCGGAGCAAAAGTCATGCGTATAGTATTTGTCGGAGCAAGCGCGTTACGTAAAACATCGATTTGTTGGTGTATCAATGTTTATCATGCGGTTTTTTTCGATTAAATAACGTGTAACGCATAAAATAAAATAAGTTTTGTTGGTGTAGTGTTGCGTATATTGACATTTTCACTGTGCTTTTATGTTATAATTTTAGTGTATTCTGATAAAATTTTGTGTTGTGACAACCCTCCATATCCAATGTTGATGTGTTTTTGAGGGGTGCCAACAAAACCTAATTTAAGAAAAAGTTTTGAGTAAGTTCAATTGCATTTAATTTGAGTTTACTTAGATCAATTGTTAAGTCAACATCCTCAGACCCTTCTGACTCATATGTTATATGCTCTAGACTTTCACTTGTTTTTTTTGTCTACATAACTTCAAGTACATGAAAAGAAAAAACTTCAACCATTCAACTAATTTAACTCAATAAATTTAATTTAATTATGCTTAAACGAATTACAAGGTTGTTTATTTAATAGGGGGTTAATGCATGAACCTTATACGTCTGTTAATAATTGTTGAAAAGTAAGTGAAATTGTTTAGATAAATTGAATTTTTAAGTTTTAATGTAACAACAGCACGTGCGTCGAATGTGGATGTTGTTGAACTGATCTAAAGGGTTAACTAACTTGCTGCGTTATTTTAAGATTACAATTTAAACTGTAATTGTTCTTAATTACCATAGAAAAAAAAAATCTCTTATTTTCTATAAGTACCCGTTGTTATGAATTCGTATAAAACATCGTACTAAAGTATAAGTAGACCGACAATTTATTGATTCATCAATTCAATTGGTTCTAGTAAATTTTAGATACATTTATCATAACATTTTAGCAATGTAGAGAGTATATTGAAAATGTGTGTCACAACGACACTGTTTACTATAAGAAAACAAAGTTCGCAGACTGGCTAAAAATAGATCTACAATTGTCGTAGTGCGGCAAAAAGTGATTGGGACATAACACGTGATTCAAAACATTTTTCATCAAACTTTGCCATGAACAACGACAAAACAAGATTATAACATTTGTATCTTAGCCTTAGCTTGTACATTTGTCAATTCTGACAGATTTAATTTCAATTTATGATAGGTCCAACACATCCAGTTTTATGCATTTAGTGTAGACGTACGTGAATTTTTTCATGGTCCACTTGGATGAAATTTTTTTTGAATCACTTATTATCACGGACACGGCGCTAAATGATGTGCTTGATTTTGTTATAACTAGCATCGATAACAAACAGCAAACTTTAGGAATATTTATCGACGTAACAAAAGCTTTTTGATTGTGTGGACCATGAGTTGCTGTTGGAAAAGATGTACCGGTATGGCATTCGCGAAATGAATTGGAACTGGCTAAAATCATACATACACAAATCGAAACCACTCACATTGCAAGTAGGCGTGCCACAAGGGTCAATTTTAAGCCCGACACTCTTTATAATTTTTGTAATGACTTATTCAAAGAAATTGGTGAAAAGATTCACGCATCGTATTCTACGCGGACGATACAACTCTTAATTGTCAGCCAACCAAATATTACAAACCTTTTAAATGTATGTAATACTCAATTTTACTATCTGGAAAAGTGGTTCTCCAATAACAAATTAATAATTAACAAAGAAAACAAATTGTATTTACTTCAAAAATAAGTATTGTAAAACTGAGTATCCGTCAAATGTAATCTTAAACAACCATCACTATTCGGCAATTGATTGTATTAAATTATTAGGAATCTATGTGGATGCTAATATGAGTTAGACACGCATGTTGAGAAACTTTGCTCGGCATTGGCTCAAGAATGTTACATGTTGAGACAACTGTCTGCAAAATGCAGTATTAATATCTGCCGAATCACGTATCTAAGTTATTATCATAGCAAATTAAGGTATGGAATTATTCACTGGGGAAGTTGCAAAAAGCAACAGTTTCAGCGAATATTTGTTATGCAAAAACGATGCATGCGTACACTGTTAAAAATTAAACCAAGATATAGCTGTAAATCTGCATTTCGTAGCCTGCAAATCCTGTCATTACCGTCAATCTATATATACGAATTAGCCACTTTTGTACATAAGAACAACATTTGTTGACAATGTTTAATTTATGTCATCCATATTAAACAAAAATAGCCCACAGCCACCAAAATTTAACACAATAAGTTACCAAAAATCCTTGTACTTTAACGGATGTAAAATATACAATAATTTACCAATATGTATTGTATTATTTTTTGAAGATAAATAAAAAGGTTATTATTATTAAGCAAAATGTGTGTCTTACGACATCTCGTGTAAAACATTGACACGTATGAATAGTAAACTAAGAAAAATGCCAACAGTTAATTGTAACGACATGTGTGCGTTTAAAGTGCATAGCGCTATTTAAGCGACAGCTTTAATGCTTGAACACACGTGTGTCGATAAAGCCAAGTACAATTAACTGTTGGCATTTTTCTTAGTTATTATTATTATATTTTTCATGAAAAATAAACTTTTTTCCAAAGTTAGGTCGGTAACTGATTTTTGTGGCAAAAATGCAAAATATACATGCATTGTAATCAATCCAAAATAAGTCTGCAAATATTGGATAGTAAATCAATGTTGGTCATAAATTTAAACATGTCATTTTAATCTTTTAAGTAATAACTTCTTGTCAATTGACAAAATACAATTGTTAGATTAATGTTCAAAAACTCTAAATTGACTTTTTAAAACATTTCATTACGACACCAAAATATCGTTAGTTCTAAGTACTACTAGCAAAACATGAAAAGGTATGTGAAGTTGGCACCTCCACATGTAATTTTTTTAGAAAAAAATACAACATTCCTTTGCCATGTTTGCTCAGGAAAATTTTTGTTCGCCCACCTCCAAAAATTTCCTTTCCTAGCGGCTAGCCCTTTGAAGATAGATAAACAAAGTTTAAATAAACATACTTGGTTTAAAGAGATCTACTTTGTAAAATTATTTTTAACGATACAGGGTGTTCCATTTTATGAGATGTTTTTTTTATAATGGAACACCCTGTATCTTTTAACATGTACTGGCGTAGTTTCTCACCCTCTACATTAAGCATTTTTTCGCGAATTACCGTGTGTTCCCGTGTTAAACAAAACGGTTATCCCCACCTTACTCATGATTCCGTCATCGACAGTTCCCGCTCAAACATTCGCGAAAATAAAGCGGTTAACTCTGGTGATGTAATCTAACCTGTATTTTTAATAACTGTCAATATATATTTCAATACAGAAATAAATATGTCTGAATCTGAAATGATATCATTAAACTACGAAGGAGAATACTACAGTGTTGTAATTGATTATGACAGAGCTAACATCTTACTAAAAACTGCTAAAACTACGCTTTACCTAGAACAACATAACCTAACATTTCTTAAACCGTTTGTAACTCTCAACGGGCAGTATTTCAGATCCCGGTATATGGATTGTATGACGTCATAATTGTATTCCCCTCCGCCCGTTAAGTCGCGAAAACGTTCCGGTTACAAATATTCAGTTCCCGTTGCTTCACTGTGAGCTCGCGAAGAATTGCTTATTGTGTTTTAATTATTTTTCTTGTCAGTGTTGCCAACTGTTTTTCTGGAAAAAATCCATAAACAGGCTTTACTTTGAAAAATCATAGCGATTTAATAAACAAATCTTAACAGCGACGTTAGACGAAATGAAGAGCAACATTTAAATTTTGTGTTACAGGGTGTTTGCAAAACATACCAATTTTTCAAAATTCAAATGGCAAAAGTCATTTTTTTTCAAATAAAATAAAGCTTGTTTTATTTCGCTATAAGATCGCATTTTTTTCTTCTCTTTAATTTATACTAAAGGTATCCTATAACTAAACCCCATAGTTTTGGAGATATTCAATAGTTAAAAAAAAACAATGTTAATTACATTTTTATGCACCCAAGAGAGCAATGCCGATGATTACGTGTCACTTTGGAGTTTGGATTACTTATTAACCCAACAAAATAATTGAATACAAAAAAAATTGCAAAAAGAAACAAAATTGAAGAAATGACTACAAGTGTTCCAAATGTCTTTCATTTTCATTGAAGCATCAACTGATTCGCTGCTGAAAAGACCTTTCCACCCTCGTTTCCACCCTCTTCAACATTTGAGGTGAAATGCTTCCAAACGAATCCACTATGCTTTGCTGCATATTTATTGGTGTTATTGGTGGGTAGTTAGTTATACATCATTTCTTTTACATATCTTTATAAAAAAGTTTAGTTTTGTCAGATCAAGTGATCTAGCCGGTTATCTGGTGGATCTATTCATGCCAATCCAGTGATTCGAATGATTTCATCGATATGTTCTTGCACAGAATGTGAAGTTTTTGTACGCCGGCATGTGGCATCTACTAGTATGGAATTTATTTTCCACCAACGGCCTTCTTTGGTGTAAAAATATAATACAATAGGTGTCGCGAAACTTATTGTAATTAAAATTATTTTTTTCTTTTAACTATTAAATATCTCAAAAACTACGGAGTTTAGGCATAGAACACCTTCAGTAAAAATCAAAGAGAAGAAAAAATGCTATCTTATAGTAAAATAAAACAAATGTCATTTCATTTGAAAAAAATGAGTTCTGACCTTTTGAGTTTTAAGAAATTTGAATTTTTTTTAGAACACCCCGTAGCACACAATCTAAATTTCTAACTATTAAAATATTGATCTTCATCGGGTCTAACGTCGGTGCTAAAATTAGTTTATTAAATTTTCAAAACAACGTCGCTATGATTTTTTAAAGTGAATGAAGCCTGTTTATGGAAAATTTTTCAGAAAAACAATTATGGGTTTGCAACACTGGAAGCAAATCAAAAAATAGTTAAATGGCTATGTAGAGGTTGAGAAACTACTTCAGAACATTTAAAAAGATAGAGGGTGTTCTATTAAAAAAACATATTTTTTGGCATTTTACGAAGTGATCTTTTTAAACCAATTAATTACGTTAAGTATAAACTTTTTACTTATCTCCAATGGGGTAGCCGCTTGGAAATAACGACGTACTAATGCAGGACCCTGTATATCCAAAATAATTAATTTGACGTGTTCTAATTTTCATATTCATTAAATTATCCTGCCAAATTATACTCGAGGTTTGTGTTTTAGCGAGTAAATTTGTGTTGTTTAAATTTAAAAAAATCAGTCGAATGGGCATTCGAGAGAAAATTAACACTATCATGTGCCATTCGGTATCGCGTTTTTAATAATTAACAGTTTTTCTTCGCAAATTACTAGACAACAGATTTTCATTATAATCGTCAAAATAAGGGATAATTCCTTCTTAATATAGGATTTATGAGGTTGCAGAAATATTTCAGCCAAGTTTTTGAATAACAGCCGTGCTTTTACGTATAAATGCTCGTTAATATACGATATTTGATTTTTGGAATTGTCTTAACAAATACTACTCAGATTTTGGGGCGGTTATTTTTACGTTTTTTTGTCGTACTGACTGTCGTATAGGTAATTTAACGAGCGATGTTTTGAAAAAATCAGGAGAGCGAAGCTAAAAACAAATTACCTTCATGGTTTTCGAAATAGTGCTAGTAATTTTTTTCTGCTTCCAACATTGTGCAACAATCCAGGTTTCAGGTCATAAAATCAGTTCGATTCTTCCTGTTAAATATGTAGGATTGTCGAAGTTTTACCCTAAACAAATGGGGGCTTTATTAAGGCTAATGGTCGTACATCGAAGTCGCTATTTGTTATTTTTATTGACATAAAGGCCTAAAAGGATAGTTTAGCCTTGATAAAGTCAAAATTTGTTTGAGGTGAAACGTCTGCGATACTACACTTATAGAAGCAGTTTTATTTCACTTCCACCCCAGGAAGACCCATAGAAAAGGAAAACTTGCAAATAACATTATTATAGTACACAAGTAGGCTATGAAGAAAAAAAGTTATCATACCTTGAAACCGCTTGAAACTAACTTAAAGTTTGAGCTGTCAATTTTGAGTTTTTTAAACATATTACACTGCTCATTTAGGGAGAAACTGACTATTTTATCATTTATATTTACCATAATTACAAACCATTTACTTCATTTACCTCACGTTTTACTACATTAACCACATGTATGAGATATTTTCACACATTTCATAAAATTTTCAAAATGTATTAACACAGCTTTACGAGATTTCCAGGAGATTTATACATTAATAGGCAATTAATTCTAATTTTTAACTATGTTTTTTATTCTTCTCTCTTCAGTTTTTCTTATTTGTTGGAATCTGTGAACTCTTATTTGTGGACATGAATGAATATAGTCAGGTTGAATAGATGAATCCTCCAAAATAATAGTTCTGGAGGAATATCCTGACAAGAATTTCTTAATGTGGTAGTATGAAAATAAACCATTACCCCGGTTTCAATATACCGACGTTTTTTCATTGTTAGTCCGTTCGTGTAACTGTACGTTGTTTTAATATTTCTTTATTCGTTATTTACATATTTTACACACCGTTTTTAATTATTGACCAGCATTAATCCAGTTTAATGATGAAGTGTTTATAACTTTAAGACACTTTGATAAAGCTTTGATAGGGCAAGCGAATCATCGGCATATTGAAACCAGGTTGTGGTTTGTTTTCATACCTCCACATTAGGGAATCCTTGGCAGGATATTCATCCAGATGAATGAATATAGTTAAAAATATGATAAAGTTTTTAAAAATTAACTTCGGACGCTCTAACCGGTTTTAACTATATGTAACCAGATTTCAGTGGTGTATGTAATTATGTATATCAAAGATTATATCGTAATCATAGTCTTACTAAAATTATTGTATTCAATATCATACTGTTACTGTCGTAACTTCCTTAGAACCGTGATAGCTTTAGTTTCTTTAATAAAACTCTCAATATACATGATATGATTCTCTTAAGAATTTTTGCGTTATTATGACATGTTTCGACTGTAGCTGCCAAACGTTTATTTAATTTACAAGGCATTAATAAAATGCGTATACAATTAACACATACATTAACCACGGACCACCGATTTCTATTTACAACATTTCCAAAATATTTGCCAAATTCCTAATGGATTTACAAAAATATTTAGAACTTTTACTACAATTACAAATCATTTCTTATATTTACTACAGAATATTTATCACAGTTACTTCACTTACAGAACATTTACAACATTAATGAAACGTTTACCACATTTACAAAACAAAAAGTGATCAACCCCTCGTTTAAAGTAATCACAACATAACATATTTTGGTTAGGCTTTCATGACCTGTTTCTAAACTATTGTTGTCTAGATTCGTCGAAAGATTCATGTTTGAAAGCCGTGTTGATTAGAATTTCTTTTTAATGGTTTTTCTCGTTAAATTGCCAGACAATAGATTTTCATTAAGCCCAAATTTATTCGGTAAAATACAAACCTCTTGTGCACTCCAGAGACTCCAAAAATGCGTAGGAGCTAAAAAAATTTGAAGCGTAAATATTCTATAAACTAAATAATACAATATTATAGTGTTAACTCAATTTGTGAAGATTATAATTCTCATTTTCCTATTAAGATTCTCATTTATGGATAGTTTAATGTTAAATTGTATTTTTATTGCAATCCATTCACGATAAAATTGATTTCCGTACTGATGTTAGAGTTTTTCTGATCAATTACTTTTTAAATAGGATGGACAAAAAATCTAGAGATAGACAAACGAAATAGATGTTATAACATGAAAAACTATCATTTATTATAAACGCAGAGCATGTATTCACCTATACATCGTGAATGCAGTTTTTTACATTTTATTATTTTTTAATATTCCTAGAATTTAAACAAAGGGTGGGCAATCAAATTTGAGAAATGGTTCAACCATATAGGGTGGAAATATTTTATTTTTTTATTTTTGGTTTTTTACACAAAAACATTTTGGAGGCTGGGAAACCTAACTTTTCCTGGGCAAAAATTGACAAAAGATGGTTTTTTCACCAAAAAAATCTTTTTTCACATACAAAAATTTTGGAAGGTGGACAAACAAAAATTTTTCCTGGCCAAACAAGTGCAAAATATATAAATTACCGAGGGCTGTTAGTCTCCCCAAAAATCCCTGAATTCTCACAAAGCGGTTCACAGCAAACACGATAGCGGGAGATTTGCAAATAAAATCACAATTACTCATTTGAACAAAGAAGAATATTTATACTCACCGGGGGACCCCATCCTTGTCATCATTTGGTTAACTAAGTCCATAAAGTATTTATATAGATTAATATACTTTTCGACAACTAGCTAGTGTCATCTGAAATAAGTGGAGGCTTCCCGACGCCCTAACCAGTTCGGGGGCACCCTCTTTTGCGAGTAACTCCACTTGAAGGAGCGACGATTCTGTTGCGCAACTGTGCAGCGGGGTGAATGGTTACATGATATTCAAACACACTAAACAACCTCTTGCGATGCCGGCCAACTTCCTACTGACGTCTCCACTGTCGGTCTACTCAAATCTCCACATGTTGTAAATTATAATAAAATAGAATCTCATATTTCCCATTATTTAAAAAAACCTTGTTCCATCTGTCAGTTAGACAAATCTGCCCCCTATATTTTATCCCATTATTTTTTCTACAGAAGACATCAATCAAATATGAATAAAATAAGAACAATAGTATATAACAAATAATTAATTAAGTGAATGAGCAAATAATAAAGAAATTAACAAATAATTAAAAATTTGTTTTTAACACAAGGGGCGAACGACATAGCTTGAAAGATTTGACTTTGATTTTTGTTTTTTTCACCAAAATTGCTTTATTTACATAGGTAGGTACAAAATTTTTGGAGGGTGGCCAAACAAAACGTTTCCATGGACAAACAAAAAATTCACATGTGAAGGTGCCAACTTCACAAACCTAAATAAAAACCCTGATAAAATTTGATGGTATACTGAAAAATTTGTTACAATTTAATTCACCAGAAATTACACAAACTTAACTTAATAGTTCATTTAAAATTAACATCTTTTGAAAAAATATTTATCATACGTTTATGATTGATAATAAAATATAATGGTTTAATTATTGAAACTTGTTTATTTTATTTGCAGAATTACGAGATTTATGTTTATTATTAATTTGATATTATTGTGGTACGTAATTAAATAAGAAATATCTTATACAGGGTGACAATAAAAAGTTATATCTTTAGGTGAAAAGTTGAAAATTGGGTTTGCAGTAGACAAAATAAAAAATTGTTTCGAGTTTCCAATATTAAATCATTGCCGGTTTTTAATGAAACTTGGTACATAGATGTTATTTATAATACTGGAGATTTGAGGAAGATTGGAATATCCGAAAGGGCACTTAACCTACTGTTCTTGTCGTTTATGTAGAATATTACAAAAATTTTTATTTTTGATCCGATACATAATTAACGAGTTATGCTGATCTCACGTGACTTTTTAACAACACCTTTCAGGATAATAATTACACAAAAATGTTATGAGAATAAACTTGTTGGAGATTTTATTATCTTTAACTTTATTTAAACTACTTCCTAAAACGTAATTTTTTCTCTCAAGAGAGCGACCACGCGACTTTAACCGAAGAAGCCGGTAAACAGGTCATAGTGTCGGCTTAACCCTACATTGAAGGTTATACTTTGTTAAACAGGGAGTTAATTGTTAAACTGTTATTTCTGTACTTACACAATTTTTTTTCACAATGTATCGGTGTTTTTCAGTTTACTTCGTTTTTTCTATCAAAATTTTGGTAACCAAAAAATGTTAAGAATTTAGCAAAATGTTTTGGTATAATTTAAAAAAAAGATCAATTCTGGAAAACAGTATTAGGTAGGTATCATATGATACGACATTTTTGATAAGATTTAAACCTGGGTTCATTGCATCTCTTTCGAATACGCAGGTGTGCAGATAAGAAACAATGATTAAAGAAATCTAATATTTTCGATATAATTATTTTATTGTCAGTCCGTTATCGTTACTAGGCGTGTTTACAATGTGTAGAGTTTTGTGTGTTTGAAAGGTTATTCCTTAGCAATTAATTATTCTTTAAGGGGTAAGTTTCATTATTTTACTAGATTAAATGATAAAGAAAGAAAAAAATATCTTTAATTTTTTTCGTATGAACTTTCTCTTAATTAATTATTTTCCTGCGATTTTAACACGTATAAGGTTTTTACCTAAACTACAATTTTGGGCGGTTATTTCGCTGTTTACTTGAATATATGGGGGGTTAAATTCTTGTTAGGACATGCTATAATAATCTTAAATGTTAAAATTTATGAATCGTAATTGCAAGGTCAAAACTCAGGGTCAGCTATTAACCATTCAAAATTTTGCCATTCTGCGCTCAATACTAGTTATTATTAATACGAATTATAATAGAAATTTAATAATAACCGAGTTTCCACTTTTACGCATCAGCAGTTTACTTTTCTGTGAATATGTACATTTTCAAATTGTTTTATTAAGTATTGTGCAAGTATTGTGTTCATTGACACAAATGTCGTTGATTTCATTTTTATTTGTTAACGTTATTTCAGTAAAAATCTTGAATGTAAAATTTACAGTCATATTTATAAATTTTTATTATTGATTTTTTTTCTTTAAATTTGAGTTTTAATTTTGTTCAGCTTCTCTACAAATGAATGACAGGTTTACTGTTAATTGCAATCGACGAAAATTCATTCTTTCATTGCGGTCTATATGCAATGGTAGAGTGAGATCACATCTGTACAGTGAATTTTTCACTATATTTTTTTCTGACTTTTTGCTGCCAAATGTTACACCTTCTATTCTACGGCTCTTTGGCAACATTCTTTAGTCGGTTCGAAATGTGATTCAACTACTTCTCGGTTTAATCCAGTAGGTACACTCATGAAATTTAAAACTTGGACACCACAATTTCTGTAAACAAAAGTTTGCACATTGTGAAGCGGGCTTAAGGATATCATTTACAATTCTATCAGCAGGTAGTCTCAGCAGGGGTTATCTTATAGAAGGACTGTAGAATGAATCATTATACTAATTACGTTTTAGAAGATAGGTAATTTACGTTGCTTACTTATATTTTTTCTTTAAAGAATATATTTGAAGGTATCGCTAATTAAACACCATAGCTCGATTAATTATCGAATCAAAATTTTGTTTAGGAAATGTTTACAAAATAAAATTAGAAATAATTTTGATTTAAAAACGTCTACAAGCAATAACTTTTAAATTAAATCAAAAACTAAACATGGTTATTTGGGTTGACTGATTATTACTTATTTTTAAATAAATCGAGAAAATAACTTGAAGCTATTACCCTGGCCAGCAAAAAGCCCAGATTTTAACATTATCGAAAATGTTTGGGCTCGAATACTTGCTGTTATCCGAAGACAACAAGGGCCAAATTTTATACCAGTAAACCGTAATGCACTAATTGCAGCCATTGATACCGCATGGGAAACGATTAATATTAATTATATTGATACCTTGATAGCGTCAATGAGCAGACGCCTCCAAGAATGTATCAATAATAATGGAGGTCACACCCATTATTGATTTCTTATATTTATTTATATAGTAATACCTTAATTTAAAAAAAAAGTTTTCATTTAATTTTAAACTATAACTTGGTATCTTAATTATAATTATGTAATAAATTCTTGTCAAAAAACTAAATATATACGTTGACAATAAGAATTGCCTTAGTTTTTATTTTCACTTTTATATTAACTACAGAAAAAAATGAAACGTCATAAAATATACATTTTGTAAGGACTAAATATTATGAATAGAGAGTTTAATGATTTTTTTTAATAACTTACAATAATTAGTAGGTTAGATTTATTTAAAAATAAGTAATAATCAGTCAACCCAAATAACCATGTTTAGTTTTTTGATTTAATTTAAAAGTTATTGCTTGTAGACGTTTTTTAAATCAAAATTATTTCTAATTTTATTTTGTAAACATTTCCTAAACAAAATTTTGATTCGATAATTAATCGAGCTATGGTGTTTAATTAGCGATACCTTCAAATATATTCTTTAAAAAAAAAATTAAGTAAGCAACGTAAATTACCTATTTTCTAAAACGTGCTTAGTGTAATGATTCATTCTACAGTCCTTCTATAAGATAACCCCTGCTGAGACTACCTGCTGTTAGAATTGTAAATGATACCCTTAAACCCGCTTCACAATGTGCAAACTTTTGTTTACAGAAATTGTGTTGTCAAAGTTTTAAATTTCATGAGTGTACGTTGGTAATTCTATGGAAGTTCACTTGTTGTTAAATGATTTTAAGTGTTTGAGAATATAGAGGGTGTAACAGGATCATGGTACACCTCCCCGTTTGTCCCTTAGTTTTAAAGATAATTGATTGAAATTTGGGACTGCATAATTTTCTGAATTCAATGATACCACTTAAGTGACATTTCAAACGTCAAAATTTTTTTCTGGAGCTACGAGTAAAACGCGTAATTAATAGCAACAGCTTAACAACGTTCTACGAGAAATATCTATGAGGGCGAAACCAGAAGTGAAAAAAAATTTGTTATAGTCAAAAAGTGTAATTTATTATGTATATGGGATGTCCCAAATTTCAATCAATTATCTTTAAAACCAAAGGGAGAAACGGGGGGTGTACCATGATTCTGTTACACCCGGTATGTATGTACACGTAATTACTCGACATCTTATAAATATTAGAAGGGTAGAAAATTTGAATACTCCGTTTTTTAACTTTTTCAAGTTTTTCCGTTATAATAAAGCAACAAAAATATTTGTCTGGGAGGCCGATCGTCTATCCGTCCGTATGTAAACACGAAATCGAGATAACAACTTTAATGAAACTTAGCATAAACCTTATTTATATTCTTGGAATATTTTTAAAAATATTTATTTTATACATTTTTCTTCAAATAAAAGTTGTTTGTAATTTAATTGTAGGTAGTTTACACAACTTTCGTTAAAAACTATTTTTTGTTCAGAGAAGTAATTATTGAGAGATGACAATCACGTAACACCTCTCACGTATTTTAGCGTTTGATTTTACGATATTCAAAAACTGTCTAATTGAATATCATTCTAATAAATCCATTGCCAGTTGAAGTAAAAAAAGTAAAATTTTTAATTGTGTCTCTTCACCGATTTAAATTAAACGCTGTTCTTGACAATAATAATACAAGTAAAAAAGAAAAAAAGACTGGGATTTGAACCTCGCATGTTTTGAAATATTATTATATATTTTTCAAATATTTTTAATATGTTTGGTTAAATTTAGAAATATAAACGCAAAAAGTTTTCTAGTACATATTTGTTAAGTGTTCTGATAGTGAAAATATCCTAAAAACCCTTTGGGGACATAGAAATCGGAACAAAAGGGAAAACACTAAAAAACTGTTTCGCACCAAAAAACTATACTCGCACACGTGTTTCAATGGCTAAGCTATCATCATCAGCGAACCGATACAGTATCGATTACTGTTCCGGAGCGTGATAACCGCGCGAAGAGTGATTGGATCGAGGCAAGTTGGTTTAGTGAATGGTTACATTTTATTTTTACCTCATGACTGCTGATTACCTGCCGGAAAGGTACTGATCGACGAGAACCTATCGTCTCATTTTACTAACAAATATTGTTTGTATGTTTGCCAAGTAACTGGACACATTTGACCTATAGTTCTGTAATTTTTGTGACCGTTAACATGTATATTAATCAGTTGTTTTATCTTTTTGGTAACTGTACAAATTGGTACTTAGTTGGCATTAATAATCGAAGAATCGACTTTTGTAATTGCTTAGACATCTGTCTGTACAGTTGGCGTCTATTAAAAGCTGCATTAGTTGTAGACTCAGTAATTCATGAATATTGCATTAACTACTCTTAAAATATATAATTGCTGCATTTTGTTTATACAAAATTAAACATGTTACCTGTTTATTTTATGAAACTATGGTCTTCCTCGGAGTGACTTTATTAATACATGCCAACATGATAAAACGTCAATTCCTCCCCACTAATAAATAAAATTGATAAAAAAGTGCGTCAAATTCAAAATGGGTTACTTTGATAACATAACTCATCAAACCTTTGACAAACTCAAAAACATTAATCCTATCAAAGGGGCTCTAACTTAAGCAGATATAATACTTAGATAGTATTAAAATTTAAAAAAAACTTAATTTTTACCATTTCGACGCGGTCTAATTTCTGAAGACGTTTTTATTTTAGCAATGACTCCGCTCGTGGAAGCCTCAATTCTTACCCTAGATTTGTTCATCTTTTTAGTTCATTAATATGTACTGATTTGAGCTAATGCTTACACGGGACCAGTTTACACGCTACAAGTAAATTAATCAGAATGTGAAACATTAAACCCAGAAACCAAGTTCAGTGTATAGCACTAATTTTAAAACTTACTTATAAAACAATTATATTCAAACTATTTTCATCGTATACCGTTTAGCTGTAAAACGCTTACATATAGTTCAAATAAAAATCAAACGATACAACAGTTACAAGAAGAAAAAGAATTGTGAGTTTTTTATTGACTTCTTATCATTAGTATGCCTTACCTTAAGATGCGTTTTATGCACATGCAAGTTTGGGCAAACAAAAGTGAAATTATCAATTCTGTTTTTTCGCGCATGCAATTGGAGCAAATAGTACGCAAGTACGATGGACCAAGAAGACCACACTTATTAGCAACAGCTGCTGTTTGTTGGAAATGTTGGATTGAAAAGAGATTCACTGACAGAATGAACCTGATGATCTCCGTTGTTACCGGTGCATGGACGAAACAATTTATCAACATTTGTTGAATATGGTTACACTCTCGGTTACACCATTATTAGAAAGGAAAGATTCTGTTATGAAACCTTCTATTATTACACCTGATAACATGCAGACCTTATATAGGGAGTTGGCGTTTTGTTTACATGTTCATGCATTTGCCCCAACCACATGCAAATTATCTGGGCGGTCAGATTTTACTTAAGTTAAACTTTTTCATTTTGCAAGTCAACGATTTTCGTTTCAACATAATAATTCTTTATTAACGGAAATATTCCATTTACAAAAATTGAAACAAATAGAATCAATTATAGAATTAAACTTATAAAGTAAACTAAATTCTCAATCGAGTATACAGGGTTTTCTTAAGTCGGCACTATTGCTTACTTTGTTATTATTAGAGCTACAGGGTCGGTTAACTAGTAGCATTTGTTTCTCTCATCACTATGGTGAAAACAGAATAAAAATCGAACATCGTGTTCGCGAGTTATGTTAAATTGTTCCATTTTTTAAAATGGGACACCCTGTATACAATATTCTCAATCGATAGAAAATTGAATACTGAACAAAAAAAGTGTCCCATTATTCTTTATCCTTAAGTCAAAAATGACGGAGCTATTGATGATTTTTCAAATTGGTTAAGGTGGCTGTGTTAGTTATAACTTTGCCTTACCATAAAGTAGAAAGTAGAAAGAATGCCAGACCCGTGGGTGGTCGAGTAGTAATGCCAAGAACGTAGTCAAATTTACTAGTCGGAAAACCGTTGGTCGAGGCGGTTTGAATCTTGTTCCCGGCAGACACTTAAAAGAAATATTTCGTGATGGGGATATATTAACATACAAAATTCACGGTGGTTATATTCAGCAGAAGTGGTAAATGAAATGAAAAAAGAGGAATATTCATGAAGCGAAAGGATATGGTTTATTTTAATTTATTCTGTGAACATTAAAAGAAAAATTCAAATTAGATGCTCAAAATCGTCATCGTCTTTTATTATTAATTTAAATAATAATAACAATAATATAATTAAGATTTGTCGAACGAGGAAATTAGGAATAAAATTATTCAGTAAACTAACTTGGAAACTAGAACAACACTAAACATACGTACTTAATAGGATTTAAAAATATAAATTTCCTCCAATACGGACCTAAAATACGTACTTAAATTACACAATGTATTTGTAAATTATATTTAAAACTTCGTAGGCTTACATTAAAAATATCAAACCAGCTAGTATTTGAATATTTATTGGCTAACCTCATTGCTCGAACTAAAGGAACATTTATAGTTTTTGATTTTGGTAGTAGTTGAGTTCCTGATCACGCGAGGTGGTAATTGTTCAATTAAACCATCGATGAGGTCATTGGCTAAGCGATAAATTACGCACAAATCAATGGTTGCCCCCCTGCACTACAAAGGTTTAATATTAAGAGTTTTCGTTATATTCTAGTAGTATCCTGGAATATGTCTTAATTGCAATCGAAACTCACAATGCCTTCAAAAAATTTTTGTATACCTTCAAGTTTATCAATATTTTGTTTTGAAAAAGGAGACCATATCACAGATGCATACTCCAGATGACATCTTACTAATGGGCAGTATAATGTTTTCACACAGTCAATACTAAGATGTAACGAAGTTCGCCAAACAAAACCCCAAAGTTTGGTCGTCTTGATAATAGTAGAGTTTATATGCTCATTAAACAGAAAAGTTTGTTGCAAAGTCACTCCTAAATCGGAGATTGAGTTTACAGTTTCTAGATATTGTGATGAAATATTATATCTGAAGATGATCGGGTTTTTTAATGTGTACAAAGATATATGTTTACATTTCCTAATATTTAAAAATAAAGCATTATCTTTACACCATTCCTCTAAGCGATTCAAATCATCTTGTATACACAAACAATCAGTAAAGTTCTCGACAACATTATAAATTTTAAATCATCCGCATATAAAAACAATGTGAACATTTGAGACACTATATTATACCATTAATAAATAATATAAAAAGAATCGGTCCACAATGAGATCCTTGAGGAACGCCTGAAGTGATATTTACTTTACGAAATACACAATCACCGATTTTAACAAACGAGATGCGATTGTACAAAAATGAGCGACGCCAGTTAATTGTGTAGGTATTAAATCCAAGGCGAGACAATTTTAGAAAAAGAACACGAAGAATGTTTCACTTTTTTGCCTTTGAATGTCTTATCAAATGGCGATAACGTTACAGTAATATTTGATGTAAAATATGATACTTTTAGTATCTGTTATTTTGGGTTGCGAAAAAATTTAAATCCCTTGGTTTAATTAAAACGGAAATTTTAACCGGATCTCGATAACGTAAGATAATTTAGCTGCAATACTTTTTTCCCAATAATCAATGAAAAACATTTTCATTAATTCTTAAGTGTGTGAACTCGAATCTGTTATTTTCAGTAGTCGTAGCTTTTAATTAAATTCTTCTTTTGTGGTTGTTATTTGCATTTTTTGTCAACGCTACATTATAATTATGTGAGTGATCACAAAACGAACTTAAGGCCGACATTATGATAACCATGTTAAAAACTAGTGCAGCGGGAAGTCAGATAAAAATCATGCTTCCATAATATACTTTTAACATAATTTATGAGTTTTCATATCGTCGCTAATTTTTCGATTTAGTAGTCGGCAGCGAAGTTAAATTTTTTCTCCACCGCCGCTAAGAAAATGTTACATAGCAACATACAAACACATATGCATAATTTTAGACAAATATCGTTGTTGACAACTACGTTGCTGCAGAAATAACTAATTCTTATACACCATTGCAAATGCAAACGTATTTAATAGTATATTATGCAACTACTTTTATAAACACCACTTTAGGCATGACATTTTTTAAGGACGATCGAAGCGAATGTATAAAAAGAGTATTTATAAAACGAGTTGCATACTTTTTCTACCAACACAAATATACTAAAATTTGAAAATTACTGTACTTCAGCTTAACAAACACGATAACAAATAAAAAAATACTGAAATAACTATAGATTAACTGTGGCATTAGAAACATTTTGACAATTAAAACTAACCCTAAATAACTGACAAGTGACATAATTAATTTGAAGCCAAGTTCAACCCGTTACTAAAATTCGTTGTTGCCATCTTCATATCGTGACTGAAACACACAAAGTCACATCTTGTCAATGTGTATTTAAAAGGTAACTTAACATTGTACTAACATATAAGAAAATTTGTGTTTTAACCGTAGGAGTAGAAAAATTAATATTAAATTGAGTATTTGATTGTTTTTGCAGTAATTTATATTTTTTAATAATTTTTCTAATGTACTAATTTCTCAAACAATGTTTTTTTCGTCTTTAATCGATCTCATTGGTTTTATTTTTAAAACTGTTTTTCCTGAAAACTATTTGTTTATTTCCCGGAAAACAATGTTAGTTCCGATAAATAAAGCAATCTTGCGATGACTTATAAATCACACAATCGGAATATTAGCACATCAATACGTATTAATTTTATGATTTAGCCGTATATACTTTTGTTCGATGGAAAATGTTTTTCTGTAATTAAACGTTCGTTAACTTGGTTATTATATAGAACAGTCAATCAACTTAGTTCTAATTCTGGTTGTCGTATAAGGTTCTATATGGATTAGATAAACTAAATGATTAGTTTGAGTGCAGGTTGTTATTTAACAATTTAGGTCGTGTCGTTTCCGCAAAATATTAACATTGTTTATCTTTTAATTTATCAATTATTTTTGTAGGTACAGTAGGAGGAAATGCAAGACAAATTTTTTCTCCATTTTTTCTATATTTAAGTTTGTTAATTTACTTCGTAAGTAAATTAATTTTTTGTGCAGAAACTTGATTGTTAAACTCCCCATACGTACCCCAAACTAATTACATTTTAATTACAAATTATTCCCAATATTTCCTATGACAATCTCAAAACAGGAAAAGCGATCTACCTTCTAATAATTAAATTTTTACGACTGTTGTTTTTATGTACCACAATAACCGAAGGATGTGTGAATGAATATAAACATATGGTAATGGTGGACTTTTATAGAATTATAATTAAATCGACCGCATATTTTTTCCTGAAACGAGAAATAATTGTGTTTTTTTATTTTATTTATCATCATCATGCGCTTACAATAACCAAAATGAACTTCAAAGAATATAAAAAAATAAAAAAGACAAATGCAATGTAGAACTAATATTAACATACAATTAAAAAAAAGAATTATAAATTCATTATAATACATCAACGTAAAGAACATCAAATGTAAAGAAAAATTTGTTTTTTTATGTTCAATGAAGAATGTTCTACCATTGGTTCTACTATGTCTTAATTGTTTACAAGGGACATTAAATCTAAGCTGTGAGAGAAGTTCTGGACAGTCAATACTATTATTTACTAATTTGAAAAGAAATATTAAAATCAAAATAATCTCTTCTAACATTTAAATCGGCCAGTTTAAAATAAGATGCTGCAAAGTTAGGAGAAGAATTTACATATTCTAGTTTGAAGTTGAATGCCTTTAGACATTTTTTTTGCACTGTTTGAAGGAGTATTGCTATACTAAGAATACTTAAGAAAATTTTCAAATCGTCGGCAAACAAAAGAAATTCTGAATCAGATAGAGCGTGGTGAATATCATTGATATAAAGGAGAAATAGGAAAGGACCAAAATGAGAACCCCGGGGCACCCCAGACCAAACAGGAAAAGGAGCGGACCGGAAACACTTAAGTTTCACTGTTTGGGTACGTTCTGTTAAATAACTAATCAGCTATAGTAGAAGATGCCCAGAAATTCCATTAGCTTCTAATTTTTTACAAAGTATATGATGATCAATCTTAACAAACGCTTTGGAAAAATCTGCGTATATACAATCTACTTGGAGACCAACAGATATTGCTTTGTTAATAAAGGTTTGATAAGTTCACAAATTTGTTATTGTTGATCTACCGGAACAAATAATGGTAGCTTTGAGATCATTTTTTAATTTGAGACAAATAAGGGACTCAAAAATTTTAGGTAAAGCGGACTGGATGGAAATAGGTCTGTAATTACACACATCGGATTTATCGTCCGATTTGAAGAACGGTATCTCGTAAGACGATTTCCAAGATCGATGAAAGATACCTTTGTTGAGAGACAAATTAAAAATATAATGTAATGGAGTAACAAGTTAGTAGAAACAATTTTTATTAGTAATGGAGGTATGTTATCCGGACCCAAAGATTTTCTAACATCAAGGGGTAGGACTGCATGTTCCATTTCTTCAACAGATATAGAATATTTGTGTATATTAGTCGTAGAATTAGAAAAAGAATATTTGATTTTAGAATTTACAGAATTGGTTGCGTTCTCATAGATTTTAGAAAAATGCTTGGCGAAAAAGTTAGCAATTTTAGAGCCATCAGATGAATAATGCATAAGAGAAGGTAAAGCAGAAGATTTTTTTCTCGAGTTGACATAACTCCAGAAGTTTTTTATGGTGGATTGCACAGAGTTTTCAATCTCTGATATGTAGTTCTTGTAACAAAGATTAGAAAGGGATTTACATATAGTTCGGAGACTAGAAAATATTTGGTAAAACACTGTATTACCGGTTTGTTTGTAAGCTTATGATACATCTTCTTTCGTTTAATTATAGAAATAAGATCAAAATTAAACCATTTCGGATATTTTTGGACATTGCTGGTTTTGATAACAGAAACATATTGCTCAATAGCCGATGATAAAATGTAATAAAAATAATTCACGCGCTCATCAATATCAGTGAATTCAAATAATTTATCCTATTGTGTAATGGACAAGAAATTTTGCATGGATTCATAATCTCCTTTATAAAAATTATATTCAACATGATTAAATTTTAAAATACTAGGCACATTACCAGAAACTTGTTTTATGTTAACAAGTAAAGCAAAATGATGTTTGTCCTGTGTTTGTTTTCATGACTTACCTACTTGATTTTCAAATCTAACAATTGCTAACTTAGCGCCATCTACCGGTGTTCGAAAAAAAGTATGCGGTATTGGAGCTAAGCTAAGTTTACTAAAAGCTTCATCACTTTATTTTACAAGTAACAAAATTTTCATATCAAGCTTGTGACTGTATTTTTCTCTTATAAAACATATTTTTCGGCGATAAAAAAAGGGTTTGTTATTGTCGAAGAATTTATTTTAGAGATAACTATAAAAAGAACATCAATTTACACGCTGATAATTAAAAATTAATTACTTAACTAATACGGCTCGTATCACACATAATTTGACTATTGATCTATATTGACAACAATATCGTTTCGTTCCCCGAAGCAAAAAAAAACGACACTACCGAATAAACAATCCACGTTTCGATGAGAACTACCATAATTATACTAACGTGACTTTAATCAAAAATTATTTAGTTTGACTCCCTAATTATAGGTACTAGACCGAAGTAAATGATTAAAACTAATACCGAAATATTAACGCTAACATATGTGAAAACGATTTGTCGTGGGACCTCGCGAGCACAAAGATTTTCACGAAAAAGCGTTAATTATCAATTAATTGCGAAGTATTGCTATCGGTTTCTAACATACAGGTAATCATAATATGGAAGTGTAAAACGTATAACTTAAAAACTAGGGTAGGTACCTAGCTTTCAAATTGAGTTATTTGTTTTTGTTTGGGTGCATCAAATGTTTGTGATAAATTCTCAATGTATACGAATCGAATAGGATGAATAGTTAACTACTTGTTGATACGGCGACGATGGGCAGGTGACACGGTTGAAGGTCTCCTTTTTTGATAATAGACAACAGTTCCTTCGCAGATGGGTAGCAACAACTCCTGCTTCTTCGAATGATACCGACACAGGTGAGAGTAAGTATGGGAACGCAATTCATAGGGTAGTTTTGTCTTCCGTTACTCAGAAACTTGTCTCCCCAAGTATAAGTTCTAAAATTCGTTTCACTTACGGCATTCGATAGCGTGCACAATCCAGATAAACGTATTACAGCGTTTAAATAGTAAAAGAGCTTGTCAACCTACAAGTAATTAAATAATTCGAAGATTTTTTTTATTATCACGTACACACTTTGTCGAAGTCAACAATTGAAGAATGGGAAAACGGAAGTTCTCATAACAATGACATACATTTCAACGCCGTCTATCGATCGAAATTCCGACACGAAAGTTAGATTATCTAAGGACGAGGCGCGTCATCGCCAAACAATGCACTATAAGTCAGAATTTTAATGCGTCTAATGTTTTAAAGTACCTATAAAATTCGCTAAAATTTTCAAGTTATGATAAAAGTTTTGTCGGGGTTGTGGTAGTATTTTGATTTTGGGTTTATTTCCATTAAAATTGTCGTATATTATGCTATAAAATGTACAATTTCAAACATAAATAAAAATAAACAAGAGTATAAGCATTTTGAAAAAAGCTACTACAGTGACAAAGCCCCAAGTTTTGTCTTTTATAAAACATTAAGTATTGATTTAAACACTTACAATTTAAAACTGTTTTAATGGTACTTATAGTGCAAGTTTAGCGATGGCGCACTGCTAGTACGTATTGCTCTTTAGCAAAAATTCATAATAATAGAGAAAAACCGTTACACGATTTTTTGTTAAGAAAATATTAAGGATTAAAACACTATTTTATGTTTGCATACGTTACTATGGTATTTCTGGAGATAATTCTAGTTTTTTATTTCAACTCCAATTGCGCTTCCTCGCGTTCAATCTGCGAACTTGAACATAATTCCCAGTAATTTCTCAACGTCATTATTTATACATAAGTAAAATGTGTGTCTTACGACATCTCGTGTATAACATGGACACGCTTAGATAGCGCTATGCACTTTAACACTCACAAGTCGTTACAGTTGGCATTTTCTTAGATTATTTATACAGTTATTATTACAACTAAGGTAATATGAATAAAATATTTTCCTACGCTGCTTGTTATCAGCAACATATTTTTATAGTGCCCGTGTTATAACCAATAGTTTTTTTTTCTGATTGACCAGATATTTTTGTAAAAACTGCAACAAATAATAAGAATGAATGTGACGCAACATGCGTTGCTAAGTTAGTTACTTTGCTAAAATTAGTAAATATCATTTTATTGAAGTTTATATAATAATGGTAATTAATACTTGAAGATAAATTATACAAACGTAAAAAGCATAATTATTAATTAATTAATGATTACTGGTAACGTTAGCTTAAAATAGTTTTAGCTGTTAATTATTCGAAAATGTTTTTCCCCGTGTTTATTACTCCACATCTTATAAAAAAGATAGGGAGTTTTAACACCCATTTTCTTCATTTCTTCGGACGAATTATAGTTAGTACATTATATTATAACTTTGAATGGGTGTTATTTAAAGAGCGCAGATCTGATTAGATTTTGGACACAATATGAACACAGATATATTTTCCCATTCTTGGAATATTTGCAAAAATAAATAAAATAATTCAATATTGTATTACTTCAGTTTATTGGATTTTTTTGGATGTCGTAAAAACAACACTCTCGTGATTTTATCGTATTTGTTTTTGCGATATCCAAAAACTTCTTAATAATAACTATTTTATGTTCTCACAAAAACACAATTTTTCATAAAATTTTGATGAACACTGACAATCAATTGACGTTTATTAGTTGAACTTATCCAAGAAATGGAATATTTGCTAATGTTAAAGCCATAGCATAGCCACACCTTATGACCGCTCGGTATTTTTATATTGCGGTATAAAATTTAAAAAATCATAAATTTTTATTTAGCTGATAACAACGTATTAGTTTATTAGTAGTATTGGGATTAGTAGGAAGTTTATTCGAAGATTTTGTTAACTAACACTTGAATAATAGTATCACGCAAACGCGACTTAACCTCCTTCAGGTTCTTAATAATCAGTGTTGACACATAGTTAGTGTAATTTCATTATTAATCATTTTTATGAGTGCCCCCTCGAGTGATCCGATTGAACAATTAAGTGAGAACGATACCGAAATCAGCACAAATCGTCTGCATTTATCAACGAACTTCGTTCGTTTATGAAATCGATTTGTCATCCGTGCGTCCGTGTGTGCGTCCGTCCGAGGCCTTTCTAATGGTCGGACATCATTGTGTGATACATCAATCGATTCAGCTTGGTGTCCAAAGCTTAAGTTTTGATGTGCATTAAAATCAGGCAACAGGGACGCCGAGCCCCCGCGATATTCCGTCGAAAAAATTAAAATTTCAAATACGTCCAAAATCAAGTGTGGCATATATTTAGACTCCTCTGGCATAGCTGAGTTGAAATATCCTATCCCCCATAAAATCGGGCCACAGATACCCGATGCCCTCGGGAAATTAAGTTTATTTCAAAAATCCAAATATGTCCAAAATCAATGTGTGGCACATATTTGGATAATAGAAAGTTAGCAATGATGGTCTATTGGCGCTAATTATAACTTTGCCATTCTTTCCATATTTGGATAATACGAAGTTCGTTGCGACAATGCCTTGCATTTTCAACTTGTTTTTTAATGAAATCTAAAATCATTTAAAAATTGTTTCAAAATTTGTTTTAAATATATTTACAGAGTAGCATTTCAGCCCTTAATGAACCTGAAAATTTTGTAAAAAATGGTATGAAGGATTTTGTGGATAAAAAGACAATACGAATATTAGTTCCGAGTGTACAAAAATAATTCAAAAAAATGTTAATTCTTACAAGCATAAATATAATTGGAACAGATCCTTTCAACATTAGTCAAATGAACCGAATTTACATTACATCGAAGTATAAAGAATTAAAACGGATTTTAAAGTAAAATAATAAGAATAATATCTACAACCTTAAACTACAGTCATTGATAATAATAGTATTATGCCCGGTTGCACCAATTGAAAAACAGAGCGTTGAATAGGCCGGTCGACTGTAAATCGAAACTATGGTGTTGCACTATTGAAAAACTATCTGTTAATCGAGTTTTTTTACCGTCAAATTTAAAAAAGCCGTTTTCCGTCGATATTTCTAAACAGAGGCCGTTTTTAAAAATTTCCTTGGTAATTCCCTAGTAGAAATATAACAAGTATTTAAATATTTGTAGAGTATCGAATAAAATATTGTAGGGAACATTAAATGTTGATTATGACTGTATCATATGGATGTTGAAATGATATTGAAAATATATTGTGATCACAATATTGTAGAATAAACCTCCTTATAATATAATATGGATATCGTGTCGATATCAAGAACGTATTGTTTTCACAATATTGTAAATTAAACTTATTACAATATCCTAAACATATTTGGTATAATTCTTCATTATATTATATGTTTATAATGAATAGTTAACTTGGAATGTCGTAAGTATATTGTGAGGATGCTTAAGGTGATATCGTACTAATATAAACAAATATTGTTAATTCTATATTTAACATTATATTGAATACAAAATGAAATTTCAAAATAAAAAAATGAAACATATTAGATTGTATCAACGGACTCTTGTATTTTTTTTTTGCTTCGAGAAACCACCCCAATCGTTGGCATTGGCTAAGGAAAACCCAATCATTTGAGCTATTTCTACGTCTGTTGCATTTGCGTAACGAACTCTAACAGCATCTGAAACGAGGCAATATCCAGTAAGATTGAAAATCACAGCCCTTATTTTTAGTTACTATAAACCTTAACACACAAGTTAATGGTACTGTAGGGTTTACACAGTACAATAAATATAATATAAAAAAAAATACTGAATTTGGTTTGTACAGAAATATTGCATAAGTAAAAGCAATTATTAAGACCAGATAGCTAAAAAGAAATTGTAAAGTTTGTTACCATAGGGAACGGATCATATTAGTATATCATAAACAATTGGTTAAGTGATTTCACAATAACGCATTCATGAATGTAAGATAAAAAAGCTATTGCAAGTGCATCCAGTCTTTTTAAGTATACTACACTGCCGTGTTAATTGAAAAAGGGCCCTATCTGCAATTTTGGCCTTTTTCGTTTCTTACATAATACTTACTGTTAACAGAAAAAGGGCATATCTACCAAAATATTCTTTAAAAACGATAAATATGATAGACCTATATGCATGGGTTTAACTTTAACTACATTTTTCTCAAAAATAGCTTTTTGTAGATAGGGCCCTTTTTAAATAACACGGCAGTACACTACAACATACACTGTACCAAAGAAAGTATTGTAGGTTTTTTAAATACATAAATGTATGGTATGCCAAACCATTACGAACAATTTGAAAAAGTGTTAAATAATTTCTTACCTACTATAAGTAGATACATTTTTGTGTCAACAAAACTCTTTTTGCCTTTTTTTTCCTTTGGCACTATATTGGAATGCTACGACCTTAGTCAACAGTTTCTTCAACATTAATGTGACATAGTGTCTCAGAGAGTTACCACCCAGTAATGATATTATCTCAATATAAAAAATATATTAGCGATTTATTGACCACCTAATTATAAACATACCAAAACATCTTTTTTTTGAGGCAATAAATTCTCAGATTCTTCAATTCCCTCTGCTGTGGCAATGGGTAACTGCAAAGTCCATTCATCATTCGTATGTTTTGCAACATTTCAGTTGCTATTCATTTGCAGAACATGAACTTGTTGTTTTAATTCCATCATGCTGAACTCCAATTTTGACAAGACATTCATTATCTTATCGAATTTTTCATTCACCTCGGCCTCTGGAATATATTTTCTAACACATACATTGTTGTCCAAAACGTTGGAATGTGGTGATAACAATCTATTTTCATCTAAACAAATTTGATTATAGTTAAATATTAACAAAATACCATCATAGTCAGTTTCTTCTAAATTAGAGGAATATTGTAATTGAAGTGCAATAACGCTTAGCTTTACGTTTAATGAATATGTGCTTTGCGGAAGTAGATTTATTTAAATTCATTTTGAAAGTTTGTAACCTTAGGTATTTGGGGTAACTTAGAGATGATCCAAAAGACTGAAGACAAGACCACAGCACCAAGCATAGCGTGTATGAAGAATGTCGATCAGTACCTAAAAAGAATTAACATTAGCCAAACGTAACCTGAATGTACATATAATCAAACAGCTTTATCCACGCATGCATTAATTACAAAAGTGGATGTTGAAAACCATACCTTGTAAACAATCAAATGTACCGTATGCGATAGCACCACAGGTAGCAACTTCAATTGATATGCTCAGGTAGTGTAATTTTTCGTGAATTATTTACATCATAGACTTTATATAAACCATGTCAGTAAGATGTTATCAACAGTCATATGTATTTTTAAAAAGAAATGAAAATCTACAGTAAGCTTGGCAGCAAATGGCTGAGCATTGATTGAGGTTACGTGCATTTGAATTATTACTTATACCAAAGAACAAAAGAAACCAAAGAAAAAACCGGCAAACAAAATCACGCAAGTTATAAACACCATTGCCAAACTTATTCTAGCTTTGAGGAGCCAGTGTTGCCTAGTTGCAATTATCAGTTATTTACAGTATTTTTAAAGTAAAGTAATATGTATGCCTACTACTAACTGAAACCAATAGTTGCTGCTATAGGTATAAAAGTAATCTTTAAGTTTTTCCATTTTACAGAATTAAATGTTTTATATTGCACTTGCAATCATGTGATTTTATTCGTCTTAGAATAAGTATAATTTGTTTTAGTTAGCTAGCTCTATATTTTAACCACTCTTACAAATACAATAGGTCGGAACCAGAGAAAGAGTAGGGATGCCATTTCTTTGGTCGGAACCGTGTTCATTTGTACAAAAAGTAGTAAACACTATAGTATTTAATTTTTTTACACTACTCTGCAGATATTGGTTTACCATAAATTGATCATATTGAAAAATAATATTTGGTTGACATCAAAGAAGAATATTGATAATTAAGTATAATTACGATATTCAAACAATATTGTATTATTGTGTTTGTACAATATTGTCTAAAATATATTGTTACATCATTGTGATAATATATAATTTTAATTACCGTACACACATACCAAACCAATATTAGAACAATATTGTGCTGCCATTTTAGTCAATATTAACGCATTAGAATATTTACACAATATATTCAGGATCAATTTACGATATTCATTTCTACTAGGTTGTGATAGATAATTTTGTGTTGTCATTTGATTTGAAGTTTGATAAAGTTATTTAATCGAATCAACATACACAAAATATTTTCAAAATCTAGAAAAAAATAAGCGATGAATGAAATTTGGAATTTAGATAGTAGGCCGATAGAGTTAGCAAAAACCGCTGGATAAAATTTCTTACAGTATCTCACATAGTTTTTCGGATTTATAAGAATATGCCTGTAAATTTCCTCCACTTTTAAATGCCGGGAACAATTTTTTATTAACAATTTTATGCATAAAAAATTGTAAAAAAACGTGTTTTTTAATTTTTGTTTTTAAGCCGACTAATAATAATCATAATCAGTATTATACTTTTTATAGGTGTCGTCTGAGTAATTAAAATTGGTCAAAAATTGTTTAAAATAATCGACGTAAACCGCCGGAAAAATCGAAAATTTAATAATTTTTTTATTTCGTCAAAAATTATTCTACAGTCTTGAAACTTGGTGGAAATATGTCTTTCAAGTACACAAAGCTATTATAATTTTCTCATAAAAAAAAGTCTCGAAAGTTTAATTTAATCTGACCCAGTTACCGTCATCTGATGGGACCCAGCAGGAGCTCTTTTTTTTTCGTTGTAACATCTAGTTTATGAATCCGTTGATGGCATAACGGTTTTCATAAATTTTCATTAACAAAATGGCGTTTGAGAAAGTACGACTTTTTCGGTTATGGTTTTTTGCACTTAACTCATAAACAAATGTACGTATTGTCGTAAATCTTTCATATTCGTGTAACTGGCATTTTTTACAAATTAAAAAAAAAAGATTGTTGTACGTAGTTTGTAAGCTGAGATAATTTTTGTAGTTGTTTATTATGTCATTTGTTTATTTATGAACAAAAACACTTCAAACTTGCACAGTATGTAGTTGACTTGTACTTTATAATTACCTATTATGCATAATTCAATTGTTAAATGAACAGAACAATATTTTTTTCCGCAGTACAAATTTAATCGATGTTTTGGTCGCACCCTTAGTTGCTCAGGTTTCAAATTTGCACGCCCGAAAAAAATCGTCGTATCTCCGTCATGTGTGCTTCGATTTGAACCATTTTTTTTAAATTTGGGGTAGCGTGACGAAATATTAACAACTGACGTACAACGATACAATATTAAATTGAATGTAAATTCGAATTACTCGAACCCTCAGTTGGCGCTTTGGGCCGTGGATAAAATAAAAGAATCTTTGGGCGCCAGAAAGTATTGTAATAATAACGATTATAACACAAAACTTAAAACTAAATGAATATTTATAATATGAATGAAAAAACTAAACTCTAACAATAGAGAATAAAAAAATTATATACTAAACCCATACGGCCTCGGCGATTACTTGAGGTTGTCCTTGTCTTTTCCGTAATTTTTAGTCTCATGAAACTCCAATTCAATTAACAACAAATGTATTTAACAACCAACGCAACGCTGCTTTAGTATATTCCATGGAAGAACACTAAAGAAACACATATAAAACACTTGGAAAACAGAGAGAGAGAACATACCTGCGATTAGCAGCTTTCCGATAAAATAAGTATAAATGTATTTGTAAAACGAAATTTTAATTTAATTAGTAAATAAATGATTGTACGAGTCGTGGACACTTCGCCGAATGGACATTACGTCGAATGGACACAATGCCGAAACTTGGACACAACGTCGAAAACGAATTATTGGACATATCGCCGAAACTGGACACAACGCCGAAATCACCTGCTGGACACATTGCCGAAAATGGACACAACGCCGAAATCAGTAATTGGACATATCGTCGAAATGCGGACACAACAAAAAAGTTTCAAAGTTAATTTTAGCTATGAAAAATACTTCATATCTATATAAAATGTTATTCACTAAAAATTTAGTATTTCTATAATAAATAGTGTTGATTTAGTATTTATCAGTACTATATTTCTTTCTGATATTGATGATCAAAGAGTGAATGATTGAAATATCAAGAGAACTATAAGCGTTGCGCGTGCGCAGTAGTCAAAAAATACTTTTTTGAAAATCGGCTGTATTTTTGTTACAAACTGAGATATTAAAAAAAAATCTAAACAAAAGTTGTAGGTAAGATCTTAAACTACAACTTTTTTTTGAAACTTTTTTTCATATTTTTTTTATTTACAGAAGTTTAAATTTAAACAATTAAAAATTTGCAATTTTTTAAAACACCTGATAGAATACGTATTTAACTACCTAATTTCAGAATTTCATAGATTCTTTAATTTTGTTCGACCAAATGTGTACATTGATTGGGTTAATTTCCTTTAAAAATTATAAGTACCTAGACGAGTAACGCTATATTCGCTTTATACCGAAAAATAAACCGGAATATTAGAAAGAGAGCACTGAAAGACGACACTAAAATATCACGTAACGAGTGGAAATTTGTAAGTGGAAGTGGAAGATTGTGTCATGTATTTTATAGATTTACAGTGACAGTTGACATGTATTTTAGGTTAAAAGTGACAGAGCATGAATTTAACCTTCAAAACAAAGGTACACGTTACTTGTCTATAGGTACTTATATTTAGTCTGAGGTTTTTACGATAGGTTGGTGCAACCCGGCATTATATTTTAGTAAGCGCCTACAAAGTTTTCCCAGAAATGACAAATTGGTTTAAACTTTCGGGGCCCGTTGGTGAACTAGTGTCGTTGCTTGGACGGCCCGAATCTATACAACACTAGTTTACCCAGAAATGTTTTAATTTTCTCGAAAATGTTTCCCGCAAATGTCGCAGTTTTCTGCAATTTTTTCTAAAATATATCTCGGTATATAAAACCATATTTTACACATTTTATTACAATAAAGGCCAATTGCTTTTTTAAATCTTACAAAAATTTGGCACATAGATACAATTTAATTTAAATAATCGAATAATAAATAATTACGTGATTTGAAAAGTTTAGATTTTTCATAATTGGATACGCTCTAATTCTTAAAATTATTTTTAATCGCAATACATAAATTCGCAATATTTTATAGTCTTACTATAATAAGCGTTTTCTAGTCCACTCAATAGTGAATTCTGAAAGTTTATGGTATATTAATCGTATCGGTTACTAAATTCAATTTTGCAATTTTAATAGGTTTACGAATTTTCGTTATAAAAACAAATTTGTCGGATTGCGATTGGTTTTGCCAATACAACGGTTAATGGAATTTCAAGGTTTATTATATTTGTGTTTTTATTATATTTCAAGATAGTAAATGACAATATTGAACGTTAGTCTAACTTTTTTGTATATTATGTAATGATCATTTAATGATAGCTGTCAAGATACGAGCAAGAGGATTACGACATGTCACATTGTATTTCGAAGATATTCTTAGTAATAATAATATTCTTCATTATTTGCATTTAAAGCTTACTTCAATGATTAATATTTGTATGGGAGCTTTAATACCTTCAAAAATTTCAGTATGAATTTCCTTTTAGATTCGTCATTTAATTACGAGAACTTACTGCAATATGTATTTTCATTTCTCTAGTTTTGTGTGTCCAAAATTCGATGCTCACCATTGGTATTTTGGAAACGGTAAGAGTTACAGGGTCGGTTAAATGGAACAATATGGAGGTATTTATCTTACCTCTTCAGACCTTCTCTTGTTTTTCCAAAGAAATGCGTTGCCTACTAGATATTGCAAAAAAGTGAAAATCGGCATTTTCTTTAAACTTGCGTAGAATCCACACTATTTATCCTATCAAAAATATGTAAATATAAAAGTTGTAGACATTTAGATATTGAATAATATGCGTCATTAAAATATTTTTTGCTTGCATCAGTAGCGAAATATGACCCAAAGTTGCATTTTTTAAATGGAAATGATAATTTATTTTTATACAGTTGAATTACTTGATTTTTTCCTTTTCAACGATATAAGGTTCGAGCTATTTATCTTGTGTACTTTAGAAGATATAAAGAAAAATCATTTTTGAGGCAGATTTATAATGTTACCAAGTTGTAAGCAATAATAACAAAAACATAACGGGTGGATAACATCGTAAAACGAATGAGTTTTCCTATAAAAGATTCTCAATAGTGCGGCCATTGACTTCTAAACATTTTGTATAGCGTTTTTCAATATTTATTCGGCAATTCATTAATTGACGGACGCTAACTGAATTAAAGGCCTGCATGACGCTCTGCTGCAAATCATTAACGTTCTCATAATTGACAACGTATACTAAATTTTTATGTGTCCCCACAGGAAAAATCTAGTATGGACAAATCTGGTGATCGCGCAGGCCAACGTATGGGACCGTTTGTTCCAATCCAACGGTTTCCAAATCTTGCTGATAAATATTCAGTGACGATCCTGGAATTATGGGCCGGGGCGCCGTCTTGCTGAAACAAAATACTTCTTTCTTCTTGAATAGGTAGCTCGTCCAATGCATCTTCGACTTCGGCTTGCAGCAGTTGAAGATATCTAGTCGAATTAAGCGTTTGATTATAAATAAATGGACCTATCAAACGATTTCCCAAAATACCGCACCACACGTTAAATCCGAATCGTTCTTGGAAACGCGATTCTCGAACTATTTTCGGATTTTCATTATTCCAATAATGATAATTATGCCGATTGTAAATGCCGTTGTTTGTGAATCTACTTTCATCGCTCCAAAGAATTTTTTAGAAAAAGAATTATCGTTTGTAACTTCATCCAGGTACCATCTACAAAATGTAACTCTTCGAGCATAATCATTCTCTTTGATATGATGGCATATCATTGGCTTATAAGGATGAAATTTCTTCTTTTTAAAACATAATGTACTGAACTTCTTGCCATACCACTGTCATTCGAAATTTTTCTTACTGAAACGGAAGGCTCAACATTAACAGCGGCTAGAACAGCTATTTCAGCATCCTCATTGTCTTTTGATAGGTTGTAGGACGAATGGCGGTGAAGGATCCACCTTGTCGAAGATTTTGCTCGAGTCGGGAAAACAAAGTTCTGTGAGGTTGCCTTCTTTCGGGGTATAAGTTGTGATATTCATTTGCTGCCGCAGTTGAATTACGATGGCATCTTATGTAGACAACAAACATGTCCGTTTTTTCATGGTTTGAAAACTGCATCATCAATTTTGAATATGAATAGCTTACTACAACAACTACAAGTTCTGACACGATACTACTGTAACAATATTATTGACAGATTTGATGTGCAGTTGTTTGTTTCTTAAAAATTTGCAATCATGGATAGTGTGATGTGCTTTAAAATACATCTACAGATCTCAAAAACGATTTTTCTTTATATCTTCTAAAGTACACAAGATAAATAGCTCGAACCTTATATCGTTGAAAAGGAAAAAAATCAAGTAATTCAACTGTATAAAAATAAATTATCATTTCCATTTAAAAAATGCAACTTTGGGTCATATTTCGCTACTGATGCAAGCAAAAAATATTTTAATGACGCATATTATTCAATATCTAAATGTCTACAACTTTTATATTTACATATTTTTGATAGGATAAATAGTGTGGATTCTACGCAAGTTTAAAGAAAATGCCGATTTTCACTTTTTGCAATATCTAGTAGGCAACGCATTTCTTTGGAAAAACAAGAGAAGGTCTGAAGAGGTAAGATAAATACCTCCATATTGTTCCATTTAACCGACCCTGTAACTCTTACCGTTTCCAAAATACCAATGGTGAGCATCGAATTTTGGACACACTGTATAGTCTGGTAAACAGTTTTACTTCAGAGGTCAAGAGGAAACGGATATATTTATGATTCGTAAGAGCATCCGCATATGTGAATGTAGCATGAATTACAAAAATCGAATAATTCTCTCTTTCTACTACATCTAATGACAACACCATACGAACGGCAATAAATTATTTTTAATCTTACAAAACATAAATATTCAAATCAAATTACTTCAAACAATAAATGGAAATGAAAGTCTTTAATAAATCTGGAACATAAATAACGTCAAACATTCAAATAAATGAGATTTCTTTTGAAGAAGATAATAAAATATTGACTTGAGCACATTTAATTGCTTGAATGAATGATAAGAATTATTTGCATTAATTTATATTTCCTGTTGTGCAGGTGCTTCAAGGTGTAGCTTGAATCCATCGGACATAAAACGTAAGTTATTACAATAGTTTTATAATCGATCAATGTAATTAGAAAAATGTGGAACGTTTGAACAATTACAGTTCAGTCTCTAATTGGCATTCTTAAAACGAAATCGAAATTCAAGGTCTTTATATCTTCTGTTTTATTGCATGACATGCCTGACTTGGTTTCATATCGGAAGACAAAAATTCTTGAGGTAACCCGTATTTGAAGGCAATGAATGCCTCGCTTGGTATTCATGACCGCAGCTTTTAACTTCTAGTTACCATTCACGACTGACCATTGTGAACGTATAATAGGTGTCTTTGAGGTTTGTTTACATTCGTTATCTGATGATATTATGCATGCTTGTCACTACTTTTACAAAGCGTCACTTCCCTTTTTATATCAATTCTGTAGAATATTAAACTGGCGATTTATTATATGTTAAAAGTGGTTAAAAGATGAATGACTGAAATATAAATTTTGGGATAGTACTCGACTTTTGTTCTCCATCAATTACTTTAACAAATTGATTGCTTTATGAGCTGAATAAATTATATTATCGAGGTACTGTTGGGAATAATTTTTGTTGATTTTAATCGTTCTGCTCTAATTATTCCCTATCCATCAATAATAAAATCTAATTAATTTCCAAAAACTTTTTGGAACCGACGCAAAGGAAAAATTGCCCGTTTCCGTTACAAAACATATTGAATTTTGATAACAATATTTCGTAGTATAAACTTTGAGTTAGGTATGTTTATTCTATGTATGATATACGCAAATGTATTATGATTTAGTTGATTTAAATCCGCATTGTTTCGTTATTACTGGTGCGTGAATAATTCAAACATTTTGAGATACGATTCGTAAATGGTATGATTTTATGAATTATTGATTAATGTTTGTATCTTTTTTGCTCTTTTCACCTTCATACTTACTACACTAATACCTATCACAGAATTTTTTGATGTCAAGGTATTTCGACTATTGCTATTTATGTTTATTGTTCTTGACCCAAACTTCTCTCACTAGGATTGTTCAGTAAAATTGATAAATTACATCGGTTAAGTAAATAAACAAATTGGTAGTATGTAGTTTTCGGACTTTTTAGCCAGTAAAAATAATACAAACCCATAAAAACATCTTCCGTTTCTTATTTAATGGAGTAGTAAAAAAAACTGGAACAAATTTTTTTGGAAAACTTTTAATGATGTAAATTGGGGCTCTGCCATATGAATGATGTATTTAACTGCGCGGGATTTAACATATTAAACATAACGATCAAAATAATATGGTATTTATGTCCTATTTATTACCTACCGTAGTTCATTCTCAATTTCTGTTGTTACTTATATTAACTTTTAACTCAAAATTAAAACTTATAGGAAGTTCCGTTGCTATTATTCAAACTTCCGTCGTATTTATCTTTGGGGTGTTCATAATTTTTTTACAAATGTATTAAGTTTTACTCGTATAACCTACATCGTTTACATCGTAATGTTACAAATTATTAAGTTTTTGTTATTTCCAGCAACATTCCATAAATAAATAGAAATAATATGTTAAAATAACGGCTCACTGTACTGTTATAACTAATATTTTATTTAATACATATTCTTGCGTAGTACATTTCTGTGAAAGTAATTTTCATAGTTGTTATGCAGTAAATTCGTTTTCTTTATGGAATGTCACTGAAAATGGCCGAATCGGTAATATGACGGTGATAATGAATGACGTTGGTTACACCGAAACGTATGTTCTACAAGATCACCCAATAATAGTATATTACGCACCAAGGTAGTGAAGTCTGAAAATTTTACTACTGCCCTAACATTGGCACCGCATTGTAGTTGTAGCTTTTCTATGCAGTTTAATACTATCGACTTCAATTTGTCACCTTTACATATCGTATTTGTAAAGATGTAGCACAAGAGTTGTTTAAATTTTTTATATACAGGGTGTCCAAAACTCTCATGACAAACGAAGACCGGAGATTCCTCAGACAATTTTAAGACAATTTAACCCAATTCACCTAGTCCAAAAATGCTTCCTAAGGAGTTAGAGCTCTTTGAAGATGCCGCCTTGTAAATAGTTTTTTTAAATACCCCAGAACGCTTCTACTTAGAAAAGCAAAAACTGGTGCTTGTTTAGCCTTCAGAGATGAATCGATTCCATCAATTGCGAATTTTTAGTACCGGTCATAGGCGTCCGTTTTGGGTAGGTCAACGGTTATTTTAACGCATAACTTTTTGTCTTTAACTTTAAGCATTTGTGACACTAGATAATTAAATTTTCAGGTATTCTAGTACTAAAAGGTACTCTTACTTTAAGTCATTAGGACACACCGTTTTCTAGAAAAATGGATTTGAAAATTTTTTGTTTTTGTCATTAAAGTTAAATTTATATTTTTTGCACTAATTGGCTCTGAACTACCAACAAAAGTAAAACCTACGTTTTTTATTGTCAAATTGTTGTCAGTTTGGAAGTTTATCTTTTAATTTTTACTTTTAGCAGGCGCCATCTTCAAAGAGCTCTAGCCCTTAGGAAGCATTTTCGGACTAGGTGAATTGGATTAAATTGTATTAAAATTATCTGAGGAATCTCCGGTCTTCGTTTGTCAGAGAGTTTCTGGACACCCTGTATAACTCTAACCATGATCACTTAGCAGTTTGAGCTGGCAAAAATTTAAAACCTACTTTAAAATTAACATTTTGGGGCTCGTAAAAATAATTTTAGTGAAAAATTGTTTGTATTCCTCTGTATATCTCCTGCTTCTTAGTGGTTTATTTTTTAAGTCCACTTGGGCTGTCACAATTTGTGCTCTGCTTTCGGGAAGTAATCGTTGGGAGATGTTAACTTCAATTGAAGTGCTTTCTTTTCACGTTGCAATTTTAGAATGTTCCTCCGTAATTTTCTTTACCTAAGAGTATTTGAGCTGCAAGCTTGAGTAGTTTTGGTATAGCTAGAGATGTTAACGGGCATTTATTTACATCGATTCCGAAAACACTTACATAAAACATCTAAAAATTTCATTTATTGCTTTGTCAATATACCATGCATCATTTGAATTTTGGGTTTCAGAAATTGACACTTGTAATTCATTTAGGAATGGTAAGTGTTCGCCACATACTCGTTAAGTTTTTATATTCGACATTTTTATGCAACAGATTGGACTTTCCAGATTCTATTCAAAACACCTACAACAAAATGTTTGTAATTTACTTAAAATTCTTCATGTAACTGAACTCGCCTGGTTAAATCCTCTTGGGAAACCTGAAAAAACTGATTCTACCAACATATTTAATAAATAAATAAATTCAGGTTATGTATTTGCGGTTATGGGATGGAGGCGCGAATTTTAAACTAATGGCATTTTTTTATTTAAATAATTTTATCGTGTTAGGTCATTTTAAGCAGTAAATACGTTAAAGATAATCTCCTGGATATACAAAATTATGTTTGACTCGTTTTTGTTAAACAACTATTCTTGGATTCCCAAAAATTTGAAATTGTCCATTATTAACCTAGGTCAACAATAGAAAAAATTATTAACCACTAATAGAGAAATTCAACTTCTCAGTTGGCTAGGAGACGCAATAATTGTCCACTTCACAGCTAGTAGTAGAAAAATAATATTTTTAGCAATATATTCTAGTTATTTGTATATGGTGCTCCAGAAGATCAGTATAAACCTGTATTGCGTGTCAATTGTAATTTTTTTTATTTTTATGACCTTAATGAAATCAAACGTTTGAGAAAAAGCTGTCAAGTATTAATTTTAGAATTTATATATCTGACCATCTACTTTATTATATGATGCCCTCTTTTATTAGTTAGTTTTAGTTGTTTTGCCAAATATCTTTGGCTTGAAAATGATTTTAATTAAATACTTTATCAAAAAAGGTGTACGTTAGGTTACGTTCTATATCAAACTGTACGTCTCATATTCTTAATATAGAAGATTCTATAATATTTTAGTTATCTGTTAAGTTTAAAAAGTGATGGTTTACTACGATAACGAGGAGCTTTCAACTCAGTTTTACCACAAACGAATTTAAAACACTAAATGTCCGCTTATGACTTATGATTAAATTTCCATTATTCTTATAAAGTGCGATTTGATAATTTAGCTATTTCTCGAATTTTAATTTGAACGCGTGGAAAATAGCACCAATATAAAAATGTTCACAAACAAATTATATCAATTAGTATTGATGATTATTGTATTCATTTATTGATTGAGTGGGCTGTAAGTGGTATACTTTTTATCTCGTTTTTTAGCTTTATTTATTTATTTTATTTCTGTACAACTGCTTATTACAGCTTTACCTTTAGACACACAATAGAATATAGGTTGATCGCCACCCATTTAGCTCTTCGTCGTAGAGGGGCGTGGATAAATAAAACCTACCGTGAATGTAGAAAAAGAGAGTGCCACCTGTGCTTTCTTTGATTATTTCTTTCAAGAGCAGGAATGAAGGAAATATGCCAAATTGTAGTTGAAAAAATAAATTTATTATGAACGTCAACACAAATTGTAAAAAGAAAGACAATCCGGTTTTAAACAAAAAAAAAAGAATCACATCGTTAAACATTTAAACGCGTGTTAATTAGAGATAAAATCGACTAGATTACAGAATAACTTGAAGTACTTATTCAATCTAACGTGGTTTCAAAACAATAAACGAGAATAGCTTAATTGATAAAATATTGATAACGAAGTGAACCGTGACCATAATATATCATTGAACAAACGAAAATCGCGCGCGATATGGATCCTATACGTAGGCGATAGAAATAAGAAATGTATTCGCGTGTGACTAAAATAATCATTTTTATACAACTAGACAAGTGAAAATACTCGATTGTCACTGATTGTCTGAATTGATTTTTAGACAATACGTCGAGTTTCGAAAGTTTTCATTTGTCGAGTTGTATACATATCACAAAAATAAATAAAATTTTTTTAAAAATACAACGTTTTTCGATACGTAATTTATTAACCTAATTTGTAATTTTAATACAGAAGTACAAAATAACTTAAAGATTGATTACCTACACAAAAAGAAATTGAAAGGTGAAATATAGAGAAAATGTGATTAAATGTATTTAATTCTTCACAAAATTTTTTAAACTGTCGCGAAACATATGCCTCAGTTTTTACCGTGTTGGTTGGTCTACTATTTTCTATTATTTCATCAATTAATTTGGCTAAAATATTGCTATTTCGCCATTATGACAATTACACGTTCCACAGTAATATTTTTGGTTGGTACTGCCAACATTTGAACTCTAAATCATAGCTGCTATCTAATCGTAATTTTGACATAAGTGAATATACAAGGGTTCGTATATTCGATTTTGTATATTTGATTTACGTCATAATAAGTAAAATAACCACTGTAACATGTCAGAACAACTGAAAATCAAGCATTTTCATTGGTTCATATTTGGATGAGTGATATAGTCAACGGTATCTCGGCCGGTTCGCCTTACATGAACTTCAGAACAAATTATTACAATTTAAAAACATATAATTCCTCCATTTCAGATTTTAGGATGATAGCGATGTTGATCTCTTTAGTGGGGGTGAGGATAAATAAACACTCTTCAAGTATTTAAATCGCTAACGTTTCGCTCACATTGCGTGAGCTTCAGAGCGGCAAATTTAGGAGTGGAATCACTAGTGATAAGAAACACACAACAACATATAATTAAAATTAACATGTGGACGTTAATAATTAAAAATGTTAAATATATAAATAAATCATTAAATGACACACAGTTTTCTATTGACCAACAAACGAGTCACGCATTGTGAGCGAAACGTTAGCGATTTAAATACTTGATTAGTGTTTATTTATCCTCACCTTTACTAAAGGGATCAATATGTCTACCATCATAACAAATTATTTAAAATTAAACATATTGGGATGATTGCATTTTGTGTTAAATAATATAATTTTATATTGAATGTGAGCATGAGGCTTTCTTTTATTTAAAATTCTTTGATTGATAACATCTCTAAGGCTTGGATTCTTAATAACAATAATGTGGTTTAAGATTTAACAAAATTTTAATTAATAGAAAAATAACCAACCTTTAATTCTTACAAATATGAATATAATCCTAAATAGTATTACGTGCACGACTTTGCGAAATTTATTTACAATGTTATTTAATTTTTATACACAGATTTAAATATGCTAACTTAAACTAACCTGGTAAATCTATTCGACTCGTACATGCGACCTTCTACAGTTCTCTGCGGTGACCTCTCGAACCTGGACTGCTTCCTCAGTTTTCCCTTATTGTCCATTTTGGTTTTAATTGTTTAAGCTTTGTTCATCAAGAACTTTATGGGTTGGTATTGTCAACACTACTTCGTATGCTTACAACACTTCTTTCAATGACTAGCGGAGAACATTCCGTATTAATTGTTTATTGCACCGATTTAAAATTCTACGTCCATCATTCTCTACTGCCCGAAAGCGTCTCCTTCCCCACTTTAACTTACTTGATCACATACGCACAAAAATCATATATCTTCATAACATACAAGCTATATCTTTATATTTTGCTACTAGACATTATATCTCTATTTACATCTATACATTACAATTATGACATTATACCTTCATTGCAATATATCTTGTTCGAACGAGTGTCGTACGTCGAAGTTCACAGGGGATAGGTAGCCTTCTAAGGTATAACGGAGGCTTTTGGAAATAGTAACCGTAACCATTAACCAACATTTAGCAGTTCGGTGATCTGGAGGAAGGCGAAGAAAACAGCCCCAATCCTTTAGAAAAGGCACCAGTAAAATGAAGCCTCGACAGCAGGTTGACAGGCCGATATTAACCGCAAAAAAATTCGTTGTTTAAAAATTTTACAAAAGAAGAAAGACCCAAAGATCACAGATAAGGAAAGAAAAACATGCAAACTTACGTCGTTGAAATCATGCACAGATTTGCATATAACGCTGTTGGTGGAGAGTTTGGCCTTTCAAGAACCACCGTTAAATGAAAGATGGGGTCCTGTCACCTATTAACTATGTTAAGTTTGTTATCATAGACGAATAGATTTTAAAAAAATTATAGTCGTTTTGAAACACTTACCCGGCAATTTTTAAAGATGCAGCAGTTAAAAAAATGCTTCCGAGACGAAGGCACCACCCTATGAGTTGTAGTAATTAATCTCAAGCAACAGGGACTTAAGATACAAAAGAACAAACTGTTAACGAAAGAAAGATGTAATTTATAGAGCGTCCCATTTGTGTCACAGCTATACACGCACAAATATAAATCTAAACGTAAATAATAACAATATGGTTAACAAAAAGGACATGTAAATAATACAGATCGTATTATAGATAATATCTGGCAGTAATATCGTTTTCCCCAAGAAAATATAATACGGCAAATCTGTATGCGTAATCCACGTCTCAAGATCAATTATTCCGCGTGTTCTTCTCGATGAGACATTAGAAGTTATGGCAAACCTGTCAGAATTAAAAGCTGAAGATTTGTAATTTGGGGTTTCCGGTATTGATGTACTAAACCTCAATATGTTTGAGTTAAAACACCTCACATATGTTTGACTTTTTGAATTGCTGACTTAATTCTATACCTATAATAATAATAATAATAATAATAATAATATTCTTTTATTCGCTTTTGGTATAAATATATACATGAGCATCGTCCAAATTCTACTAAAAGTAATAATAACACAAAAATACAAAATACAATACAAGCTAATAGATATAAATAATCGATATCACAGTTAAACTCATATCACTGATTATAACAAAATTGCTGAAATTCTTTAATTGACATATAAGTTTTAATAACAAAGTGCAATGGTTTTTGAGATAATGAATATTTTATAAAAAAATATTGAGGTTTCACTGTAACTTAGAAACTCTGATAATTTAGTGATAAATAGGAATTCTTAAATTTTCACTTTGTAATTATTATACAGGGTGAAAGAAAATAGGCGGTAAATTTGGAAAATGAAAATTAGCAATAATTTTTTTTTAAATAGCAATCACCTTTTTTCTCCCCCTGTAGAATTCTATACTCAATTTAAAAAAAAAAAATTCTAACGTATCTCTATACCCAAGTTTAACGCTTTTGAGGTTTTTGTAACTCTGAAATACTGGCGCAAACAAACGTGAAAATAATTTGTGGGCGATCCCTCTAGCACAAAAATTATCACAAACATCACTAAATAATAATTAATTCCGGTTGTTAACGATCGATTCTGAACATCATGCAATTATAATTATAATAAAGGCGTAAGAAAATATATCTAAAACTAGAATTACTTAGCTTTTGAGTCGGGTTGCTTGTTGTTATTGGGGTTTGTCATATTATCCAGGTATATTCCAAGTTGTTGACGATCAAGAACGATGAAGGAACGAAAAGCGAACACTTGCTGGTATCCAAAAGTGATGGACAGGTGTAAACGTCGAAGGTCGCCTGCATAACCACAAAGAAGTCTATGTTTTCAATTAATATCGTAACAACCCACCATCATTTATTGTTAAAATTTAACAAATGTTTGAGTTAAAACCTCACTACTAACACAGTGGCTTAACAAGAAAATATATTAGGCATTAACAAGTGTGTTAAACAAGTTTTCTAAATTGTGGTATGATTTAGTTTCTCCTAATTTTCCAATATTTGGATGAAATCAGTTTCTTATAGGAGGGGGAATTGAAACACCTTTTTGTGCCACAAATTGGAGACGTTTCGTGTTCAAATGGTGAAACATTTCCTAACGCATATATCGCTAACGTTGTGGTAAAACCAAGATTGGCATCTGGAACGTTTCTTATAAATTAAAGTGTACATTTTTTAATTAATGAATTATTACAAACTAAAAATGTCGTAGGTTAAAAATGGTAAACACACGAAACGTCGTCAATTTGTCGCACATTGTGTTTCAATTTCATCCAAATATATGTTTTCTAAAATGTTTGAGCTAGGGGTATATACTCAAACCTTTCCTTCTTTTTTTTTGTTGCTTTATATCTTATCAATTCGGTTTTTAAAAGTGGCCGTTTTTCAGGACTATCATCATTGGCGTATTTGTATGACTAGGGAAGCCATCAAACAGATTTTCAGTGTTATTTAAAGAACATAGACGTCTTTCCCAAAATTGATCAGAATTTGCTTGACTCATGTATTTCATTGTAACAAAATAAACACATGGCCATTGTAACCATATTATTATGATAAGCAGGTTTATCTGTCTACTTCGCTTTAGTACGGCAGCCTTAAAACAGTGCAGAATCGATAGTAGATATACCAAAGTACTGCAATACATATATAACAACGGAACAGCTACTCTAGTTAGAGTATGCATTTAAATCTTTAAACTGGGATAAAATAGGAATAAAAGTGGATAGCAAGTATTTAAACCATGGTAAAACAATTAAAGGAAGTCCTAGAAACAACAAATCTGGAAATAAATATGGAAAAACTAAATGTATGACAAATCTTGTACCAGCACAAGAAATCAGTATATAAGGACAAAATATAGCTCAAGTTTTTAATGATAAATACTTAGTTCATGAAATCAAACTGAAAAGGGATAACGAAATCCGCGAGATCCAAAGCTCAACTAAACTTTTAAAAGCAACGAAATACCAATATGCTTAAAACGAGAAATGTTTGAACAATATGTAGTACCGAAACTCTCGAGGCTCTCACTAGAGGGGAAGTAACTAATAGACCGAGGGTAGTCTTGCTTGCATTGGAAAGAACTATGCTAGGAGTCACAAGACGAGACAGTAATACCATACGCTTAAGAACTGGGTTAAAAGACAGCGTAAACATATTACTGAACTAAATTGGAGATTGGCCGGACATTAAGTGATAATTAACTGCTAATTAAGTACCTCAATTACGATTTAATTGCTGCAGCAGTTCTGGGGATATTCAATGATCTGCTACCTTAAAAAAAAGTTAGCAAATCAAGTATCTAAAAACACTGTTAGAGTTTGAATGAAATGCCTAAATTGATCGAAAAATTGAGTGCTATTTAAGTGCTTCATGTTCGCTATCTCAGAAGTACTCAAAAACTTTTTTTCTAAATAACTTATGGAGCTGCTGTCTTTGGCAGACCAAATGCTAGAAAACATTTTGGATAACTAAAATCAAACTTGAACACATCTAAAGATTTAACTGCTTATGTTCACTATCTTAGAAGTACTCGAAAGCTTTTTTTCTGAATAACTCATTGATCAGCTAACGTTGGGTTGCTGCTGATTGGTTACAGACGCTTTACAAACTGGTTGCCAACTAATTGCGCATGCGAATGTTCAAAGCAGATCAATGTGTTAAAAAAACAGTTTTTTCATTGCTTCTAAGGTTAAAAAGCCCCTTAATAAATAAAAATATATCAAAATATAAATGCTGATTTTAATTTGACATTTAACATTTGGTTCAGCCAAAGATAGCATATCAATAAGTTATTTAAAAAAATGTTTTGCGAATGCTTCTGTGATAGTAAACATGAAGCACTTAAGTAGCACTTAAATGTATAGATGTGTTTAGTTGTCTAAGGTGGTTTCCAACATTTGGTCTGTCAAAGATAGCAGATCAATGAGTCATTTAGAAAAAAAATGTTTTTTCAGTGCTTCTGAAATAGCGATTGTTATCAAACTCTATCACTGTTTTTAAATACTTGGTCTGCTAACTTTAAGGACGTATGGACGGATGATCTAGAAAGGATAACTACCAATTGAATAGCAATAGGTCGAGGGGTAAACCAAATGAAAAAAGAAGGGTAAAATACCGGTGTTCGCTTATAAAAGATGTGCGCCAACTTAATTAAAATCTCAGCCAAAAATGTGACAGAAGTTCGAACACTAGCATGGAATTGTTCCGTAACTTACACAGTAATTTTTGTAACATCAGAAACCAAAAAAAAAATTGTTCAAAACATTTATCAAGTCATATTAAATTAGAAACGAAATGTTCCTACCGTGAACCTTTTTATGGATTGGCAACCCCGATTGCTGGGTTAGCGAGGCAATTTGTGAAATTTTGTCTCTTCAACTTACTTTTTGGGTTAAGGTTGACAAAGGCAGAGGTTATTAATATTTAATAAATTAGTTAATTTAGTAATCAGCACCAGATCATCTCTCAAATATTAAATTACGTTGTTTTTCAATTATTGCAAGTACTTTTGAATGCGATTTAATTTTAAAATTATGTGGTAAAATATCTACGCAATGACAATGTTGAACATTTAAATTGTAAATTGCGATATTAGCATCATCGGTTAAAATAAATTAAAAATAACACAAGTGTCGTTTTGCATAAAAATACTTTATTAGAAACTGATGCTGAATCAATTTTGAGTACCACACAGATTTATACAAATTGTTTGCTTAATTAATATTGTTAACTTTGATTAATGAATTTGGTGTCTACAGTTATTTTGTTGTTCTAGATTAAACAATTAAGCAACTACATATTTTAAAAAAGTGATGTGTCAGAACAGTCCGCATTCAAGGATAAAAAAGTGGCTGTAAAATTTTTTTGAATTTGAAATAGTCGCACAGATCAATTTATATGTATTTGAAAGTGCGATCTTGATTACAATTGTACCTATATATTTATCAGATTGTCACACATCATCATCAATCTTGGGGATAAATCTGTAAAAGTTTTCTTCCATCATACATCGTACCGTATTAAAACTTTTCTGATATTTTCCTCCTTCAAAGTTATAAAACGTCAATGTTACTCGTCGTATGCATTTATTTACAATGGATTTCCTTCTATAAAAACTCGTTTTACTGTTGAAAGTTGTGGATAATTTGTTTTAAGTGCTATGCATACCGCACCCTCCTCCACGTCTTTTTCGTACTCAAATTTATTTGTAAATTCAAGATGCTCACGAAGTTTTTTAGTGTTCAAATGAATTAAAATTCTTTTAAAGTTTAGAATAACAATGGAAAAACTGCGCTGCTTTGAAATATACCAACAACTGTTAAAAATTTACGGGTTGAATTTGAATGGCAACTTTCGAGTAATTTAATAGCATTAACTTTTTCTTTTGACGTTTTTATTTTACGTCGCCTAATTGTTTGATTGTAGGTGACCCATTTTATATTCGCTCACTAAAATGATGCTTTGTAAGTTAAGTTAAAACTAATATGATCTTTCTTTATATTAAATTTTAAGCTTTTCTGAAGTGGGTGAAATGTGAGCACTTTATTCTATTGTGCGAACACAGAACATAAAAATAGTAGTAAGGAATAAGTTTTTGGAAAGAATTTTTATTCTGCATTGCGCGATGCATTTTCAGCCTTAACAAATTTGATAAAATAAAAAATTTTGTAATATGTGACGTAAGTACCCAAATATAAATCTTATACAATAGTTTTTTTTAATTTGTCAGTTTAAAGCTTGTTAACTACTTTCTTTGTGCTAACCATTTACAATGCCTCGAAATTCGTGGAATGTCTGATTGTTAATTTTCGACAGACTACATTATAATAATAGTCTTGACTTTTTAATATACATTTGAAATGTATGTACGTACTTAAAGAACTCGTTTTCGTATAGTTTTAATGAACTTTTAAACTTCTCCTAATTTTTATTTGGAAATAGTATTTCGTATTAGATTCTTTTGTTCAATCCTAAAAGTTTGTAGATGGAGTTTCTTCTTTACTATTTTAATTCAATAACACAAATTGTATGGGTTTTGTTGAAACTGTAGCGATAGTATTGTGTCGTTAATGTTCTTAAAGGCACAGTGCCGTGTTGTCTGCTTAGCCATACAATTACATTTCCACCTTAACAAAGTATCCAGTGGCTTAACGAAATTTGTAACAATAGATTGTTTTAAACTCTGTACTCCGGAACAACTCCATTAACTGGGATAGTTACATATTTTTTTCTGGAGACGGAATGCGTTACTTAATGCATTAAGCATAACAAAAAATAAAGTTTTTGTTACTCCATTAAAATTAAATAAACCATTTATTTCATTAGCAGCTTCTTGAGTCAGCATATTATAACCGTTCTTATAGTCCTGCAGCTGACTAACTTCTGTACCAAACACCGCTTATAGCATTCATTATAAACTTTAATCAATGCTTATAGAGTTTCTCTGTCGATTCTCGAAGTACACTCATGAAATTTAAAACTTGGACACCACAATTTCTGTAAACAAAAGTTTGCACATTGTGAAGCGGGCTTAAGGGGTATCATTTACAATTCTAACAGCAGGTAGTCTCAGCAGGGGTTATCTTATAGAAGGACTGTAGAATGAATCATTACACTAAGCACGTTTTAGAAAATAGGTAATTTACGTTGCTTACTTAATTTTTTTCTTTAAAGAATATATTTGAAGGTATCGCTAATTAAACACCATAGCTCGATTAATTATCGAATCAAAATTTTGTTTAGGAAATGTTTACAAAATAAAATTAGAAATAATTTTGATTTAAAAAACGTCTACAAGCAATAACTTTTAAATTAAATCAAAAAACTAAACATGGTTATTTGGGTTAACTGATTATTACTTATTTTTAAATAAATCTAACCTACTAATTATTGTAAGTTATTAAAAAAATCATTAAACTCTCTATTCATAATATTTAGTCCTTACAAAATGTATATTTTATGACGTTTCATTTTTCTGTAGTTAATATAAAAGTGAAAATAAAAACTAAGGCAATTCTTATTGTCAACGTATATATTTAGTTTTTGACAAGAATTTATTACATAATTATAATTAAGATACCAAGTTATAGTTTAAAATTAAATGAAAACGTTTTTTTAAATAAAGGTATTACTATATAAATAAATATAAGAAATCAATAATGGGTGTGACCTCCATTATTATTGATACATTCTTGGAGGCGTCTGCTCATTGACGCTATCAAGGTATCAATATAATTAATATTAATCGTTTCCCATGCGGTATCAATGGCTGCAATTAGTGCATTACGGTTTACTGGTATAAAATTTGGCCCTTGTTGTCTTCGGATAACAGCAAGTATTCGAGCCCAAACATTTTCGATAATGTTAAAATCTGGGCTTTTGCTGGCCAGGGTAACAGCTCCAAGTTATTTTCTCGTATCCAATTGCGCACAACCCGCGAAGTATGAATAGGGGCGTTGTCCTTTAACAACAAAAATACATTATGAAAATGTTAATTCAACAGATCCCGAACTATTTTTTGGAGAAAGTATAGTAAAATAAGAATACTTACTTGTTGGAAAATATAATCTTCGTCTGGATAAAACACTTCGACTGAAGGCTTCCATTCTAAAAACTTTTAGTGGTCCATCGTTGCGGCTATTGAACGTTTTTTCGTCGCTAAAAATTACTCGATTCCAAAATTCCAAAGGTTCGTTCACATATCGCCTTGCAAATTCCAGACGACGTCTCATATTTTCGTCACTGAGAACTTCTTTCGCAGCAGCATTATACTTCTTTATTCCCATCTCCTTTAATCTTTTTTGTGCAGTTATACGGCATCCGGGAAAATGTGTATCTGCTATAGCCCTGGAGTATGTAGCAAATGGTTGTTCTGTTACGTAATGAAACAACTCGAGATCTTGAGCACGTGTAGATACTTTAGGTCTACCACTTCCGATGGCTCTTTCCAAAGTGTGTTCAAGATTCCATTTTACTCGGTAATGCCCTACGGTGCTTTTTGGTATATCTAACATACGTGAAATTTCACGCACGCTACGGCCCGCCGCTAATTCCGAAACAATCCGCGCTTTCAAATCAGCACCGAGATGAGGTGGCATTTTCACAACACTTGAAATTTTAAACTAAAATGGAATTTACATTTCTTACTTTATTTATTGGTTCACACTACCCCTTCTCAAACAGTAGGTAATTGTTTATTTATTACATACTTCTAATGACCAATGTAACAACCCTTAGAGCAATATGACTCAAAGGAAGTAAATTAAACAAGCAAGGATATTCTATTGTTATTGAAACTTATTCATAAAGTAAAAGCCATTTCCTTATAATGCTAATGGACAGGATTTTCTTTTAAGTATTAAGATTACAATAGAGGACTTATAAACTTTCGAAAATATCTAATTATATTAAGTTATATTAATGGTTTTTAAGTTGTCATAAATTTGATATGATATAAATTTGTGTTTCTAATATTACATCACAAACTAATCTTTATTCGCCAAAAATTGTTGCTTAAGTTGTAAAGCTTCGTACACACCTGAACAACAAACCGAGCAACAAACATAACAACGAACCGAAAGTCAAACAGAACGACAAACGATCTTTTATGATTTCCACAATCCGAACAACAAACGGAACGTTTGTGCTGTTCCCATAATTATTTTCAGTAGTTTTCAGTTCATATATATTTATTATTGAGAAGAGAAAATTGCGGAAAACAAGAAGATAGTGCCAACCAAATTTTTACGCACAAAGAAGAGTAAAAATTATAATTTACTTCGCTTTTTTATTTTGGAAATTTCCCGCCCAAATGATGCTAATAGGGACACATTTTTTTCTTGCATTCTTAAACACTGATTAATTTAAAACATTTTTCTTCTGTCAACTCCATAATATTACCTAAACACAACAAACCCACAAAAGGGAGGACAAAAATAAATAATTTAATTCTCCCGCATAAGTTTGTTCGCCGTTTTGTTTAGATTCGTCCAAACCTGCAAACGCATTCGCGCACCGTCCAAATTAATGTTCCGATTGCCGTTCGGTTCGTTGTTCTGTTTGCTCCTCGGTTTGTTGTTCAGGTGTGTACGAAGCTTTACAATAAGCATATTAATATGAACTATATCTTATGAAAGGAGAGTTATGTAACTATAATTAACGACTTAACGTTACGTTAGTAGATTCCAACTATTTACACATATTTTCTTGGAACATTCGATAATTAACTATCGGGATATGATGACCCTATACTTCGCAGGTTGTGCGCAACTGGATACAAGCAAATAACTTGGAGCTGTTACCCTGGCCAGCAAAAGCCCAGATTTTAACATTATCGAAAATGTTTGGGCTCGAATACTTGCTGTTATCCGAAGACAACAAGGGCCAAATTTTATACCAGTAAACCGTAATGCACTAATTGCAGCCATTGATACCGCATGGGAAACGATTAATATTAATTATATTGATACCTTGATAGCGTCAATGAGCAGACGCCTCCAAGAATGTATCAATAATAATGGAGGTCACACCCATTATTGATTTCTTATATTTATTTATATAGTAATACCTTTATTTAAAAAAAAGTTTTCATTTAATTTTAAACTATAACTTGGTATCTTAATTATAATTATGTAATAAATTCTTGTCAAAAACTAAATATATACGTTGACAATAAGAATTGCCTTAGTTTTTATTTTCACTTTTTATATTAACTACAGAAAAAAATGAAACGTCATAAAATATACATTTTGTAAGGACTAAATATTATGAATAGAGAGTTTAATGATTTTTTTTAATAACTTACAATAATTAGTAGGTTAGATTTATTTAAAAATAAGTAATAATCAGTCAACCCAAATAACCATGTTTAGTTTTTTGATTTAATTTAAAAGTTATTGCTTGTAGACGTTTTTTAAATCAAAATTATTTCTAATTTTATTTTGTAAACATTTCCTAAACAAAATTTTGATTCGATAATTAATCGAGCTATGGTGTTTAATTAGCGATACCTTCAAATATATTCTTTAAAGAAAAAATTAAGTAAGCAACGTAAATTACCTATTTTCTAAAACGTGCTTAGTGTAATGATTCATTCTACAGTCCTTCTATAAGATAACCCCTGCTGAGACTACCTGCTGTTAGAATTGTAAATGATACCCTTAAGCCCGCTTCACAATTAGCAAACTTTTGTTTACAGAAATTGTGGTGTCCAAGTTTTAAATTTCATGAGTGTACACGGTCTAGATGACATACAAAATTTGGGTATTTTCACTCCACCTCCAGGTTATTCCGGAAATTACGTCACAAGATGGTGGCTTCCAGTCAATCTAGAAACCCCGCCGTTTCTCTGAAAGTGTTTAACCTATTTTCATAAATTTTTTACATATCAGCTCAGAACAACTTTTTAGCAAAAACCAATACTTTTCATTTCAATTAGCATTCTTTATTTTAAAGTTCGATATTTTTATGCATTTTTCGAAATTTTCTCGGAAACTAGTTTAGCTAAAAATATATTTTCAAGTTTTTTATTCTCTGATATCTAAGCTTTACATATAGTGCTTAATTTTTAATGTCGGTCCCATACTTCAAATTATATTAACCATAATACAGTACTAATAAGTATATTGTTAATATGATTTATTTATTACATAATTTAATAAGAAGTTTACAGTAAATGAAACTTTCATAAATTTTTTAATGTTAATATTAATTTGTTTGTTCGTATGGTACATTTTAAGTATTGTATTTTGATGTAAGTGTATATGTATAGTGCCCCAGAAGATCGGTATAAACCTGTATAATTTGGTGACGAAACCGTGTGCAATTGTGGATTGGTTCGTTTTGGCAAAACATTTGCTTTAAGGTTTAGGAAAACCACCAAAACCTAAACATACCAAGTCTTACCCACCTTAATAATATTAATTAAGTTTGTAGCATTATAGAAGGTAACGACATATAATGGACCGGTCCAAGCGCCGGTCACGACAATGACAAAAAAATAGACGGTCAAAGAAATAACAAACAAAATAATGGATAAACTGATAATCAGGACAGAGAATACAAAATATTACTTAACGTCTTTTGCACATGAGCAAAACGGTAAGCAGTGTACTTGATTCTGTCTGCACTGGCAATGGTACAAGCACCAGTAAAATTACTGGAAAATTTAGTAATGTATTTACTTGGTAAGAGCAAACTCACTGTACTGCAAATCAAACTTTTTTGAATCTATAGAAGATGAATTTAGGTGAAGAGCATTTTTCAGGAGGTAGGCATGATAGTATGCCTTGGTGCAGGAGGTAAATCCCCTATTGATTTATTTTTTCCATGATGGTACATCGATAAACGCAGTTCGTACATAATCTTACACTTTGATCCTTTTTTGTTATCTGTACTAAATAACTCTTCTGCTTTTTCTAGGCTCATGTTTATTTCCTCCCAGTTTTGTGAATGGTTTCCAAATTCTCTTATATATTCCATTGGGAGTCACTAATTGTAGATGTTTTGGTACCAAACCGGCTGGTATAATCTGCACCAGAAAGGGAGTGAACAGTCGGAACATATCACGGCCTAGTTTCTCAGCCATAGAATATACTAATACCTATCTGGTTGAGACGCCTACTTCTGCTCTTTGCCACAACTCTTGAAGTCCCATATCCACGAAGGGCAAACCAGTGGTGTAAAAACAGAACTGCAATACCTGTGTCACTTGAAAGGAAAACAAGTTTTGCCATCTTGTCTAAGGCAGCATTTCTTGCATGTAACATTATGCAATTATTTATTTATTTATTTGTATGGTAATTTATATGCAATAATCGGTTTCTTCAATTTCTAGGCTGTGTAACTGTGAACAATTTGTTTCTACACCCTCTTTGATGACTGAACTTTTGAATGTTGCCATATCGTTAAAAATATTTTCCGAGAACCCACTAAAAACGTAAAACTAATTTCGGAAGAAACATCGGAATATTTGGATAACAAACTTGTTTTTAAAATTTGATTACTGGAAGATTACCACAAAATGTCTTACTGAACAGGCAATGAAGGGTAATTACAGGTGTATTTTCGTTCCTTTGTTGACACTCTGAATCTTTAGGAGACTGGACCAGAAATGAGTCAAAAACATGATCAATTCTGGCAGCACCATTTGCAATACTAGAGATGTAATTGTCTTGGTATGTTTTCTCGTCTTTAACGAGTTTTCTTAAACAGCACATTACGTCAACAGTGAAACATGTAGATTTGTTTACTTTCAGAGACTTATGTACAGTGTTATGTATTTCTAATTCTTTCATTTGGGTACTCTTCTGACATTTTGTTAGTAGACTTTTGACTTTTGAGGAATTAATAAGGGCCCTATTGACAACTCACTTTCACAGATATTACTTTGTTACCAATTTTTTCAACCTTGACCACCTACTTTGCTACTATTTGCTCTTATTTTCTACCTCTGACTTGAAGTTTTACTTTTTCTCCTCTTAACATTAACCCGAGCATTAACCCTTTATATTTATAATTTTTTTTTAATTAAATCTAGTTATTTAAAATTAAGTAATCATATATGAATAAACCATGTAAAGGGAATGTTAAAATCGATTGTAACTGTGAAGGGGTTAATCAGTGCAAACACTAAATAACATACAGTACGTTACAAGTAATTGTAGCTGTGAAAGGGCTACAATCAGGATAAACGCTAAATAAATTACGTACAAAACCTGAACTAATTAATTCGTTCAACAAAAAGAGACGTATCCAGCCAATAATATCTGAGTTTACATAAATAATTTAGTTATACAGCGTGTCCTTCCTCCCTTATGAGTTTATTTTTGGGCGGAGATTAAAACTATAAAATTCGTCTGTGTAGATACTTGATTGTCAAGTTTTCGTAACATTTTTTAAATAATATTAATGCAACATGGCACCTAGTTTATTTGTTAGTTAATATTATTTTTTAATCGTACTATTCCTTTGTTCGATAATATTACATGTCATTTTGAAAATGAATGATTAACATTTTTTCAAACGGGACATCCTGTATTTGGATGAGTAAAGTTAAAATGAATTACGAGAATTAGTTGATATACCTAGCGGTATTGGAAAAAATGTTCGTAATTGCTATTTAGAAAGACAGTAAAACTGATTAACTTTAAAACTTGGAACGAATAAGAAGGTTAATAGGAAATCCTGCAAAATAGTGTACTCTAAGGATTTTAGGGTCGCTGATTACGAATTCGATGATATGCTTAGTATTTTTTAGTTGAACTTCGAATATACCTAAGGTATTTTGAAGTTGTTGATAGAAATTCAATATCGAAATTGGAGAATGGGAATGTTTTGTTTGATATATGACATTTTTAATTGATATAGTATCACATCGTCGCTTTAGTCATTATGCATATGAAAAGAATTTCTATCGGATTGCATGGGATGGTTTCAAAACCAGATCTTTTTACCGCAGGTACTTTTTGAAATCTTGATATAAGTGACTACCAAAATTTAAGAAGCCAATAGAGTGCATTATACAACGTTTTTATCGGGAATATTTTCAGGTAAAATCTTCGCGTAACGCCCGATATTCTTGATTCAAAGCTAATGAGCAGGACAGCTTTGATTAGGGGCATATCTGTGCACCAAAACCATGGAGGTCATCACCTGATCAGATTAAAGAATGCGTTCTTAAATTTATATTATAAATAACGGAACAATAATCCTCTACCTTGACATTGTCTGAAAGAAAACTTGCTGTTCGTCACTAACTCCTTGTCAATACCAATATGTTAACTTGGTATCTCATATATAAAGGGTCAAATAAAGTAACAAAAAGTGAAATTCTGAATATAAGCTTTCAAAGTAATAGCTTACCATAAATGTCAATCATTTTGAAGTAAGACACTTGCCTTTATTTTTACTTGCACTATTTTAGATTATCCACATAACTTAAAATATAGAAATGCGACTTAGGCGTTTCTGCTTGCACTGTTCATATCATAGGACTATAAAATTGGATGAATAGAGGAAATTTTGTAGTTAACGATTTCGGATATATTAATACACTTAAAACGGGTTAATATAGTTCAGGTTAGACTACATTACCAAGTTAAAAATTGTAATCAATTACCGTCCGTGTTACTAACCATCTTAACTTATTTTAACTGCTGACCAGGATTACTGTTTATATTAAAAGGACAAGAAAACAAAACCTAAAAATTGTGTTGTTTTCCGATTCATTGTTTACCAGCAACTGTCGCGGTTCTTAATTTCAAGTGAAACACAGTTGGAATCTAGAGTTTTGAAAGAAAAAAGTGTGGCTTACAAAAAGTAACTAGACACAATTGCGGGAAGAAAACCTGTGCAATCTGTGTTTTTGTATTATTTTTGTAGATCTTTTCTGTTTTGTTGCTAAAAAATAACCCCAGGAGGGACGTACACAATCTTATAATGGGTAGATTTTCATGTACACTTCAAGGCGAACCTGAAGTAAATAAACACTAATGCGTGATCAACAATGTTTTAAAGTACATTGTACCTGATTGGTTGTACAGGGCTGGGCGGTCGCTTTTGCAGTGCCCCATGTAGGCTCGAGCAGGTAATAATTTCGAGCACAGACGCGGGAACATTTTTTTACAATTATAATTCATGCTTTCACAATATTTATGTCCAGCGAAAAATAAGTACGTTTCTGGCTACCCTGTTCACGTGAACTTTGCATGCATTTGTTGATCTCCGGTTTGTTTTGAAAGTGAATGTAGTATAGTTCTTAAACCTACAGTTTCTTTATTATTTTTATGTAAATTTTAATCATCATTGGTTTTAATTAATGTTTTTAAAAAAGTGATCAATCTAGATTAATTCATGAATGACATAATTATCGGTTTGGCTCCAATTCCTCTACTTTAGTCTTAAAAAAATAGACATCTCTGACCGAAACATCGTCATAAAAAGGTTTTCATTGAGTTTTAACCGACCCATCATCAAATCTCCTACAACCCTTCTACAGTTAGAAAAGTTGTTTTAATGTTCATATGTTCAACCAAAAATGTACTCGTAAGGTAGGAACAGAAGTCACTCTGCGCATATACAAAACAAAATAAAAGTTTAGAATGATTGTTACTAGAAACCGCACAACCTCGTCCTAACTTGTCTAAAAGAAGGATTATAAAACTGAGTTTTTTTAATGTTTGTAAACTACTTTTATTTTTGTTTTTACTAGTTTGTATATGTAATTGTTAACTAAAACAACCGAATAAAATTTATTCAGTTTTATACAGTGAGGTCCAAAAACAACGAATAATTTTTCTACCTACATTAAGATATACAGGTGTCCAGAAACTCTCTTGACAAACGAAGACCGGAGATTCTCAAATAATTTTAAGACAATTTAACCAATTCACCTAGTCCGAAAATGCTTCCTAAGGAAGCTAGAGCTCTTGAAGGATTCCTTTGAGGAATCTCGTTCGTTTGTAGAGATTTCTGGACAGGTCAATTGTTATTGATCGAAATACACTTTTTGAATAAAGCCTCTTAACCTCCCCACGGGGTATTAAGTAATAAATTTTCATATTAAAATAGATTGGCGTTCGAAACCTTGTTTCAACGGGTTTTTAATTGTCTATTTAGCAATACTTTCCCTGTTTACCGTTAGGTGTCAGGGTGGTAATTTACAATTCACTACATACACGTACATTTACAGATAATCTAGTTAATAAAAATGTAATTCTAACTAAAATAATGAAAACTAACACATAATCCTTGTAAAAAAGTGATAAACTAAACATATTGGTTCTTAGTTAATGTAATACAAATTGTATCCATTCCCGCTTGTTCTGTGCCATTTGTTTTGCTTGATCCCATGTTTTGAGTTTCTTGTGGAGTATCTTACTTACTGACTTGTTCCAATTTTCTTTTGGCCTCCCTCTTGTTCTCTGTGGTCTAACTTTTGTTTCCCATATTTGTTTTACCTGTCTTTGGCTGTCCATTCTGAATAAGTGCTCCAACCATTTTAATTGCTTTTCCTCAATGATTCTGTTTAATGGTTTAACCTGTAGCTCTTGTCTTATATCTTCGTTCCTTACATGGTCAAGTTTTGTTATTCCTTTTACTCTCCTCAAGTACTTCATTTCTACAGCCTGTAGTTTGCTTTTTATCTTTTAGTTAATCAAGATCACAGCCAAACGTTAGTATAGGTAGAATTGTTTTATAAATAGTATTTTGTTTTAGCAATATACGGTTTTATAAGTTGTGTCTTATTTCATTACAGTTAAAAAATTGATATTGTATAAATGACGTTTGGTTTAATAAGTATTTCAAGAAGTTGAAATTCTTTTATGATCTAATTAATAAAGCCAGAAAATATTATTTAAGTTTAATTAATTTAATCTTCGTTTAATAATGTTCCTTTGTGTTACCAGTCTTATTAAATAATGGATTTATCTGTAGAAATTTAATATAATTATTAGGTATTGTTCTGCTTCGGAAATTTTGATGGAGTAAGAATTACATTGTGGTAATATTGATCAAAATGGGCAAATATTGTTTGTTAGCCCTAACTTGCTTTGTCGTAAGAGACGACTAATAGGTACAAACAGTGACATATTAAAGACCATTCTTAAAGCAACTAAGAATACATCAATTTTGTATGTTGTGTTTTTATCCTATATGTCGTAAAGTTTAAATTCATTCAAATTATAATTATCGTAATCCTTGAAATGTAATTTATTTCACCACCACACGTGATTTTTACGCAACCACTGCGTAATTCTTTTGTCACCAAGTATCGATTTTAACATAATGATCATTTCAACATTATTTACGTTTTCATCTAATTACCTTAATGATAGCATTCTATAATATTCTACTAATCGCCTGAGGAGAAATTTCTTTTCTGATAACAATTGTGATTTGAAGTCAACATTTGCAACTTTAAAACATAATGAAAAAAAAAAGACGAAAACGATTGTTGTATTGTTGGTTGCATTATAGGGGGTCATTTAATATGTCACTGTTTGTACATCAAGAAATTAATGGTTAAGAATCTATCAATATTTGTTGGTCGGTAGATCATTGTCATGTAAACAAAATTTTAATATGATGAAGACTCTTATCTTAAGGACTTATGAGCCAATGGTACTGGAGGAAAACAACAACCAGTGATTAATTTAATTTTCATTGAAGAAACTAAACATTTCATGACTGTAAGTTCTCATTATAAGTTCTTATACATATGATCTTAATTAATACGAAATATATTGGGTTAATTTAAACCTCGACTCACTTACTACAAATTTTTGGCATAATAAAGGGTGTCATTCAATATTCGATAGGTTTCATGTTGTATTCGGAAAAATATAATACAGCTTTAACACGCACATACGTGAATAATCTCAAAAATAGACAAATATCGAATACTACATAGATTTATTTAAACGCACTCAATCCGATTACATTGTAGACCACTGAGCTTGTTTGTCACATACCGTTCAGCAACAACACAGCGGATTCAATCACATTTTTATAGAACCTCTGACGTGGACAATGTATAATTCTTTATTCGTTAACTTCTGCAAATCTAAATTTACTAACATTTTATATATTTTTTTGGAAAAAATGATATAATTTCGATAACTTAAAAGTCTTTGTAACTGTATCCGGAGTCTATCGTGTTTCACAATTACTCATTAGAGCATTGTAAGTGCTCGTGTGGGTAGATTAAATTAAACACCTGTTTACCTTAAGGCGTTTCATAATTACTGTAGATCAAAATGTCTGTGTTGTGTTTAATTTCGTATAATTAAATGAAATTAAACATTTATTTTTATGCAAATTATTATTGAAAGGTTTTTGCAACAGTTAGAAATTGTTGCAATGTATTCTGGTAATATCGATGGAACCCAAAGTTTTAAGAGAACTTTTGCATCATAGTCAAACAACACCGCAAGGAGAGTAGAAGTAATATGCCAACCTTATGTGCTTTGAGTTTAACAAAAAAAAATTGAATTACTTAAAGACTTTATTTTTACTGCGTGTTCTTATATCATTATGTGAAGTTATTAATGACATCTACATATCTGCATCAAAGAATGTGCTACGTTGTCACGAACTACACTAGATATTGCAACATCTTGTTGACGTCAAGATACAGAGTTTTTAAAGTGTTATAAGACAATATCTTGAAAACGGTTTAATATATTTTCATGAACTTTGGTAGGGTATGGGGAGATGGGGGGACATATTTAAACAATATTTTTAGATTTAACCTTTCTTCAATTTTAAGTGGGGGGAACTAACTTTGGAATTTCAAATAGGATTATGTATTTTTCTTTCTGAATTCGAATCTACTTAATTTTCCTGTGATGGAATTATGATTAATCAAAATTCTATTGAATTTAAAAATAAATCAATTTTATCGAATAATCTCGCTCATTTTTTGATCAATCTTACTGAAGCACTTAATTTTACTGATGATCATATTTTAGGAACAAATGATGGAGTTTGAAATTAATAATAGAAGGTATTTTTAGAACATATTAGAAAATCTAGATGAAAATTTTGCTGTTATAAAAAGCGTTATTATAAAGTTCTATTAATTTTTTTTTATTTATTATTATTTCATACTTGTTAGCCTTTTAATCAAGTTAATTCAGTGTCTAGAAAAGTTTGTTTTAATTTAACCAACACTTATCTAGAATAGACGTCTGTAACGTTGACCCTCCTACTTTGTACAAATTGAAAAAATAACGATATTATCATCGTTAGCACTAAATTCTACCCAAAAATTGATTGTACAATAGCTTAACAATAATACCGATTTTAAAATGGGGTTGCTAACTTGAGTTCAAACTACCACCCCACTTTGTCAAAATCAAATTTCAACAACACAACTAAACACCTTGAATTAAGCACTAATTTGTACCCACGATGGTTTTCCATAATCGCAATAATGAGTTAATAATCATTTTTTAAATAAAATTTCGGTACGCAGTTTTATGGTTTTAGCAAAAACCCTTTTAATAAATTCGCAAAAAAAACAAAAGTTGATAATCTTATCTATTGAATTTAGAACTAATTTCTCCTCACGATAGTTTAGTCAATACATAAATTATAGTCAATTTTAGGCAAAATTCGTTTAACCCAGCGTTTAACAAATTCACAAATCGAAAACAAAGATCATAATTTTATTTATTCAATTATGAACTAATTTGCATTCACGATGATTTTTGCGTAATCTGAGTAATGACTTAATAATCAATTTTTTAATCTAATTTTAGTACGCGTTGTAATTCCCAAACAGAAAACGAAGTTGACAATCTTATCTACCGAATTTAGAATTTGTACCCACGATGTTTTTCTGTAATGTAACTAATAATTAAAGTCATCGATTTTTTTTATATAAGTTCCGCATAAATTTCAAACGTTTCGGCAAAACCTCATTTAAAAACTCACAAATCGCACACTTGCTTGATACTATGATCTATCAATTTTGGAACATATTTTGTATGATGTATGTGATTACGAGAAAATTTTAACAAAATTTAGAGCGTTCTGAGTGTTAAAAAAGAAAGTAGATAAAATTATATTAATCATACAGATAGAATAAAGTTTATTATACAGACAGTGTTACTCGAGGTATAAGCTCAAAAATAATTAATTTTTGCACATTTATTTTTGTTTTTTTGTACATTATGATCGATAGTACTATACCTATTTTATAGTTGACGCGGACGCAAATCACTTTGGTTTTTGAGTTGTCAGATTCATACCATGTATTGTTGGACATCCAACATTAACGTTTATAATGTCCAGTTCAGATATCCGTCGTTTGTGGTACGTAATCTATAATTTCCTCCAATATATTGGGATAGTTCGAAATTGTTTAAATAAAAATAATATTTAAATGTAATTTCAGACTCTTTAATTTGTTTATTATCTCAATAGCTTGAGTTCGTTAAATGAAATGCTAGTGGTTTATAGAATAACAAATTTAATCGAAACAAAAGAAATATTTCACAAAAAAAGTATAAAACTTAATGTTAACGGTACGATTATGATGCGTGCACGAGAAATGGAAAATTTAATTACAACTAATATAATTTTTTAAATTTGGGAATATACATCATATTTATAAAATTAATAAATCTAGCTCGATGATGTCATTGCTCTTGTGGTAACCTGTTGATGCCGTCAGCAGACATGGAGTTACTTCTATCGTTGATGGCGACATTTTCCTTGTTTACTTTCTTCTTAAAACTATTATGTATGTGTTTATTTTTTTGTTCTTTTACCAATTAACAAATTTATTTGTTTTCGTTCTCTTCATTACCACACCTAAATCTTGCAATAATTTTTTTCATCTTAAACTTTTTCCTTCTAAAATATATCTTGGTAATTCTTCTGTAACTAGTCTAATATATTTTTCGTTTTATCGGCTTTCTCTTATTTTTGTTCTTTTTTCTTGTATCTGTGTGTCTCCATCTCGTATCATTATCTCCTCTTCTATACTCCTTACTTCTTTCTTCGCATATCCTCCCTTTCGTTGTACTGTCTCCTCTCATCCTGTCCGTGTTTTATCTTTTGATTCCTTACTTCCTTCCAGCACTCGGTTAAGATTTCGTTTTGTCTACATTTTCTTATTTTCTCAATCTTCATTTCTTCCTCCACTATATATCCGGGTGTCTCCCTGTCCAGCCCCATTGTCCATTTCAAATATTTTTCTGGTATTTCCTCAAGTTTTTTCCACTCTTTCCATTGTCATACTTCTGCTCCGTAAATCATACCTAACACTTCTAATCAATTTATCAAAAATTCACCTTCTTTTCTCTATATCGTTTCCAAACACTCTCTCTCCCATTTCCCATACCTGTCCTACTATACCATTACCTTTTTTTGCTAGCTCTCTTATATGACTGTTGTCCTTGTTATTGTCTATTCGTCCACGCTTTTTCCTCCTCCCTCTTCTTTTTGAAAAATAATTATTTTGTTTTGTCCACATTTACGTATAGATTCTTTTTTCCAAATATTTTCTTACTACCTCTGATACTCATTTTATTTCTTGTTCGCTTTTGCTAGAAGCACTATGTCATCCGCGTATGCCAATATCGTCACTTTTATCTTCCCTATCACTACTCCTCCCTTTTGATGCCTTCGTATTTCTTCCTCCATATCCTGTATGTCTATCGTAAAGAGGCTTGGACTTAATGGACTGCCCTGCCTCAGCCCTTTTTCGTCCAGAAACTTTCCTCTAATTTTCCCTCCACTCTTGTTCTACTTTTAGTTTCCTCGTATACTTCTTCTCTTACTTGCACTAACTCTATTTTTACCATTTGCTCTTTCAGTGTATTCCATAATTTATTCCTATAATAACTATTACTGGTCACTTTATTTTTGGCAAGAAATTTTTATTTTGTTAATTGCACTTTATATTTTAATTCATTTGCCATGTAATTATGTCGATCTATTAACGACCATCCACCATTACCCTCATTTTCTATCGATCCACTTTCCCACTACATTCAATGTTTTACCATTTTAAATGCATTTGTCTTTACGGAAAATTTTAACCTTTGCAACGTTTTAACAACGTACCTGTTTGTATCAATATGCAATGTAACGTCTATTCGAAATCAACGGAAACACTTTTATAAATCTTAACTTTACGTTTGATTTAAATAGAAATATTTACTATAAATTTTTTATTATTTAGAATAATCCTTTCAGCGCAATATACATGAGTCTCGTAAATAAGTACAATGAATTTAAAATACCTAAATCCAATTTTTACAGGTGTGCAGTAGAAGTACACATTTTATTGTAAATCTTCTAGGGAGACAAATAGAAACTTACAATTTTTATAGGTTAGGTATAGTCTCTTACTCATCATCAGTTTTACTACTACCAAAGCTGATGCTACGATCCAATGAATATCTGAAAGAAATAATTTGCGATATTGCTACAGAATCTATCGGAAGAAAAAGTTTTGTAATTATGATATAATCAGTCTTTTTAAAATACTCCGCTAAAGGATTAAATTAAGTATTTGTAAAATTCTGTTAAATCGACTGAAAGAGTTTCTGCAGTAAACAATTTAAACAATGTAACAATTCAATAGATAGTAGACTATCTACATCCAACATCGAAAGTGGATGGACTTTTGAAGAAGCTGACGACCACTCGTGTTAGCGAAACATTAGGAAGACACTCCAATCAACGATGGTCTTTAGACCCGAATCTAGACGACACCAGTTAAAGGGTTTTAATATTTTTGTTTATAAGATATGGAGTAAAAACTGATTATAATCTATTTATTGACATTATGAGTGAAACATCGTTTGTACAAATTAGTTCTAAATTAGATATATAAAATTGTCTATTTTGTCTCCTTTTTATTATTCGATTTAGTATAAGAATTTTCTCAATTACTATATTGGGTTTTGGAGTTATTAAATGGGAATGGACCATGTTCCTTTATATACCGACGTTTCGACTAGTTGGCCCGGTCTTTACAAGGCATGTGAGGCTTAGGTATATTTGATGAACTGCACTTTAATTATGTGATCCAGTTAACATTTACGTTATTACAAATATAAATCAATTAATAATACAAACTATAATGGGACAAATTATGACATGACTCACTTACCTTGACACCAACGAGATATCTTAAATACCGAATCATATCAAATTTCAATTCTAGTCTATCGGAAAGTAGTTGCTTTCCGCACAATGAGCATAGGAATAAAATATTTAAATTTCAAGCTTTTGTTCTACCGTTTCACGATGCATACTTAATTTCAGAGTTGTTTCAAAATTTTATTTTAAAAATATTAATTTAAAAAGAGATGATTTGTTTTAAAAGTCATTCAGGTATTTGCTTTGTTGAAATTAAAAGTTGTCTTATTAAATAATTCTCTGTAACTGTAACGCTGCAAAGAGAATTCCTTAACGCCCCAATAAAAAAATTATACGGTTATGAAAACTATTTTCTTAGCATTTATTATTAGAACCGGAAAAATGCTTTTTAATGAAACGTTTTGAAAATAAACACTTTTTACAGTCTAAGCAGTAAATTTGTGTGAACCAAATGGAAAATTTGGCAATTTAATAATTTTGGAAAAGATTATACATGACAATGGAACATTAATCTTCCTTAATTAGCAAGAAAGCACTGTTAGCTACTCAAAGATGTAGTTTATCTCATTGAATACAGGTTTGGCGTGCGCCCCATGAAATTAAAGCCAAGGCCAGGTGCAGGTCAGAAGCAATTTCGTTTTTTTTTCAACATCTGCTTCACGGAGATTCTTGGCTGGCCCGATTGTAATGCTTTTCAGTATTTTTTTTAATAAAACATTTTATCTTAAACACAAATGAGAAGACATTTTCTTGATCAAATACTGTGAGAGTTAATTAAAAGAGGAGGACTGTAAAAATAAAGTAGAACTGTCCACATGTAATTAATAGCGGCTGGGTTATTCTAGATTAACTAAGTAAACATCTGGTAAACGTAGGCCACGTGTCAACACACGTGGCTTTAAACAGAAATTGTAGTTTTTCACCGGTAATGCAATGTTATTGCACTTGATTGAACAAATTGAAATCGATCAGGAATTGCAGTTAATTATACGAATTTAAAATTTAAAATATTTTTTTAAAGGTCTTCGCAATTTATTGCTGAAAATAAAATGTGTCAAAGAAAAGCGGTCAACCTATTCCAAATGTACTCAGTTAAGTACCTTTGAGATTACAAAACGATTTCGAATGTGAACGTCCATTATTTTTGTATTGTAGTTATACTTGAGATGTATAAAATGGAAAATTCGATAAGTATTCTCAAAAATACAAGTGCTTTATTGTTAGAATGATCAAGTTTTGGGAATTTCAACAAAGTTATCGATAATGAATCTCGGGATTATAAAGGGTAGACGCTATTGTCTATATGATTACTTCATTTTATTGAAGACATTGTTAGTTGCAAATTTTAAGCGGCACAATCGAAAATTACTAGTACTTTAATTAATTGAGAATGTGGTGTATCAATTAAAATAATTATTTTCATGTAGGTATAATTTGTAGCTTAACTATTATGCACAATGTGGTGTAAAACTTTTATGTTCATTTTAAAAATAATCTTAAATTTGTACACATTAACACGCGAGAAACGAAGGACTATTTTTAGAGAACGTGTGAGTAAGTTTGGGATTGTAGTGAATGATTTGTTTAGACTGTAATAGATCTTGACGATAGTTGACTTTCACCTTTCGAAATCTGAATATTTAAAATACCTACTATATGAAATATTAATGGTTACACAATCTCTTACGACATTAAAAAAAAATGCATGGAAGAAATGTTAATATTAATACATATTAATTTTTAAGCAAAAATTATTAGTAGTCGAAAGGAAGATTATTTTTAGAAAGTAAATAACAGTCTAACTCATAATTTGTTTTTAAAATGTCAATTTAAAATTATATACTTGTATATACATATTGACCTCACCGGGTAAAACTTTTATTGTCCTCCACCTTCTTGCTAACTTAGTTTTTAAAGAAGCAGCTTTAAATAAGGAAACAAAACCTACTTTTCTCACGGTGGTATAAAATAGTCAACATTTAAAATGGAATTAAAAACATTTCCGGATATTTCAGAACTGCATTTATTTGGTGTATTTTAAAGAAAAATAATAACTGTCAAATTGTATTCCGCAAAATGCAAGGGACCTGACCACAACATCAATCGGTCACAACGTCACATTTGAAATGCAAATTTGAGTCTAACAAAACCGGTTTCCACTTTCGCCGATCCACTATCGAATCGTTATTTCAATGTATATATCATAGATGGTGCCACGTAAAACATAACCTTACTGAGACTACTTTGCAAGACGATCAAATCAAAAATGATGCAAGAAAAATCAATTGAAAGCGTAATCAATCAATCAATGTGTTTCCTCGTTGAAGTCTCACAAACAACTGACTTTCATGTCAAAATAACGGTAATAATTTAATTCAAAATTTTATTTGTTCTTTATAATTAACAGACGAATTTGACCACATAATAAAAAGAAACTTAAGTAATAATAACTCACAGTACAATGTAATAATTCAAAATGATAATTTACTGTACTGTCATTATTTCCCTTTTTCTTTCTTCTAACCACTTTTGTCTACCTCTTTCATTAATTTTATACCATCTGTTTTCTCTCCTAGTAAACATTCTCTTCACATTTCCTCCACCCTTAATTCCACTCAATCTTCTCTTAGATGTTTCATATTTTCCCAATTATTTCCACACATTTTACATAGTCGTCCTCTGTCTTTCGTTCAATATTTATTTTTGTTTTATTCATTTCCTAGTCTAAACCTAGCTATTATCCTTCTTTCTCGCATTTTCAGCCCCCTGTTAAGTACCTTGGAATTCCTTCCACTATTATATCCACTTATCCCATAATGTATCTTCCCTTTTGATCCTCCAATTTTTCCACAATTTTGTCCAGTTTCATTTCGTTCTCTATTAAATATCCAGGTCTCTCTCCCTCCAAAACTAGCGTCCATCTCCAATAATAATGCATTTTCAATGTAATTCCTTGATGGAAAAAACCCCGTGATGACCCATAAACTTGTTATTGAGTAAGACTTGATAATTTGATTTGTTTGTTTTTTTACTTTCGCTAAGAATGGGTCTTAGACCAAATTCAAAACAGTCAAATTCGAATTGTTGATCATAACGTCAAATGCACCATTCGTCACAGCGTCTAACTTGACCACAACAACTTTTAATTTTGACCATAACGTCAAATGTGATCATATCGTCAAATTTTGGTTTTGATCGTAAGGGCAAACTTGATAAAAACGTCAAACGAAGCTCATTTAATAAATAAACAAATCAATTGCGTCGACTAACAGCATTGACCATAACGTCAAACTTTAAAGACGACCACAAAGGTGGTCATAACGTCAAATTTCGAATTTGATGGAAACACTATTAATTACAGGCAGTGCCACGAAAGAAGATAGTTTTTAAAAGGTGCGACTAGAACGTCAAACTTTCAATCGATCCTTGGTAAACTGATAAAACATGGTGCAGCTCGAATCTATACACATAAAATCGTGGCCCGGTTTGTCTGTGTGTGTCTGTCTGTCTGTCTGTATGTTCGTCTTCTCCTCCGAAACGGCTGAACCGATTTCGGAGATCGATACGTCAAATTGTTCAGGAGGTCCAGGCGCTGATCTTAGGCGGGTCACAAGTTGACCTGACCTTTGACCTCTGACCTGGAGCGGTGACATAGGCATGTTATATATCAAAGTGTTCAGGATGTCAAGGGGAATGTTTTAAGATAGGTCCCAAGTTGACCTGACCTTTGACATCTGACTTGGAGCGGTGACCTCACGTCTTTAATTTCAGGTTTGTCTAGATTAGGCCCATTTTCAAATGGGTTTGGTTACTAGTAAGAAAATAAAAATCGTAAAATTTCTTCGTAAAAAATATAAACTAAAAGAAATACTACACTTTTGAAGTTAATAATAATAATAATAATAATTTTATTTGTCCTGTAGATCATACATATGATATAGGATATTTCATAATAACACTTAATCAAAAACAAAGTAACGTACAAAATGCACCATTGAATACAAATAAATCACAATGAAACGAATAAAGGTTAAATATCACTATTTAGATATTCCTCTACACTATAAAATGGTTACTTAACAATATCGTTTTTACAGAAGATATAAATTTACCTACCAATAAGTTTTATTAAAAGGGGAATTTGTTATAAAACGTTTACTCCGATGTAATACGGATTAGACTCATAAGTCACAAGACAATGTCTTTTAAATTGTAAGTCTAAACCAATCTGGTGCAACATGTGAGTGTTATTTAGCGAAGTAAAATCTTTCAGATTACGTTTAACAAATTTTAGTAATTCAAAAATAAATAAACATGGTAGTGTAAGAATGTTCTCCTTCTTGAAGGTATTTTGCATGTTTTTAGGTTTTAAGCCAAACATACACCTGACAGCCCTTTTCTGAATTAAAACAGTCGTTGTGCAGCAGAAGAGTACCCCATAGTATTATACCAACTTAGTACAGATTCAAAATTTGAGTGGTAGAAAATTCTAGTTGTTTTTTAGATGTTATTATACGAAGTCGTAACAGAGCAAAACAGTTTTTCAACACTTTTTGCAAACTGAGTTCACATGTCGTCCCAAGAGAGAGATAAATCTATATGTAGACCAAGTAGTTTGTAGGTGGAAACTTGTTGAACACATTTATTTGTGAGTCTAATTAAAGAACTGTTTGTATAATTATGTTTCTGTAGATGGTATTGAAGTGAATATGTTTTATTGCAGTTGAGTGTTAATTTTATGATAGTTGAAGTAACGTAGTAACTGTTGAAGATTATTGGTTAATTCTTTTCTCATTATATCTCACATTTTTATTGGCAGCTATTAAGGTAATATCATCGGCAAATGCACAATAATAGGTGTTTAAATAATCCCAACATCATTGATGTAAAGTAAAATAATAATGGGCCCAAAACGCTGCCTTGAGGAACGCCGCTTTGTACCGTTACTTTTGAAGAATTGGTATTATGGTAGCTGACATATTGGTTTTTACCAGTTAAGTAACTGTGCAAAATTAGATTACATTTACCCCGTATGCCATATAAATTTAATTTTTGAATAAGTATTTCGGTGTCTACACAATCAAAAGCCTTGGAAAGGTCAATAAAAACAGACATGACTTTACCTCCATCATCTAGGTGCTTGTAAATCATATTTAGCATACTAACTAAAGCTGTGGTTGTAGATCTTTGTTTTCTATATCCATGTTGACAATTAGATAGTAAGTTATTACGTTCTAAGAAGTATAATATACGCTTATACAGAAGCTTTTCCAAAATTTTAGAAAAATCGATAATAAGGCAATTGGCCTGTAGTTTTCCAGTAGCTTAGGTCATTCTTTTTATATAAACAAATTACCTTAGCAGTTTTCAACATGCTTGGGAACACTGCTTCAACAAGACAGTCATAAAAATATGCACCATAGGTTTCAACAAGACGTAGCAGCTGCATTTTGAAAATATAAACTGGAAAATTATCAGGACCAGTTGAGTAAGAATTTTTAAACTATTGACAATCTCCAGTATCTCGGATTCAATGATAGGATCCAAGAAAATTGTATTATTCGTATGGGAAGAGTATTTATTGATGCTTGTAGAAACTTGTGAACTGCTTCCACTGTTTTTAAGAAGTCTTTTTGGTGCTTCTGCAAAATAAGTGTTGAAGGCATTCGCAATTAAACCTTTATTAGTTGTATGAGTACTATTGACTATAATTGCGGAACTCTCGATATTCTTACTAGATTCACTTCTACCAAGCGAATGATTAATTATATTCCACACCGATTTTGACTTGTTAGATGACGATGAGATTTTTTGCATATATAAAGTTTCTTAGCCTGCGTAATAACTTGTCTGTAAATATATTTGTACTTCTTATAAAACTCATTATTTCTGCTGCTAACTTTGGATTCTACATATAATTGTTTCAGATGTATCGAAGAAATTCGATTCCTTGTGTTAACCAGGGTTTGTGGTTATTATATGATTTGTAGTTACAAAAGGAAAACTTAAATTAAAATAATAGGTCAAAGTATCTAAAAGAACGAGAACTTATCATCAGCACTACACTTAGAATGAAAGATTTCATACCAACTCTCATTCACCAAATAGTTTGTAAATGTTTGGATATTTTTCTTGCAAAACGAACGTACACGATTATAAGTAACAGATTTCTTAAGAACGCAACTTAACGATACAATCTGAGCGTAGATCAGATAACCCGTTAGCTATAACTGACTTATTAACTATATTGTTGGCTATATTAGTAAATACATAATCAATCCCGGTTGCAGAATGCGAAGTTATTCTTGTTTTCTCCCAAAAGAGGGATTCTAAATAGTATGAGTTTGTCAAATCGAGTAATTGTGTTTTTTGTTGTTTCAGTTAATGAATTGATATTCATTTATTCGAATTTCATGATTACAATTTATTTTTAAGAAATTGATTTAACTTAATATACTTTAATTTGTAATTGGTTTTAAAAATTGATTTTGAGCATCAATTTTTAAAATCAGTCAGTGAAGTTTGACGTTTGACCCAAGTTTGAAAAAACTATGATGTTTAGATCACACTTGAAATTTGACGTTACTGTCACGTTTGAGGTTGTGGTCTTCTTTAAAGTTTTGACGTTATGGCCCATGCTGTTAGTCGACTCAATCGACTTTCTTATTTATTAATGAGCGTCGTTTGACGTTATGGTCAAGTTTGACGATATGGTCAAAATTAGAAGTTTGACATTGTGGTCAGGTTAGACGATGTGATCATTGATACGTTTGACGTTATGGTAAAAATTTTGAATTTGACGTTGTGATCGGTTGACATTTATTTATTTATTGAAAAGCTTATTTGTTGTTAACAAATTGATTGAATTAAATGTTGAAAGGGAACTAATTTCACTATTGGCAAAAATTAACTTTTTGTCGAAAAATTAGATCACGTAGTTAATTGGAAAATTCCACGAATAATATGTTTTACTATTTTTTTTTGTTGAATCGTAATGTTTGTGTGTACATAATTAAGTGTGGTTCAAAAGTTGCCTCAATAACACTGGACAGTATCTGTAGGTGCTTTTCGTGAATCTTACTGGTCACTTTAAACTCTAACCTGGAAATTTTTAAACTGCGAGATGCTTATTCCATGTATGTTGTGAACAATTTTACCAGAAATTTAAAAAGTAATAGAAATTTAATTTCAAGAAAGTATCTTATATGGCTTTAGGTTAGATGATGGTATTGTTGTTTATTGATTGTTAACTTTGTTTTTATTTGCGAATTTTTTTAAAGGGTTTTTGCTAAAACTTATAATATATGTCGAAATTATATTAAAAAAATTGATTATTAATTAATTATTGAGATTATGGAAAAACCATCGTGGTACAAATTAGTACAAAATAGTATTTTCCATAATATGCGCCGAAACAATCAGTATAAATCATGCTTTCTACTTTTTTCATTTAAAATATAAAATTATCCAAACCGTAATTGTCAAAATAGTAAGAATTAAGTTTAAGTTTGCTGAAATATATAAAATTTCTGCGGTAGGCACTAGATGGCGTTAACAATTTTTGTTTCTTTATTTTTAATATATTTTGTAGTAAATATGTTTGAGTGACGGAAGTAAAAAAAACAATTTTTATACAGAGAATTTTCTTTTGCGTAGGTATACTAAGATTTGTAAAAATTGTAAAAAAAAGTAAAACCTAAGATTAATTTGTAATTTTGTTGAGTTTAGATTTTCTAAATTAAATTTGAAAATAGGCTCCTTTTCACAAAAATTAACTCGAAGGTGCAGTTTGACAACAAATTTACATCACAATATATACTTGTATATTAAGAGCGCAAAGTGATACATTGTCGATTGAGAGATTGTTGCTGCGCGACGAAAGACACCTGCGCTCACAACACCCAAGATTTTTTCTACAATCACATCAGACAGATTTATTTGGAGAAAAAAATTAAAAATAAACTGACATTTTTTTTCTCTTTATTCGTTGTCATTAGCAAATATTTCATTGTTACAATAGTCACGGGGTATTTCGTTTTAACCAAAAATTCAGGGAGCGGGCGTTTTGTAATTTTGTCACTAAATGTACTGTCTGTTTTGGGCGAGTAGTTGAGGCGTTTGAACGCGACTTTATCGGGTTACGTTTAATCACACCTAGTGGTCTGTTTACGTTGTTAGTTTTTATATTTTTTATTCTGTTCTACAAGAATGATTCCTAGTGAACTTGTGATTGCAGCACAGTTGCTTATGGAAGAAAAAGAAGGTGATTACATTTTGCTATTATTATTAATGCACAATATAACGCGCAGAAAGGTTCATAACATGTTTGTTCAAAGAAGAAAGAAAGGGTGTTTTATTTCACTGATAATGAGACATTTAATTGATGACGGAACTAAATTTAAAAGACCAATCACAGCCAGGGAAAAACTTGTTTTGGTGTTAAGGTAATTCATGTTCACAATAATACTTATAAAAAATCTTTTCAAGGTATTTAGCTACAGAAGAATCCTATCGTTGCATGGCATTTAATTGTAGAGATTTCCTATAATTACATTAGTGATTGGTACGAGATGTTTTAAAAATTCTGTATAATTAGTTAGTGCATGTTTTCTTGAAACAACCGTCAAAAGTAAAAGTATTAGAACAGCTGTACAGTTCAGCGAGAAATGGAATTCCGAAATTGCTGGGAGCTATTGACAGAAAACACATCCATATTGTTTGTCCACAGAATTCAGGAAGTCATTATTTTCTATTGTGTTGTTGGCAATTGTTGACGCTGAATGTAAATTTGTATGTATTAATGTTGGTGCATATGGAAAGGGGATTTGTTCAATAATTACAAATATCTACCTGAGGACCAACCTCTACCAGGTTCAAATATACCATTACCGTATGTTATTGTTGGAGAAGATGCGTTTAAACTTTTAAAACATATTTTTCGTCCATGTCCACGAGATCAAGCTTCAATTATCGCCTGTGTCGGGCACGAAGAACATCAGAAAATACGTTTGGATTACTGTATCAAACGTTCAGAATATTTTACTCACCGATTGCTGAACGAACTTCTACAGCAGATCTCATAATAACTGTTGCATGTTGCTTGCATAATATGATAAGAACTTCAAGTTCAAATTTTACAGAAGAAACTGACTGTGACATGCCTAGGGACAACACGATTAGGTTAAGACCCTCAGGAGGAAATTTCTAGCGATGCCGAGATAGCGATTCTGGTTGCTATATTTCGAACTCCATTTAGGATACCACGTCTAGCATTTCTTTCTTGGCCCTAATCACTAAATCATGTGGAATTGTCATGACTGTTTCAGCCACGCTGGCAAAAAAGGTTTTTGTCGGATGGTTCCTGTCTGAAGTGGCTAGTGATTCTTTCATTTTTTGAAATATTCCCTCCTTTTCGTTTTGCCTTTTGTTAATTGTTTGTAAAAGTTGCTCATTATTAATAAGTTTCTTCTTTCTTGGCGGGTCTTCCGTATATTTGTATCCAATTTTTCTTCCGCGATACTTCTTTTCTTTCTTGGTGCGCAGTCATTTATATTTGCATCTAAATCTTGAATTTGTGGAGAATTTGTTTCCGTATTTGTACCGTCTTCTTCTCCTACGTCAACCATTTCTTCTTCTAGGATAAGTTCTTCTGGCGCGGTCATGTTAACTCAAGGTCTTTACTTTCAGCTGCTGTTGTTTTTGAATTGTCTATGTCTGTTTCCTCTTCTACTGACACATTACTTAACGTTCTGAGAAAACGTTGTACTATGATGTATTTAAAATTAAAATGTGTATACAAGTTACATTCTATTAGACCTGATTTGCTCTAAGAAGTTAAGAGCATACATGTGCACCCATGTAATTGTAGCTTTCGCCGAGACACCAGTGCTCTGTTTCATATCTTTCTTCTTTTTCAAATACACAGATTTCGGACTTTTACACCGAGTTTTGCGATCAGTGACTAGAACAACATATCGCATCAAAAAACAATATCACAACGATAAAACCTACACCAATCAAAATGTAACTACTTATTTCCCATATATACAATTTGTCGTGAAAACCTTGTTTATTACAAAAACTTACCATTTTTGTTCATGTTTTTTTGCTATTATTTTCCAAACATTGTCCCGTATATTTTGGTCTATATATACAATTTATGATTTAAATTTAACAATGCTGGATGTGTTGACACTTCGTGAATCAATTGTTCGTCTTCCGCATTGGAAAATCTTAGTCTGTTATCATTCTTGCGTGAAATCAAGGGATTAGAAATAGACATTGGTCAAACAGACCGTTATATAGTTCATAAATTATTCGTTTAAACGCCGTTAAACGCCTGAACTCGCTCAAAACAGACCGTACCTTAAACCGGAAAAGTGACACCCATGTGAAGTTAGACATAAATCCAGCCATAAAATGAATTTTTCTGTAACGTTATGTAAATATTGAGTTAAATGTTTATAACTACTAAAACAAAAATTAATCAATACAAATGATTCTTATTTTAACATTAGTTTATAATAAAATTGTTTAAACAAATTTGCAAAGTACACTTACCCCTATCGAACTTTAGGGGCTTCTTTTATAGTGTTGGCGTGGATCAGTTATTAGGCAAATTCAGCAATAAATAGTTTTATAATTATAAACAACATATCAAAGAATAAAAATGCTAATATTTTTTAAATATTTGATCTTAAAGTGATCGCTACACGCTACATTAGGTACATACGTAGTGGACGTCCGAAGGTGAATTTGAACGTGTTGGCGTAGATCAAGTTTTAGGCAAATTCAGCAATAAATTGTTTTTAAAACTAAAATAATAAATTATACACTAATGCCATAAATGTTATGAAAGAATTCTTTTTATTTTTTACTTTTTTGGTTTTATTTTTTTTTATATATACCCACCACTTATAATGTAAAAATATTATTAAAATGGTATGGTGTAAACATACTAAGGGACTTTAATGTCCAAGCGTTAGTACACCAATACCATAATTATTCTTACTGGTTATTATAGTACTTTTTGATATATTTAAAAAAAAATTTTTTTATTATTTGGACATAGTTCGCAAATGTAATTTAACGGTAAATCACTTCTTGAATAACAAATTTTGTGAATCCAGCGCTTGCAAATCTTGCACATAATATCTCCTTGAAATTCTCTACAATACCAACATCCGTTGATATCAATTAAAAAATTTTAACATTTTTATTCTTTGATATGTTATTCATAACTATAAAAACTATTTATTGCTAAATTTCCTTAAAAATTGATCCACGCCAAGACGTTCAAATTCACCTTCGAACGTCCAATCCGTATTTACTTAATGTCACGCGTACCCATCACTTTGAGATCAAATATTTTCGTTTTAAAAAATATTAGCATTTTTATTCTTTGATATGTTGTTTATAATTATAAAAACTATTTATTACTAAATTTGCATAATAATTAATCTACGCTAACACTATAAAAGAAGCTCTTAAAGTTCGATTGGCAAATGAATTCAGCATATCGAATGACAAGAAAAGCACTTTGACAAATATCATGTGACCACTGTCATGGCGGCAAATTTAAAAAATATTCCTTAAATATGTAAAAAGTGAGGTTAGATGACAAGATATTGAAAATTGCCTAAGAGAAAAGTTGTTCAGAATTAGATTATACGTCTATGTGCAAATTTTTTAAAGAAAATAACGACTTTTTAAAAATATCAGTTTTCCGGCATTTTTTCTTGAAATATTGAGAAAACAAAATTTTTTGCGTTTGATTTGCATAAAACACAATAAAACCAACAAATGAACTTCACAATCCACTAATTTTTATTTATTAATCTACCAATGGACGGTAAAGAACATAAAACATTGTTTTTTTAGAACTGACTTTGTTGCAATGGCCTATAGAAAACAAAAGGTTGAAATTATAAATTTAGAATTATTTTGAAATAGTCCTAAAATGATCAATTCTTCCATTCTAAACCCAATTTAAACAATTTTTTACAATATTGCCTGGTTAATAAGCTAATACAAAAACATACAAAAAATTTCCCATTTGTTGCAAACTCTTTGCCGGTCACTGTAGATAATATTTACGTAGTGTTACATAAAAATTCATTTTTATGGCGGATTTATGGCTAACTTCACATGGGTCAAAGTGACAGTCCTCCGAAAACGTCAACTTTGCGTCGACAACTACAAGCATCAATGTATTTTTTTTTATTGTTTCTATATATATCTGGGTCACCCTGTTTAGGAGTGCATGTGGGTTCGCCATAATCGGAGTAATATAGTGCTTTTTTCTATCATGTATAAACTTGATCGCAATTGTTAGATACTTTGGTTTGTTTGCAGCTTTCTAGTACATTATTTTTATTTTTTATAATCACGTATACTTTGATATTTCTATAGTAAATTGAATTTATAAGACGCATTGGTTAATTAAATTTAACTTGCAATTTTTCAAAATTATCTTGTTCTTTAAACATATAAATATTCTGAATTCTAAACTTTACTCTTAATTTATGTATTTAATTATCTGATTGATCTAGTCTGATTGATCATATTCTTACCACCTGTCCTGATAATAATAATAATATTAATATCTTTATTCAACCATTTTTTTTTGTTAAACAAAATAAACAAAACAATTGAATCGCAAGGCGAGGTTCAGCATTGCTGTTCTTACACCTAACCTTGATTAATTTTTATTTTTGAGAAGTAAAAAAGAAACTTTAGCATAACACATATTTAGATATAACGATTACATTTAAACACAATATAAAACTGAAATTATTCATTTATTCATAAATTGTAAGATGTTACGTTTGGGTAGACAATAAAAATGTTTTGTATGCAGTTTTAAACGAATTTGGCGATAACACTTTCCAATCAGGCGTTAAATGGTTAATTATATATGCCACTTGATAAGTGAAGGACGACTTGAATTTTTCTGTTCTATGTTTTGGGATAGTAATAAGTGATTTCGATCGGAGAACAGAACTGTGAACAACGGATCGAAAAATGAATTTTATTATACAAATAACTAGGACATTTACTACTAACAATCTTAAAAAAACATGTACGTGGTGTGCAACAATCGTCTGTTGTGAGTCGTCAGCCACCCAGTATCTTTTAGCTTATGAGATACTTATCGTATTTTCTTACCCCATAAATATATCTCAGACAAGATCTCTGAACTTGTTGTAAGCGGTACTTGTCCTTAGCCATCAGGCACGGGCCATAGACAACATCACAATAATTAAGGTTAGATAGAACTAAAGAATCGCACAAATGTGTTTTAATCTTAATATTCTTATTCTGATAAAGTATTGTCTTGTGGTGCTAAACATCTCGATAACTATTCGGATCACGAGCTAATTTACTGTGATGTTAATGTTAAACTAGCCACATCTAAACCTGTTTTGCATATTTATAGTGAATTTTCTAAGCTGGGGGTCGATTCTCGAATCACGATTATGAAAAGTCGAATGGGTGATAGCTGAAATGTCGATCAAATGTCGCTGTACGTATTCTCAAAAATAGTACCACAGAAAAGTCTAGTACCTAACGGCATTTTTATTCGAAATTTTCTCGAGTGGTTAACACTATCCGAGATTGATATATGGATGCGTGATTATTCAAATCATTTAAAAATGGCTGAATACGAAGAACTTGAGTTGCTCATAGGAATTGAAAATTTAGAAAATCAGGAAAATAACATGAAATTACAGCGAAAAATTTATCGATATCACGATGCGTTTGCAATGTCAGACAAGCTGTTAAAAAATTTTCGTCTAACGAAAGAGTTGGTACGAAATTTAATTGATATCATTAGGCCTTATGTGAGAGAAAGGACAAGAACATCTGCCATTCCAATAGAAACCAAAGTACATGCATTTATATTACTTTAATTTATTAAAAACGTTTTTTAGGTTTTTGTTGCTTTAAATTTTTTTGCTACTGGATGTTACCAATTGCCAGTGGGAAGTAATGAACACATTTCATTGTCCCAACCCTCCATCAGTCGATGCATTAACGAAATCGTTGATTTTCTAAATCGACCGGAAATTTTTAACCGATTTGTTAAATTTTCAAATAACTTAAGGAAACGGAATGAGCTTCGACAAGAGTAAGTTATAGCCTTAGTAAATATTATTGTATTTTTAAACACAAAAATCTATTAAGATTTTATGATAAGTATGGTATGCCTGGAGTTATCGGATGCATTGACTGCACACATGTTGCGATTGTTCCGCCATCACAAGATGATGAAAATCATCCTGAACATATTTATGTTAATAGGAAAAACTATCACTCCATTAATACGCAATCGGTTAGCATGATTTTGTTACAAATATTACAGCCAAAGAATATTATCTCTTATTGTAGATATGTAGCGCTTCCCTAAAAATATTATATGTCAATGCCTGTTTTCCAGGTAGTACAAACGATGTACATATTTGGACTAATAGCAATGTAGAGACAGTTTTGCGGAATATTTATGAAAGAGGTCATCATGGATATTGTTTGCTTGGTATAAGCATAAGTTGTATCGACACCCACGTTTCCATGCATCATTTTTCAAATTGTACTATTAGGAGATTCCGGATATTGTTTAAGACCATGGCTAATAACGCCATTAGCTAACCCGATAGGAAGAACAGAAGTAGCATTCAAAGAAAGGCACAAATCCATTCGTTCGCTTATACGACGCTCTAATGGTGTACTAAAAGCTAGATTTCGATGCCTACTCAAGCATAGATTTCTACATTATTCTCCAACAACATCTTCAAAAATTATTAATGCTTGCGTAGTGCTACATAACATTTGTATTGAAGCAAACATTGACCTAAATGATGATTATGACAATAATCCAGAGAACTTTGGAATGTTTGACGATCAGATTAATTTGGAACAAGTAAATGTTCATAACCCAGACTTACAAGCAGGAAGACAAATGCAAAGACAACTAATCAACCATTATCAATAAATTAAATAATTAACAGTACATTATTATTTACCATAAAAAATCAAAATTGTACGACAAATGTTAAATATATTGAAAGAAACAATTAAATGACAATAAAATCTTAACCTAGTTTTCATTCATTATTCCTAAAGGAACGAGCCAAATCCTAGATAGCTTTAGCTTGCCTTTCAATAATTTGTAGTTTCATTTGTTTATATTGTTTTTCAAATAAAAATTTTTCTCTTTCAAAGGCAAGCCGATCTTTGGATAGATCTGCTAAAGCTGTGGTGTCAATAGACGGTTTGTTGCTACCGATCTTTTTGGTTGATCACTTTTTTGGCAGTTGCAGTTGTTCTTAAACTACCTAATCAACATATAAAAGGTATTACGGATAAGTAGAAAATAAATATTTACCTACTACTATTTCTTCCTCTATAACATTTTCGGAAACTGCTGCTTTGCCTTCTTCTGCAACAATTTCGTCATCTTCATACACAAATTCGGTATTTCCTTCCTTTACTAAGGCATCACCAAGAATTGAAGTAGGATTTATGACGGTGAGAACCTTTTCTTCGATGGGAGTAATAGTATCCACATGAACAGGACCTCCACCAGTTCCCTGGGAATGACTATGCATAGCAGCTTTTTTGCTTTTCGCCTGGCTTTTGACATTTTGCCATATCTAAAATACCATCATTTTCACAATAAGCAGGATAATTAATGTATACATTTACTTTCTGCCACTGCTTCCAATCTTTTCGCCCCCCTGAAATTGCATTTAATTGGAAATTAAATGCAATTGTGATTGTTTAAAAGTAAATGTATTTGTTAATTTTCCTGCACCAGATCAGCATCATTTACAACCATTTCAATTAATTCATTTTTTGCTGCTTACTGCAGTATTGATGCTTGTCAGCTGCATCCATTTTACTGAAATTAATGTTCAGATAATTGTAGAAAAAAACACATTACATTTTTGTTACCTAAAGATTGGTTATGCGTGGTTACTCTACTAAAACGCTTTAAGGTTATGATGTTTACAAAAAAGTTCAAACGAACCAAATTAACAATGTTGCCACAACCTACCTTTGACATTATTTGGAATGCGTAAAACAAGATTCGCATAGAGTTTGAGAATACACATATAAGCAGTCATTCGTAATGATGTACGCGACATTTGTCGAATGCGACATTTCTGATAGTGATTGATAGTCGATTTGTTTAATGAGATTGCTCCCATTAAAACTTCTGTATTGACTAAATCTAGATCAGTATGGTTGACTGACAATGTAAGGTTCATGATGTCTTTAAGAGATAACGCTTTTAACCGATTTAAAAAAACTAAAAAACTATCTCATTGGGATTATTATAAATCCTTACGTAATTTAGTATCGCTATCAATGAAAAACGAGAAAAAAGCATACCTTAACTACAAACTTGGGCAAACCAAAGATGCTTGGAAAGTTTTGAGTAACTTAGAGGTTCACAATAAAAAAAATATAGAGAAATCCCTGAATTTCTTTGTGATGCAAACAAAATTAACGATTATTTTATCAACTCCATGCAAGGTATTGATTATGTTGATCCTAAACTATTTGAATTGTATAATCCTGCCGTAGAAGTAGAAGAAAATGACAGATTTAAATTCTCTATTGTAGATGAAGAGGAAATATATCGAGCGATATTATCTATAAAATCTAAAGCAGTTGCCTTTGATGACATTAATTCAGTTATGATTCATCTGTGTTGTCCTTTCTTGTTGCCATATTTCACGCATATTGTTAACTGTTGTCTATTGGAAGGTATTTTTCTTAATGCTACTCCTACTCCCAAAAAAAGTTTGCCAAAAGAATTAAATGATATTCGTCCTATCAGTATACTTCCTGTGTTGTCAAAAGTCATAGAAAAGATCATGAACAAGCAGATTCGAAGCTATTTAGACAGAAACAACTTACTTTCTAATACACAGTCGGGATTTCGTTCTGGCTACAGTTGTACAACTGCTTTATTAAATGTAGTGGATGATGTAATTGCTGCCAAGGATAAAAATAAAATCACAGCGTTAGTTTTATTAGATTTTTCTAAGGCTTTTGACACCATTCATCACGATATACTAACAATCATTTTACGCTACATAGGTTTCGATAATTCTGCTCTTTGTTTGTTAAACAATTATTTGTGTTTGTTTCAAGAAAATATATCTGGATTACGGGATATCAAATATGGTGTTCCGCAAGGTTCTATATTGGGTCCTTTATTGTATATAATTTGTACTCTTAAACTTTGTAGCTTTATCAGTCATTCTAATTACCATCAATATGCCGACAACACACAAATATACATGTCATTCATTCCGAAAGACGCAGTACAAACAAGCGAACTTTTAAACGTAGACTTATATAATTTAGCGGAGTATGCAGAATTTCACTCCTTAAAAATTAATCCAATCAAGTCTAAATTCATGCGTTTTCTTTAAAAATCAATAATATCAGTATTCCTTATATCTTCTAGATAATAGACTACGTTTCTCGGAGCATGTTGGGTCTTGTATATGTAAGTCTTATGGTAATCTTAAATTATTGTATTCCCATAGGCATGTTTTAAATATCGGTTTAAAAAAAATGCTTTATGACTCTTTGGTATTATCTCGTCTTAACTACTGTGATGTTCTTTACGGTCCCTGTCTTGATACTTCCACAAAGAGAAAAATACAAGTACTACAAAATGCTTGCTTACGCTTCATCGCGAACATATTAGCCATAAGATAAGAGAAATTGGATGGCTAAGTATGGAAAAACGACGTTATCTACATGCATGTGTGTTATTTCATAAAATCATTCTTACAAACAAACCTCCTTATTTAGCAAACAAAATTAGATACAGAACGGATGTGCATAACTTAAATCTGAGACACCAAGGATTGATTGTTGTACCCTCTCATAACTCTGAATTTTATAAACGCTCCTTTTCTTATAACATTTGTTTCTTTATAACAATTTACAAATCTCTGAGTATACATTCCTTCAAAACTCGTTTGTCTCAGAATTTAAAGAATGAAGGCAATGCGAATTAGAATTAGAATTAAAATTAAAACTAAAGAACTATATCGTAAACAAAGTAGGGTCGTTGCACATTGTAGTCATTGATAACTTAGATAACTTAAGTAGTGAGATAAGAGCTTATTTGTTTTGATACATACGTCGAAACGTGGTGGCAAGGAAGAACAGATGCACCTCTTGGTGTCATCTGATTGTCATCACTTTTCCAAAAGGATTGTTATTGCTTATTGTTCCTGTACAAATTGTAATTATTTTTTTTTCTGTTTTCTTTTTTTCTTTCTTTTTGGAAATAAATAAATGTAACAAAACTGATTTTATCCAACCAATGTTTTTTGAACTTTTAAATTAAAAAATCTTGATGGTATAACAGCATTAATGTTTAATTAACACAATAAAATAAAGTGATTAAGGTAGTCTCGATAACAATGTTTATTATCCATAGCATAACGTTGTAAATTTAATTAATTTTCATATTATATCAATTTCAATTAATCGAAAATATTTTTGAATAAACTAAAATGACATTGTCGCTTTGTTCAATAATTTAACCTGAACATGCTGAACTATTTTAGTATTCTGCACAGTAAATTTGCATAGCAATACTAGTTCATCATTTACACCAAAAAGTTACAAAAAGGAAACTAAATAATGCACGACAAGGAACGAAACTTACATGTCGAAGGAACTGTTGCTAATTTTAACAATTTAGTAGTATGTTAAACTACAGTTCCAGTTCATAATCGTACAATTCAAATATACGCCAAAGTTTGATTCGCTAAAGGCAAATTAACGTCTAACGTAACTTACATTACACAATCTCATGTGTGATCTTTTTGTCGCTTTATATAATTATTCAGAAATACTATCCTCACTAAGTTAAATTACTTTGACGTATAGTTAAAACTGAAACTTCTCTTAGATGATGATGTTGCATCTCCGTTATTTCCTCTTGGCATGCATGTTTTTCACAACGACTTTGGCAAACGAGCCACTCAACATTTAAACATACAATCGACAACACAAGGATGCACATAAATTTTAACCACGCAGATTTGTAATTAAATTACTCTTCGAGCTAAACAATTCCTATAAAGCATAGTATTCAGTAAATATATAGATAGACGAAAGCGGAAATGTACTAATTAATCACACCAAGAAATTTCCTCTACAGGAGAAACAGAATACTATTTAATTAATATTGAAACAAAGATTTTAACAAAGATATACAACGTTCATGTTCAGTTATGTGAAGAACTGACGCAACAAATATTTTTTATAAAACATTAAAGATTATCGCTCATTCGGAATTAATCTAGTTTGTTTCGTACGACGTAATACAGAGGCGATCCTTAGAAAAGCGTTTCCACAAGAACGACGCTCTAAGCTTACACATGTAGGAAATTTCTAGGAGAAACTAACATAAACTTTTACTGTAACATCCTGCAGTATCCTAAATGTGAAAATTTACTGTATTGTTAACTTAATTGGGTCATTGTTGTATTTGACCAAATAAAATTGTTTATATGATCCAATCCTCTTTTTTTGTTTTGGACGAGAAAATTTCTTAAAAAAAGGTACACGCTTTACTTTTCTTTCAAAAAATGTTTATGAAGAAACAATCCAACCCAAATTGATCAACATTCGCAAGTGTATCGATGATGCAATGCGCAAAATGCAATTTAGAAAGAGGTTTAACCAGTAAATCTCAAAATGGAAATGAATTTTGTTAAAGCAAAAAATGTTCGATTGTGTCAGTTTTTCATAGCACTACTATTTACGGCATCAAAACGAAGAAGGTTATGAAAGATTTAAAATGTTTATACATAACGAACACAACCACAATAATATCAGCACTACTGTGTCTGTATACAAATTCACCAGTAAAATATCTTGTGACATTCAAATATTTTCTCTGCATATAAATTACTAACTTGAAAATGCTTTTTATTTATTCGTAATGCATGTTTAAATGCTTATCAAGTCAAATATTAGTCTAATCTTATTATAAGACTCGTGTTTGCCCTACTTACACTCACGTACTACGTAACTCCATATAATGTCAGTTTCTTTCATGACACGTACAATAATAGTTTCTAGTTAAACATTTCATTGATGTAAAAATAATGTTGCTTTACCACCATACCCGACATATGCAATTAAATGTACTGCATAACGACTTCCGGCGTTGAATCTAATTTCAAACCTTATGAAATTCAAAATAACAATTATTTTATCCTAAGTGTATAATCAACATTCTTTTGTTTAAAAACATATTAACAGTCAATATATTTAGAAAATGAGCACTAATGACTTCCTGCATACAAAAAGTTTAAAGAAATATGAATTACAGATGCTAGCGGCTGTTCCATAAATTTTAGAAGTTTAATTCTCCTTTTGTAAAATAAGGAAATATATCTCATTCTGGATTCAATTTTCTATATATTTTTCCATAAAATAGTACCATATTTACTATGAATTCAATTATCAATGCTATCTCGTGGAAATACCACCTACTAATCAATAGAAAACGATGGATAACATTATGTTGAGCGGGTAATTTGAACGTGTTAAATGAAACTGAAAAAAAAACAGTACCTAGCTGTTATTATTAAACACCTACGTATACACTTATTTCTAGTTTCGCCTCTATTGGGATTCATTGGAATAAATAAGAAATATACTACAGTTTTCTGTTTATTTTGTTTGAAAAACTAACTGATTACAATGGTACGTTGTAGTATTAAGTGTTTGTTAAAGTAGAACTACAAAGACACATTTTTGTTTTCAAAGTATTTTTTTTAAATTGCTCGTATTAAAATTAGATATCCTAAATAATTTTATAATTAATACTATTAACAAATTTGCACCACTTAAAACAGCTAGAATTTCAAAACCACACTCGCCTTGGATTACTGAAAATATAATATTACTTATGAAATTAAGAAATAAAGCAAAAAGTAAATTTATAAAAACCAACAATGAGAATCACTATTTATGCTATAAACAACTAAGAAATTTTACTACCGAAGCAATAAAAAATGAAAGAAGGCATACTTTCAGCATATACTCAAACATCAAAATCCTAAGACAATTTGGAATAAGTTAAAATCCTTTCAAATAATAAAAACCAGTGATCTTACAATTCCATCAGAACTACAAAGTCCAAACGAAATCAGTAATTTTTTTATAGACTCAATTCCCAATTCTAATAATTATTATCAAGAACTACAAAATTTCTATAACAGTCATTGTTTAAGTAATTCAATTATTAAAATCTAAAAAGCAATTCGTGTGGAATTGATGGAATGAACATTCAGATTATAAGATTATGTTGTCCTTTTCTTTTGCCATTTCTCTTACACATAATAAATTCGTGTCTGTTAAACACATACTTTCCATCACTTTGGAAGATGTCTATAATAATACCACTGCCTAAAAATACGAATCCTAAAAAATTATAACGACTTACGACTTATTAGTATCCTCCCTACATTTTCTAAAATATTAGAAAAATAATTGAAATGCAACTTAGGACTCATTTGAAATGTACAATTTACTACCGCAATATCAATCAGGTTTTCGTGCACGATATGAATGCGTAACTGCACTCACAAACGTTCTAGATGATATACTAAGAGCAAGAGACTATGGCGAGGTTACTGTGTTAACATTACTTGACTACAGCAAGGCATTTGATTTGCTTCATCATGAACTGCTCTGTTCTATTCTTAATTTCGTAGGATTATCTCATGACTCTATCGAGCTTATAAAAGTTACTTATCTGGTAGAAAACAACTAGTGTCAATTACAGATAAAATGATTTCTAAACCAAGAAGTGTTACATCACAATTCTACAATTTTTTATTTTTTTTTTTTTTTTTTTTTTTTTTTTTTTTTAAATGATTTTTTTTTAATTTTTTTTTATTTATTTAAATATTTTTTTTTTTTTTTTATTATTTTTTTTTTTTTTTTTTTTTTTTTTTTTTTTTTTTTTTTTTTTTTTTTTTTTTTTTTATTTTTTTTTTTTTTATTTTTTAATTTTTTTTTTTTTAATATATTAATATAATTTTTAATATTTTTATTTTTATAATTTATTAAATAAGGATTCGATATACTTACCGGTATTTTAAATGCCCAATTGTGTGTGATACCATAGAACAAAGATTTAAAATAGTAAACTAAAAAAAATTATCTGGTAGAAAACAACTAGTGTCAATTACAGATAAATGATTTCTAAACCAAGAAGTGTTACAATCACAATTCTACAATAAATGTTGGAAATGGTTTTTGTTTTGTTTTTTTTTTTTTTTTTTTTTTTTTTTTTTTTTTTTTTTTTTTTTTTTTTTGGGGGAATTTTTTTTTTTTTTATTTTTTTTTTTTTTTTTTTTTTTTTTTTTTTTTTTTTTTTTTTTTTGTTTTTTTTTTTTTTTTTTTAAATAAAAAAGGAGAGGGGGTTATTTGAGGTTTTTTTTGTGGGGGGAAAAGAATGAGGAAATGAAGAAGAAGAAGGGAAAAAGTTGGGAAAGAAATTGAGAAAAAGATTTAAAATTATTGGGAGGGGGAGTTTTTTTAAAAGAGTAAGATTTTTGGTTTTTTTGTTTTTTTTTTATTTTTTTTTTTTTTTTTATAAATTTTTAATTTTGTTTTTTTTTTAATTTTATTTTTAAAAGAAAGGGGATTTTTTTTTTGGGGGGAGGGGGGGTTTTTTTAAAAAAATATTTTTATTTTTTTTTTTGTAATGGGGGTTTTTTTTGATTTTTTTTTTTTTTTTTTAATGTTTTTGTTTTTTGTTTTTTTTGATTTTTTAGGAGAAGGAGTTTTTGTTTTTTGGTTTTTTTTTTTGCTTAAAACTTGTAAATTTCACAGTTACGCTGATGATACACAAATTTATCACCAGAGTTTTTTAATTTTAATTTTTTTTTTTTTTAATTTTTTTTATTTTTTTTTTTAAAAAAAATTTTTTTTTTTTATTTTTTTTTTTTTTTTTTTTTTTTTTTTTTTAAATAGCAGATATGTATATAGCAATTTCGGCATTTGAAATAGACCTAAAATGTCTTTCAAATACATCAACTTACTTATGTAAATCAAATTATTTAGTTGACGACACAGGCTTTTGTTTCAACAGGTTTTTGTTTGAAGCATTTGTTTCCATAGCCTGCCTGTGTATTATTTTGCAGCTTAATTGTATCAATAAACTACTTTTAGCATTTAAAAAAAAAATGTAAGAGTAAAGTATATCGAACCTTATATCAATGAAATCGCTAAAAACAAAAGCTATTTAATAAGATCACAGCCAACTATGATTGTCATTTAAAAAATGTAAGTTTGTGTTATATCTCGAAAATCAAGAGGGTTATGACATTTTGAGTAATTTTATCGAATTCTACGTAAAAATATGTATAAGATGTCATTTTTAGTTCAGTTCATAAAGTAAGTAGTAGTGGAACAGGACAACATTAAAAAAATCGACTGTTTTCAGTTTTTCACAAAATTTCAAAAGTTGAAGACATATGTCAAATTTGAAAAAAAGTTTAACATTTTGCTTGTAATTCTGCCCAACTTTCCTAATTTAACCGATTACCTATTTTGCATATTAAGAAAGTTACCCATGTTATGAGATAGATTATGGGCACCCTGTATATATATACAGCAATTTCGGCATTTGAAATAGACCTAAAATGTCTTTCAAATACATCAAAAAATCATGGCCTAATACTTAATCCTAATAAATCGGTAAGTATGTTATTTGGAAAAATTAAAGATGTCGATAAATTAAAAAACCTACTTAAGCTTAAAAATAGAAGGAGTTCAAATACCAATAGTAGATGAAGCGCGGAACTTAGGCTTACTTCTAGATACTTCACTTAGATTTCAATCACATATTACTAAATGTATCAATAGAGCATTTCTAAATTTAAAACTCATTTATGCTCAAAAAGAATTTTTATCAATTAAAACTAAAACCATGTTGTGTGAAGCATTGGTATTGTCCCATTTTTCTTACTGTTCTAAAATATTTGGGGCCACCTCCATAAAAGACCATTTTTAACATACAACAAATCAAAAATAGATACAAAAATTTAAAATTTTGTTTAGGAAAAATATAAACAATTAACTCATAAACTAAAGGAGCTAAAAATGGCTTACAATAAAAAAATAAAATAGAGTTACAAGCAGCTACATTTTATCATAAAATTGTGATCTTACAAAAGCCTTCGTATCTAATAGAATTACATTTAGAGAAGATGTGCATAACCTCAATATACGGTACAAAGGGGGAATTACTCCACCTATTCATAAAACCATGTATTTTGAACGAGGGTTCAGATTTCAAACATATTCTCTTTACAACAAAATACCAATTACCTTTAAAAAATTAACAGTTTTCTTTTTTTTTTCAAGTCTTTACATTATTAATTACTTATTATTAAATAAAGTGTACAATTATATACACTGTCAATTTCATGGTTATAGTGGAAGAATAGGGCTACCTGAACTACACCATGAGGTTGCCTAATAACTTTTTATTTTACTTAATTAATTTTTTGTTGTTTTCATGTATTAGGCAATAAAGGCATTAAAATTATTATTATTATTATTATACTAATTTTTGATAATTTCTTTTAAAATTATAGCTGATTAGGCAGTAACAATAATCACTAATTTTTGTTCTGTATGTTTATTATATTATAACATGATTTATAATTTGATTCCAAAACAACCGTATAATTTTCATGTTTATACAGGGTGTTGCTATGTTCGACCGACAACGCTCTATGCCAGAAAGATCTCGTAAATTGTTGAATTTTGATATAGGAACATAAACCCTTAAACGGCTAATTGCTGAGATACAGGGTGTTGTAAGTTTAAAATAAAAGGCTTCTTGGGATCTTAGCTCATAAGCCCACGGTAGTTTAACTTTAATTTCAGTTTTTTAAGTACGAAAATCAAAACAACAGTTAATAAGTAAGTGAGAAACCACAGCCCAAGTCATCGGATATATACGGGAAGACACACTTCACGCTTCGGGGCCTATCAACTCGGCTTTAGTACACACAGACATGAACGGCCAACTGTATACGGGTAAATCCACAGAGGTGTACAGGGAATGATTATTAAGGTCACTTGTTCTCACACCTTAATCCCGCATGCGTTTAGAATTGCAATATTTGAGCGTATATATCTTTGCTATTGGTACCTAATAATATTATAATATTAGTAGGCATATGTATTCCTAATTTTATAATCCATTTCTTAACGGATTTCTTTGGGCTTCATGTTCTGTGCATTGAAATATTATGTGATTGATGTCTGCATAATCATGTCAGCATTTGCACCTAGGCGAGTCTATTAAGTTTAATCTGTACAAATGCGCTGTAAATTGACTAAATTTTAGTCTGGTAATTATTGTGTAGTTAGATCTAGAGATTTTGATGTTTTGACCATCAGCTGTTCTTCCACCTAAACCCTAAAATACAAAAGAATAGAGTAACTTACAAACATAAGGACCCCATAATTTAGTGCTTAAATATTATAAACGTTGAGAACTTACTTGACTTGACCACAGGGTACGTTTGAGTTGTTTTTTAAAAGAGGGAAGAGACAAATGCTTACCAGATCATAACTTATACCTTTTAGCAATATTGTATGAGAAGGATCGTTTAAAAGTTGTTTTGTGTGCTGGAATGGTAATTACATTTCTAAACCTTCGGTTGATATTGTGAATGTTGGTTCTAAAGCGGATTTTGTTATACAAGTAGGGTGGAGTTTTTATTACAAATGATTTGATGATACATGCATGCTGAATGTAGGAGTCTTCGATTTGACATAACCAACAGAAAAACACCAAAAACTGCACCAAAAAACTTTACTCGGACACGTGTTTCAACAGCTAAGCTGTCATCATCAGCGATACCGATACTAAAATTAAAAACAACGGGAAGCTTATATATACTATCTGCTTATCACGCATCGTTAAACTTAATTGATTCTTAGATAAGCTTAAATAATTCCGAAAATCCCTAATGGACCGTTATTATCATAATTCATAAGCAAATTTCTGTTTTTAAAAATTTCTAAACTTTCATAAGAATCAAGTTCGTTTTATTATCTACCCTCTTAATTAATTCAAGGTAGCCTACTCTATGGCCATTTTCAAGCATATGCATGGCAACACTGGACCTATCTGTGCGATGATATTTGGACATGAGCTACGTGCTCTTTAAAACGAGTTTTAATAGGTCTCTTGGTTTGCCCTAAAAAAAAAAAATAAAAAAAAAAAAAAAAAAAAAAAAAAAAAAATAAAAAAAAAAAAAAAAAAAAAAAAAAAAAAAAAAAAAATAAATAACAATATTATTATTAACTTCATTTTAATTTAAATAACAATATATTTTAGAGAGGTCAAAGGGCACCATTTTCTTGAATACAGGCTATTTTTGAACAAATTTCCGTTAACTACCTAGCATCTACAGAGCTCTCTTCAGGGAGGCTTTAGAATTTTTTTATGTAAACCCCTTTATTTCTGGAACCAGTCATTTCTGTACTGAAAAACACCTGTATATACTTGGTTACAGTCTTTACAATTAATTTTATATATTCCCGATTTATCACACATTTCTATTGGGTCTTTCGGGATTGCCTAATTTGCAAGTTGTTACTACTAGAGGTTACTGTTTTATAATCAAATTTTGAAAATATCTTTTGAAGACCTTTTGTGCATGTGAGATAATTTGGTAATTTGACAGACGCTGCAGTTGGTGTTCCTTTCCTTTGATCGATTTGACATGTTTAACCAACCGATATCATTAAGTTTATAAGAAATTCTCTGAATCTTTCAAACGCCAAATATAAATCTTAAACAACTGTTCTGTACTAGTTGAATTCTCCGGACATCCGTAGTGTCGATGCATGTATCGGATACAACATCACAAAATTAAGGTAAGAAAGCACAAGTGTTTCATACATAAGGTTTCCTTTGCTTTCATATTCAATAGATCTCTATTGTAATAAAGAAACTTTAAAGAAGCATAAAATTTTTTTAAAACATTGTTTATATGATCTTTAAATCTCAGTTTGCTATCTATCATTAGACCAAGGTCGCGAGACTTCTTCAACTCTTATCTTATTATTGTTAATATTAATTACAAGATTTTCAACAACTGTTTCCCTATTTTCATAGATCCAAAGAAAAACTACGATGATTTAGTTGGGTTAATTATGAGTGAATGGCGTTTAGCAAATAAGACTATGTTTTTAAGTCGGTGTTAATTATGCTCTTTGCATGCGTTATATTTGCAGAATCAAAAGAATAATACAGTTGTGTATCATCTGCATAAAAATGACTATAGCAATTTTTAATGCGACTGTCAAAATCAAAAGTATATAATAAATAAAGCAACGGTCCAAGTATGGAACATTGAGGAACACCACTAACTACTGCAGAAAAACTAGATGTTACGCCATTGAAAGAGACAAATGTGACCGTGCATTTAAAAAATTCTCAATTACCGATATTGCAGAATTTTGAAAGTTAAGGTACTTCAACTTAGCGAACAACAATGAATATCCACGATATTAAGCATAGCCGTAGCACAACCATGCCCCGGTCTAAATCCTGATTGTGTTATAGGCAGAATATTGCATTAGACAAGATATGATCTAATTTGAGTATTTGGAACTTTTTCAAGAATTTTAGATAGAACCGGTAGTATACTTATTGGTCGTAAGTGTTTAAATTCAGTTGTTGAATTCATTTTTGGTAAATGTAAAACTTTGGCAATTTTCCATTGAGAAGGAAATTTGCTAGTTATGTAACACATGTATTCACAATATGTGTAAGATATGGCACGACATATATGGGCAACAAAGCATTATCATCTTAATATTGATGTTGTCTGATCCAATTGCGTTAGATGTAATACTTCCAAGTGTTTTACACACGTCAAATTCAAAATCTTATTAAATTTGAAAAGCCTTAATATTTCCATCGTGTTACTACTATAAAAGTCAATTAATGTTTGATCAGGATCGACGACGAGTTTTTTTAACTGATTCAATAAAATAATCATTAATTTTGTGGGCAAAAAGTGATTCTGTTTATCATGAACTTTTAACGTGCGTAGTTTATTCCAAAATTCTCGAACACTTTTGGGTTTTGAAAAGTATAATTAATGTAGACCCTTTTTCTCGACGAATTGTTCCCGTAACATAATTACGTAACGTCTTATAATAATTCCAATGCAAGGCATTCTTAGTTTTCTTAAATTTTTTAAGGGCTTTATTTCTAAGTGAGATCATACATTTAATATTATCAGTAATCATCGGTTTATATTGCGTTGAAAATTTCATGGTTACCTCGGGTGCATGAAAATCAAATAATTCGGTAATTATATTAGTAAAAATGCCAACTTTATCATCAATATCATGGCATTCGTAAATAAGATACTATGGAGCATTGAGTATATGATCGTTAAACAGTTTTATATCAAAATTTTTAAATGATCTTATCATTACATATTGTGGTTTTATAGTAGTTGTAATTTTAAGATAACAGTCAACTAAGACATGGTCAGTAAATCCATACGTATCAACAACATTCACATTATCTACCAATTGTACAGTGTGTCCTATTTTCGAGTTATTGGGGTTTCAGGTATTTCGCGGGTGATAAGAAAACATCCGTAGTCGGGACCCTTGGCCTGATTTTTTGAGACAAATTCAATGGTCTAAACAACAGTTCGATATTCGACTCGTTTGGGAACACAGAGTGTTTTGTCGTTTATGCCGTTTTTCTTTAAACTTCATAACTTTTTGTTTGTAAATATTTTTATTTTAATTTAACAAAAATGCACAAAAAATGTTTTGGTTAAAATAAAAATATTTACAAACAAAAATGTTATGAAGCTTTAAAGAAAACGGCATAAAAACGCAAACACTCTGTTTCTCCCAAACGAGTCGAGATATCGACGTGCTGTTTAGGCCATTGAATTTATCTCAAAAATCGGGCCAAGGGTCCCGACCACGGTTTTTCCCTATCAATTCGCGAAATACCTGAAACCCTCCAATTACATCGAAAATACGGACACCCTGTACATTAGATACAATGATTAAATCGATTGTGGTCGACGACTGTGCTGTAATTCTTGTTGGAAATCAGAAATCCAGATTGATTTAAAAGTGTTATAATTGATATTCATATTTAACATAGAGTACTTGAGGCTAGATTCGATATAAAACCGCAACGCCTCGGCCGCCTGTTACATCCTTATCTTTGCGAATCAAATCGTATCCTAACATATTACATCTGTTGTTAGAAACATTACTTGTTAATAGAGTCTCCGTAATTTCAGTAATATTATAACTTTTTGATGATATCAAGTCAGTAAATTCATTGAAATGAACATTTAAAGGGACCTTATATTTCAATGCTAAAAACAAAATTTGCTCATATAAGAACATTTACAATAATTAAATAATAAAGATTAAATTAAATTTATTTATAATTCAATTCAACCAGCTATCAACGTTATCGCAGACTGCAGCTATATAAACAAACTTAAAATTTTACTTCTATTCACATATTTGTTATAAAGTGAACTTTAACACTGTGCATCATTGCCATTATTAATACCAGCTCTATCACCAATAATATCAGCATCCCATATGGCTCATTTTGCTAGCTCACCAACGGCATTATTAGCTGCAATCCCGGTGTGTTCTTTCACCCAGTAGAATTTCACCACTACTTGTTTTTTCTCTTAAATTAATACATTGCTCTACTATTTTCATTAGTGTTGGATGCAGATTGTGAGCATTCTTTGCATTTTCTACGACTTCTGAAACACTTTTGCTATCACTCATTTTGCATACTGACTGGCACTTATATGATTAGCGTATTCAAGGCCCTTTTAAAATAGTTTCTGCTTCGGCTGAATATATAAAAGTTATGTTATTCAGTTTGATTCGTTGATTATCTTTATTGTTTATGCATCTGTGAATAAGATTGTGAAAATAGGCAATGAATTCTTAAGACGAAATTTGTTTTTTGGTCAAGACTCTATTTTCTGTGTATGTCGGGTAGTTTACATCGATCGGTCGTAAGGCTTCGAAGCAATCTAATATTGGTGTTGCTTCTTCGTAATGGCACTCTTGGAACTTGGGAATATACAGTGAGGACGAAAAGTCAGCCCCCCTTAACTTTTGTCCATTTTTATTTTTAAAGCTCAAATTAACAGTGTACAAAAAATTGAGTTCTTTCATATGGTACTCATTACAAATGTGACAGCTCAAAATTGTTTGAGTAGGGCTTCATAACCTCAAAAAATTTATAGAGTAGGGGTCGAGTAAGGTTGACATCAGAAAACTAACTAAAACTATTATTGAAGCAGATGCTCGAAGCGACCGCCTGCGGACTCCAAGACAATGATACAACCTTTCTTCAGTTTCTCTCGTACATTCCTTAAAACTTCATCATTAATTTGTCTGCATTGGATCAGTTATTCTAAAACGCAACTTTTCTATTGTTTGCACTTTAGTTTTGTAAATTTTTTGACTTTAAATAACTCCCATCGGGCAGGCCACTCTAAAAACCTCTTCGACCAATCCACCGGTTTGGGAAATTATTACCGAGATAGTCTCTTACATTTAAATAATAATGAGGGGAGCTCCATCCTGTTGAAAGATAATATCCTAAAAAAAATTATGATAAATTGAGAATTAACCATGTTGATAGCTAGTTACTCTATGGAATTCTGGATTTTCTTGAGCGATTTCTTGTATTCTTGAAATATTTGCCTTTCTAATAATTGGAGATAAATTTCCCCAGTCAAATTTCCTTCCAGAAAATACGGACCAATGATATGTCCCCCCATTATCCCACACCAAACATTCACCTTTTGAGGGTACTGAGTGCTAGTAACCCTAAACTGATGAGGATTAGTGTCCGACCAGTACCTCACATTTTGCCTGTTAACTTCTCCATTTAGAAAAAAATGTACATTCATCAGAAAAACATATGCGGCCCAAATAATCAGGTTCTTCTCTTATGTTATTTATTATATGTTCGCAAAACTCCATTCGTCTGTCAGGATCATCTTCATTAATTTCATGTACAAATTTAAGTTTGTACGCATGAAACTTGTTTTTTTTAAATACTTTTAACTGTACTCTTACAACTACCTTGCTGCTCCGCAATAAAATTTGTGGTAGCAGTGGGATTTTCAACAGCACTCGCCAAAATATTCAATTGCAATTCTTCGGAAATAGAAGGACGACCTGAACGTTTTTATGCGAAACGCTACCAGATTCCATGAATTTTGACAATAGTTTCCTGTAATATCTGCGATCGATTTGACGGTCAGGAAACCTAGCATTATACAAGCGGACTGCCTGATGAAAATTTCGATTTGCTTCTCCGAAGATTATAATGGCTTCAACTTTTCTATTAATTCTCTTTGCATAGTTAAGAATTCTAATAACAAGATACGAATGATACTTGTTTGACGTTTTAAACTACGTTTAAATATGTACTTCTCAAACTAAGCTGTCTTAAATATTGACCGTTCATATGGTTGGAGTAAATTGATAATATAGTGTGATTTGAATTTTAATTTTTTGTTTAAAAAATTTAATATTATTTTTTAAAAAATTATTTAAAAAAAACCAATGTTGCCAGATATGGAATAGGAGTAAGCCGCTTATTTAATTTACTAAGCCGAAAACTCTTTAAAGTTCTTGTGCCAGCAGCGATAAGTTGATTATTTTGCTTTTAAACCCCAAGCGTAGCAAATTTAAATAAGCTTTCGTTTGAGACCCCTCAACCCTCACCCATATTAAAAAATTTTTTTTTTTTAAAATAATTCAAAAAATATTTTTTATTCACAAATTTAATTAAAACCAAATAAAAAAAAACAAAATTTTTTTATACATTTTTTTTTTTTTATTTTTATTATAATAAAAAAAAAAAAAAAAAGGGTGATTTTTTTTCCTCACTGTATATGCTACTGTTAAGGGTGGTGATGGTTTCTTTATATAGTACTTGCTCGTAAGATCTAATATCGATAATTTATGCGGGGGGGGTAAAAAATTGTATCCGTAGTCTCAAGGGAGGTTCTTGTACTTCAATGTGTAGAGCATTGATAGGTGTCAAGCACATGGCCCCGGTACATATTCTTAGAGCTTTGTTTTGGATTACGTTGAGCCGGTGAAGCTGCTGTTTACTAGCATTGTCATAAATAGATGCCCCGTAGTCCAGAACTGATCTAATGCACGCTTAGTAAAATTTCTTTGCAGTGGTAATATCCGCTCCCCATCTTGCTTTTGAAATCATCCTCATAATATTCAATCGCTTTTCGCATTTCATGTATATATAGTTGATATGTTCTCTCCAATTAAATTTGTGATCTAATATCATTCCTAAGTATTTAACTGAGCCTCTTATAGGTATTCTCATTACACTGGTTTCTATGTGTGCTTTCTATGGACTTTCGGCTATTGTTAGCCATTTACTAGTTGTGTTTACAGCGTTAGCTAATCTATGCCTTAAAAGATTTGTAGTATGTTGTGTGGTTAGTACACACAAATCATCCGCGTATTGAATAATGTGGGTATCTAACGGAAATTTCGGGTGAAGATCTAATGTGTATAGATTAAATAGAATTGGACTAATTACAGACCCCTGTGGTAACCTTAAAGCTTACTTTCTGGGCCCAATCAAAGAATTGGTTCCTGTTTTTATATATACTAATCTGTTTCGGAATAGATTAGTAAGGGAAATTAAGTTGTACTAGTTTGCATTCTAAAATGTATGCGTTATTGGTATCCAGAAAAACACCGCCCGTTGCTTTATTAATTGCATATCCTATCTGAACTTTTGTGATGAGGCTTGTCAATGCATCTATTGTTCTTACTCATTTCCTAAAATCATACTGCTCCGTAAGTAATATGTTGTTCGTTACTATCCACCATTCTAATCTATTTTTAATTAATTTTTTCAGTACTTTGAGAAGGCATGTTAATAATGAAATAGGGCGATATGAATCTATTAAATCGGGATTTCTGTATGGTTTCAGAAATGGGAGAATAATAATACTTTTAATGTCAGATATTTCTTCGTCATTTACCCACATATTATTATACACTGATAATAAATAATTCTTCACTTCATTAGGGAGCTGTTGAATCATCGAATAGGTTATTCCGTCTGACCCAGGTGCGCTATCTTTTTCCTATTGAACGCTAACTCGTAACTCATTCCAGTTAAATGTCTAGGATGTTATATGATTCTTGCTCGTACAATTTGTATATTCCATCTTGTTTTGAACAAAATTAGGACATAATGTGATTAAAATTTCCTCCGCTACTTGATCCGTAATGCGATTACCTAGTACATGTTGTCTATTAAACTTTTTAAAAGCCTTCCAAATTTCACTGCTGGGCATGTTATTTTTCAGGTTGCTGCAGAAGGACCGCTAACTATTTCTTTTCTTATATTTCAGGAATCTCTTGGAGTATGCCATTGTTTCTTTATATTTCAGATAATTTTCCCAAAATTAAGTTCCTTTATACTCCTTTACTGCCTTTTTTCTCTTTTCTATGACTTGAGAACATTCTTTGTCCCACCAGGGTGGAGGAGGCGGCTTATTGTTCTTTCGGTACGTTTGTTTAACTAAAAAGCTTTTATGAGCAGCATTAGATATAATCTGCTTAATATGTCTGATCTTGTCTTGTGCAGATTCGGTATTATTTCCAGGTCTTAACTGTTCTCTAACTAGGTCCGTATACAAAGGCCATTTAATTGGATTCTTCTTCCATTTTTTAAAAGGCCGAGCTAAAAACATTCGGAAAGGTTGTATCATTTAAAGTCATAGCTATTGGGAAGTGATCTGAGGTATAGGTGTCTTCTAGGACTTTCCAATTAATTCTTTGTAACATTTTAAATACGAAAATGTTTTTAATTTTTCGCTGTTTGTAAACCGGTACCTACATTTTATCAGTTGCGCTAAGGAACACCGTAAATTGCCATTACGAAGCTTATACGCGATGAGCGCGGATCTGATCGCAATATTAAAATTATTATATTTAATTGTCACGGATTGCCGGACAGGAAATTTGTTTAAAAGGAACCTTATAGAAGGTAATTATAGTTCAATAAGTCACATTTTCAAAACGGATTCTTTAAATGAATAACCAATTTTAGGTTCCTTTATGAAAGTATATGAAACGATCCGAATCAATTTGATCAATCAAGCGAGAGAACTATTCAAAGACCAAAGATTGGCGTACAATTTACCGGGTGATGTACTTAAATCTATAAACGGTATAACAGTGAGTGCAGTACATAAATTTGATGGTGGTGGACAAATTTTTTGTGTTTTTTTATAAGTTTAATTTGAAATACATCCTTTCAACTCTATGCAATCTCGGTCTTGCATTTAATTACTTTTATTATAACTACGACCGAGTGGCGTCCATAAAATTTATTAGAAAAGAATTGGAGTGTCATAACAACCCTGAACCCCGAAGAGCTGCCGTATCCAAATTATCGCTGCAGAAAACAAAAAGTGATTACATCTTGAAGCAATGTCCGGTGAAACCGCTGTTACATCTACCGCTGACTTTATAGCAGGGATGATTAATTCGAGTTGACGTGCCGTCGTTTAGGAAAATTAGTTCTTGATTATCAATGGCTTTCAGCAATATCGGGTGTCCCTAAAATGTATGGACATCAATTATTCACAGATTCCTGGGCTTAAAATAAGATGATTTAACCCAACTTACCTATATCCAAAAGTGCTTCGTTTAGCCAGTATTCTGATTCAAAGTTCAAAAGAAATTTTTTTATTTTGCTTATAACAAAAGAACGGTTTTGTCGATTTTGATGATATTTGGTATTGCACTCCTTACAGATGTAGGTCATCTTTTAAGGTGATGTTAGTTATTATCAGTGGACAATTAGTGTACGAAACACGGGTAACCCGGCAAAAACCACTCAAAAACTTTTTTAATGTTAAGACCAATAACTTTTCAAAAATAGTTTCAGAAAGAGACATTCAATAGTAAACTTTTTTGTTACTTGTTAATTGATGAGATCTTTTTAAGGTTTAGACACAAAAAAATAAAATCTGAGGGACCGCGCACTGCATTTCTTAAAACTCCCTGTAGAAGCTATATCATTTTGCATAATGGCGATAAAAAACAATACTTCTGCTGCGCACCGTCCCAATTTTAGAGCTATATATGCAAAGGTAACGACGGTATATAACGTCAAGCGTGACGTTACAAATGTAAAAAAATATCGTAAAGTTAAAATATCTGAAGAACGGTTACAGTTAGGTATAGGGAATGCTGATGAAAATTTATTTAAAATTAACTGCTAAAACCAAAAAAACATAACAAATATGTAATCGTATTTGAAATAAGAGAGTATATGTCCATTTCCGGTATTTCTGGAAGTGCCGCCATTTTGAAAATATTTTTATTACAAAGACCACAACGAACTTTTGCCAACAACAAAATTTCAGAGCCATACGATTTCCCCATCCCTAGATTCTTTTAATGTACGGTTCCAAACAATCACCTTGTATATGTAATCATTCTTTTGTGCTCCTTCTACTGTGTCAAATATAATTACTTGTTCACGATCTGGAAACTTAAATGTAGATACATTACTTTTGACTGGATTCGCAAACGATTGAGTTTGGTTTGACGGTAATTCTGTTACATTTGTGTTGTTTATAATCAGGTTCCCTCCGTCTACAGAAGTACCTGGCTCTTCGCATGCTGTTTCTGTATTGGCGAAACTCATTACTTGATAGATAAAAAAAGATAAAAATTTATTTTTCTGTGAGAGATTTATCTCCCCACGCGCAATGCGCGCGAAGGATATACGCACCTGCTGCTTATAAGTAGAAAAGGTGATGTTTGCAAATGAATAAATAAAATAAAATAAATTCAATTATATTACTAACTTATAATAAAAGGAAATAAATAAGACTTATATCTGCAACTTCCCGTACACACACTTATTACTTGAACAAATTATTGAACAATTCGCAAATGTTTAATGCACTATAATACAAAGTGGCGGCTCGTGGTCAATCATACTGGGACGTCAAAAATTAATTTAAAAAATAGGCATACTTAAAAAAATATAAATATTTTACCTTTAAATTCCGCTTTAAATGGTCTTAAACTGGAGGTCCATTCTTCGTTCTTTAGCAGTGGAAAAGTGTTGAATAACACGTTCGTTAAAATCGCATATTCCTTTTACAAATGACTTCTCGATACTCAACATCGCTAAAGCGGATAATCTGTCTTGCCCCATGGTGTTAAGAAGGTCTTTATTCTATTTAAGGTCGAAAACAACGCTCACTTTCAACAGTTGTCATTGGCAGTGTGCACAGTATAGTTAATAAATTGACAGTTTCAGAAAACGTTTCACTCAAGTTATTATTTGTAAAAAGTTGAAGTAGTGGAACAGCCCCAGAACTACCGCGGAAACCAGGACGATCATAAATAACTTGTAGCTCAGTTTTTAGTCTTAAGAAATTTATAGAAGGATAGTCTTTTTTGACCAAATTTAAAATTTTATCGCGAACTGCTTGGATTGAACTTTTAAAGGAGTCGATATAATCTTTTACAGATAAAATGTCTATACTACGTTTTTGAAGTTCATTAAAAAGTATGTCACAAGGGGCATTACAAGATGGAAGAAGTTCAACCAAAATATAAAATCTTCATTTTGTAAAAAGCCTTTTAAACCAATCGCTTGATTAATCGTCTTTGAATCTTCTTCTATTTTGATTATTCTTTCTAAACACAACAGAATGTCTGCACTATAAACAAACACAGTTTCCACACAACGTACATTAAAATACCACCTCGTGGGAGCTGCATTTTCATTAAAATTTCTAAGGGATTTTCTATAAGCATTGTCTAGCTGTGTACGAATATCAACATTTCCTACGATTGCAAAATCTACCGAGCATTTCATGTGTTCTGCAGACGAAGCATGTTTTTTTATTTTCTTTTTTAAATGTTTTAAATCGCTTACACCGGATTTGCACCATAGCGAATCTGACGAGTCTTTAGAAAATAATAAACAAACAAAACAGTAAAATACGTTTGATACTTCACAACCACATATCCAGTCAGCTAAATCTGACATTACCTTGCGAAAGTTTCGATGAACATCTTTATTTTTGTCTTTGCTAGTTTGTCGTAAACTTAGTTCTGGCAAAGGACGACCATTTGCCTTGAACTCAACTAATTTTGTAAAATTAAGTTCGTTAGCACTTTTAGTTGTTTAATTTTCTGCACTACCGACATTTTCTATAATAGCGCATGCACACGCGAACCAAAAATAGTATTTTTACAAAACAACACAACAACAGTAAAAAATATCTATATAAATTTTAAATTGATTTAAAACACGCGAAAATTGAATCAAAAATTGAGCGTAGATGTACACCCTATTCGAAGCCGGCTTATGACCCAAAGTTGATTATTGCTTCGGATGTTCGCGTTTATTCAGGCGCTGCACGTTTTTCGAGTTTTTCCGGGTAGATCTAATTCAATGAGGACAATTCGCACCGCCAGCCCAAGGTTAAGAAGGATGAATTACGAACGACGGCCGATAAATTTTAAGTTAATAATACTTGCCACTTGCGACTTTATGCGTAAATTACCTATTTTAATAAAACACGTAATAATTAATATTTTTTATATATTGTCAAAAATTTTTGGGAGGTCATTGACCAATTGACCCTATGGACAAGCCGCCACTGAATACATATGGTATTCAGATTAACACGTACTTCGTTCAACGCAAATTGTACACGAATGAAAAAAAAATGTCTTTAAAATAGTTTGTATTACTTCTTGAACAATTTACGCTTAACATTTTTTCAAAATCGTAATAGTGTGATTTGAAGCAAATTGTTTATATAACGCCAACGGGCAAATTGCACTGCACATAATAATTTGGAATATGTCAGTCTTGCAGACTTTTGTTTAGAAGCAAATATCTTTAAGACCGTTTATTTTAGCACCATAAATTGTTATTACTTTATCGACCAAAAATGAATAAAGAATTAAAAAAAAAAATTATTTGTTCCAGTGGCGTAAAAAATAGGAGGGTAAAAGTTGTCACTAACCCTCTGGTTAAATTTTTGAAAAGTTAGTTTATGTCAAAATATGACTTTTTGAAGAGCATATTGGTCATCAAATTTGAAAAATAAAATGTAAAGGCATTTTCGGTTTATTGCAAATTTTTAATTTTTATTTTAAACTTTCAACACCCTGTATCTCAGCAACTAAGCAGTTTAAGAGTTCATATTCCTATATTAAAATTCACCAATTTACGAGATCTCTCTGGGGTAGAGCGTTGTCGTTTGAATATAGCAACACCCTGTATATCACAAGGCAAAAACCGAAAACACATAATAAAACATTATGAAAATTACTCTCGCTGCTTCTTCCAGAATGGCGGTAGGCCGGCCATCCGACACAGAATTTTTTTTTATTATAACGTACTAACTCTAATTTGCGAAAAAACTAAAAAACGGGGTGTTAAAATTGTTGGTTTGGAAACCGTTGCGTAAATTATTTATAAGATGTGGAGAAAAATTGTTAGGGACATTGGGGAAGAATAAGAAAGAAGTGCCAATTGGTTTTTCGAAAAACTTAATAAATAAATTGAATTGAATTTAAAAATTCGGATGCTTGCTTATTGGTCAAAAAAAAAATTTCCCCAATTTTATTATCAATTATGCAGAATGATAATGGCAAAAAAGGGAAAAAACCCGTTGTCGTATTAAGCTGGTATGAAACGATACTAAATTTATGCGAAAATTGAGTAGTAATTTTCATAAATTATTTATATTCAAAAAATTTCACATTGCATACATAAAATTGCATATGAAATTTTGTAAAAAAATGTTACACAAATTATTTAGAAACGCTTTCTAAAAAATCAGGTAGGTTATTTTATTTTTTCACATTCACACTTATGTCGCATAACCTATCCGGTATATTTTCAAATTTTTTACAAAATTTTGTATGTAATTTTATGTATGCAACGTGAATTTTTTTTAAAATAATTTAAGAAAAATATTACTACTCAATTTTTGCATAAATTTAGTATCGTTTCATATCAGCTTATGATAACAACAAACCAAAGTGGGCGTCGACACCGTATCAAGAATTACGAAATAATGGTCCATCCTAATGTTTTATAGATTTAATAATGGTGCCGGTATTAATTCTTAGATTCTCTTTCCAACTAAAGATGTCTAAAAGAAAAGAAAAAACTTGTTAGTAGTTTTCAAAAGAATTATTAAACAGCGTATATTCTAAAAAAATTAAGTAGTGCGTGCACATCGCTAACCCATTTTCTATCTAGGTTGAAGTACAACCTTTGAAAACTAAAAAAATTATATATGTACATATCTTTATAATACCTTGTATTTAAGCTTGATAGTAAGGTTTAGGGGTGGAGAAAGTAGGGGTGAATTTAATGGAAATCGGATTTGCATTGATACACGTACTAATAACAGTTTAAATATTGAATGCCATCCGATTTAAAAAACTTTTACTGCGTTTTATTAAATTATTGTTAAAAAAATCGTAAAATGGGTTTTGTCGGATACTTTGAAGGATTTTTTTTCCGAAACTACCCCTCAGATAGGATGACGATTTTTTTTCTACGTTTGGTGGTGTCAATTTTGAAGCGGTTGTCTCACAACTTTTTTTTTTCATTTGCAAGAGCGCAACGACCCACGTGCTTCGGTTGGCAAAAAAATTTTATTATACAATTACGGTATTACCTTTTAAGTAACCGCATTTTTTCCGGTTGCTTACTTAAAAATTTTAATTTTGCGTATAATTTAAAAAACCGACCTTTCGCTGTCGGTGATGTCATGTTCTGATAAGGCGTTGGTGAAGTCAGCAGATGTGGAAATGGCAGTTTTTTGATTGACTTTTTAAATAATTTCTGACGCAATTGTATCGATCAAATTCACGATCGTATACAAAGGAATTTTATCGATTGACTTCAATTTACTTTTACATATTAATACTACTTGTTTTAACGGTCGAATCTGAATGTGGACACCTCACTGCCCTTTAACATACACCCTTCGTCTCTCCACCACTTAAAAACTACCTTTGACATTTCACAAAATCGCACTTTTTGATACGCGACAGTCTGCACCGGCATAAAATGAACTGTTTTTGTTTGTTATCAGCGGAAACACTTTTATAACCACCTCCTTGGACACGTAATGTCAATTTTGCAGTTTTGTATACTACAAATAATAACTTAAACTACTGAACATTTTTAATAAATAAACGAAAGGATTTATTTATACAATATAAGTCAAATTTTTTCTTAATAAAATATCCAACAGGTACAAGCCCTTACTGCTCCGGATTATCAAGCGAGAATCAATTTCTGTGAGTGGTTTTTGCGAACAGCTGCTGATCGGTCGGATTTTAACATCTTTTTCACTGATGAAGCTGGTTTAATTTAATTTTTAATTTCTACAACAATCACTTTGAAGCTAGACAACAGCAACGTTTCTCTGTAAACATTGGGTTAGGCATAATAGGGGAACGGTTGTTTTACCACAACGTTTAACAGGTCCTGTATACCTCGAGTTCTTGGAAAATAATTTACATGAACTTTTGGAAGATTTACTCCTAAATCAGAGGCTAAACCTCTGGATTATGTACGATGGAGCTCTATCGCACTTTACGCGTGCTGTTAGGGAACATCTTAATAATTATTTTTTGGGAGATGGATAGGGTGAGGAGATCTTATTGCTTGGCTTCCAAGGTCTCTCGATCTAACTCCGTTGGACTTTAGTATCTAGGGTTATTTGAAAAGTTTAATTTTTAAAATTAAAAAAAATTTTTGAAATATTGCGTGCTTCATTTAAAAGAAGATGTAAATCCTGTGTCGAAATGGCAGAACGTAATCTTAATAAAAATCGCTAAAGCAAATGTATTCTGGAATTATCGCGATTATCTCGTAAACGGTTAATTTGCGGACATACGTTTATTATGACTTTATCTTATTTTTGACCGTACTATATGCCCTTAAAATTTTTAAACGATCAAAACAGTGTATAATCAATTAAAACCATTACAATCTATTATGTTCCTAATTGATTTGGGGAAAATTTTTCAAATTTACAACACTAAGCACAAAAATTCAACAAATTAGTTATAATGGGGTACATTTGGACAGGAGGGGCAGATTTGAACTACTTTCGGGTATGCAGAAACTCTTCAATTTTTTTCAATTAACGTGACTAATAATTTGCACTACCATTTTGCAATGCCGACTGATGTGCTAGGTAATGGGTTTCTTTTGATGTACGACACTAACTTAACCATTAAAGTGGATCGGGAAAATGATAGGTGCTAATGTGCCCCATGACCAAATCTGTTTGTAAGAAAAATTTCAGTGTTTTCAAATACCGTATCTATCGGCACTCGACAGTTTCAAATAAAATTGCTAGAGGGCGCAGTTCGCAATAATAACAGTTTTTCAATTTTGCCACTTACATATTTTGTTTATGATTACTTTTTTTAATTTACTTTTTAAAACAGCATCAGCTTCTATGCCTTATTAGAAGTTATTTGTAGGGTGTTTAAATTTAAATGTAGTTTTGTGCCACTGAATGAGTGACAAACCTACACAACCATAAAATTAAACCAAAAATTTCATGGAACTAGGAAAATAACTATTTTATCAAATTAAAGTGTGAAAAATGTAATCTTTTGACAATAACTCTGAAACGGACGAAGATATCGAATTGCGGTTTACGTATTTTCTCTAGCAAATTTAATCTATTTTCCGATTATGACATCAAAATCATACCGTATGGTTTGAATTTTTGTGGCAAAATTAAAAAAAAACTGTTATTATTGCGAACTGCGCCAATTTTATTTGAAACTGTCGAGTGCCGATGGATACGGTACTTGAAAACACTGAAATTTTTCTTACAAACAAGTTTGCTATAATCAGATAAGTCGTTTAGAAAATATAGTCATTTGAACTATTAGACATTCAGGAGCCCTCCTTGTCTTATTAAGGTCGGTACGCCAAGGAATCTCAGACAAAACTTATGCGGAATTATTCAGGCTTTCTAATGAAGTTATTGAAGTCACAGCTTTATATGAAAATTTTGAGAGAAATCTTAAATTTTACGCCTCACCCTGTCAATTGCGCCCCTTGTGGTGAAATTCGAAACTTACAAATAATTTCCAGGATTTTCCCATTGCCGTTTTAGTAATAAAAAATTTCCCGAATTTCTATACCCAATGGTTTTCGAAATATGGTCGGGTACCAAGCTTAATTTAACAGCCTGTATATAACGGAAGTTTCTAGTGTCTAACATTTCATCTACTACTTAAATACCGGAACAATTAACAATTATTCAGTTAGAACGTGTTTTGGGTTTTTAAAAATGTTTAGTAAGAATAAATTGTTTAGAGAATCATTCATTTATTTACCAACAATTTCTGCAGTGATTTTTAGTAGAGAGACAATTTGTTTCTCAAAAATGTACCACGCTTTGATAATTTCATTTCATTACAAAACTGAAGCCGCACTTTTGGTGTGTATACCTACATGTTTTCTTCAGCAATTCGTCACTAAGTTGCTTGAACTTACTAATAAATGTTAATTTTTAAGTTCAAAGTAGGCGTTCACATTTAAGGTCTTGAATGTTATAATTTATTTAAACGAATTTAGATTTTAGTACCTAAATTAATTTTGAATTTCATCGTACATAAAGTAATTAATATATTAAACAAAGATCCTTAAACGTCCGACGACTTGTAATTTGTGCAACGAGTGATTTGTGTCACGTCCATCCTTGGGAACGGTTAAATTAATTTAGACGTTGAAATATGACTGTTTCATTTAAAATTTTTTTCCGTATTAAAATACAAATCTATCGAATAACTGATCCCTTTAAATTACTCTGCTCCCTTGCACATTATTCGAAATAAATGTTAGAATGGTATGTAATTTTGAACGTTCTAATTTAATTCGTAATGATGAAAACTTCAAATAACTTCGTCAAATTGCAATGCTAATCCTGGAATGTCATGACTTTTCACGTCCAGTTAGGCAGTTAACATTTTCTAGCACAATGCGGCTTGATGGACGTGCCGCGTCAAATGGACACCTTTTTTTTTGATGCCACATTTACAATTTACCATTTGTATTTTTAATTGGGCCGTAAAGGGAATACAATAATGAAATTTTTGTTTTGAATCAAAATTGTTTATTACGTATTTCGCTATGGTAGGATTTTAAGTTAATTCAATTACATTTTACAGCCGATAACGATCTATACGGGCATTTCGCTTGGTTAATTATTAAAATTGAACTTTAATTTATAAAGCTCGGATAATTCATAAATATTTTTGTTAGTTTAATTGCTTGTTATACACGTTAACGTCAATGTTTTTATTATCTCTTTTATGTTAGTAATTTTAAATTGCCGGACTCTTTTCGAGGAGGTATGTATACATTATTAAATATTTCACCTGCATTATTGTTCTGTTAAAATTTGACACTTTTAATTTAACTAACGGCTCATCAAAGTAGAACTTCATAAATTATTACAGTTGGTTTGAGTAATTTTTTTTCCCGTAGAATTCTGCATTGCTTTTGAAGCACTTCATCGGCAATAATATCAAGAAGTGACAAAAATTTGGTATACCTATTATTAAATTATTGTAATCTTTATGTTATGTATTTTTGATATACTTTTCTCTAAAAGTTCTACTTTTTAACTTTATCAATACATCACAAATTAGTAATTAAGTTCATATGTAATAATGATAACCATACTCTTTTAGTCAGGTCTCTGTGATCATCTTTTTTCCCTGGGTCAACATTTATCAATTTTTTCTAATGTTTTTATACAATATTATTTACAGTACATACATAAATACCTATTTGCTTATTTCCATTTTTTGTTATCTAAAGAATTATCTTATAAACGTATCAATTAACACACATTAAATCAGACATAAATGAAATAGCAATTAAATACAAAAACTATAGGTAATCATTTTTAAAAATTTTCACAAAAAAATCTTTCAAATAAATCATAATTTTTCTGTTTTATGTAATTTGCATGATCAAAGGTATTATCAAATGCAAAAAAAAGCTTGATCCACAAACAACTGACGTTTACTTTAAGGGTTTTTGTGTCACGTTTCGTATCGGGTGGCCAACGAAGAATGGGCGCCGGTTATATCTCAGAAATTATAAATCTGACAGTATTGAAAAAAAATGTAATAGGTAAATCAGCTACGAGAAATCGCTGGAAATTAATTTCAAGTTTAAAAGATGGCCGCTAGGGGGCGCAGCTGTTATGGCCAATCATAAAATTGGCTCTTTTTCCAAAAATATCCAAGTATAGGTATATTTTAAATATTGCCATAGTAAAGACTGCAAAATTTCTAATTTTTTTTTTGGTTAGGCTATTTTCCTCTGTCTTATAAAATGTAGTGATGTAGGGGGAACTTCAAACATGTTTTTATTTAAATGGAGATAACTCTCGTATAAGTTAATGGAATTGAACAAGCTAGGTCTCGTTTATAAAAGCTGTTCTTACTTAATAATATACTTTATAAATATTGTCCAAATAAATTTTGACGTGGTAACTGGAGGGCGTTGTTTAACATTACAACAATTATTGCGCATTATCATGAGATTTATAAATACCACCTTAAGTATCTTTTTACATAGTTAAATAGAGGACAAAATTTCTAAATGATCGGCGCAAAACGCAATTTCCTATCTTTTTTCAAACCGAAGATATGAATAAAACAAATGTTAGATCGCTGACTAAGCAATATCTAAAGGCTGCCCGTCCTATCTTTCTACCAGGTAGTTGGTATTCAAAATTACGAACACTCACTGCAAAGTGTTTGGAACAGCATTCGCTGTCAATTTTTAGGGGCCTTCCTCTAACAGAATCGGCAATTCCTCTGTTAAGAACTAGATAATTGTGGCTATTTAGTTGGTTATTAAAAAAATTGGATTGATAATTTGCCCTCCTAGAATCCATATCCAACAATTTACAGACCAACGACCTTGGTGCTTAACTTCTTGCATCCAGTGCGGATTCATTCTTGACCAATAGTGCATATTATCGACATTTACACTGCCATTGCTGTGAAAGATGGTCGCATCTGTTCACAATATACGTGACAGAATTTGCCGATCATCTACCATCATACCCAAGAGCCAGTGGCAATGGTCTAGTCTTCATTTAAAATCTGCAGCAGTTAATACCTGATGCAAGACTAAGTAGATGTAACCTGAAAGATGGTCACTACTGATTCAACAGGATAATAACTGGGTTTTGTAGAATAAGTATAAAGTAAACCATTGTAAGTTTACAGTGGAATTTCAACATTGAAGGAACGCTTACCTGTGCTCTTTGAGAATGTTTTCAACGATAGATTGAGTTACTCCCAGGTCCTGTGCAATACTTCTAGTACTTGGGTGTATCTGCACAAAAGCTAAAAGATTAATAATGTTCTCTTCGGAGAACGCATTTCTCATGCATTCAAAATAGACACCTATCATGTTAAATAACTCTTCGTTGGTATAATGCATTTTGTAACGAATACTAACAACCCAACGTAACACGAAAAAAAAAAGTAACAAACTAACGTAACGTAACACGAACAACAACAAGAAAAACTCAAACAATAACACGCAATAACAAGATCGAGAACAAGCTTTGAAAAATAGCAACTAAATGACATTGACATGAAATTTAATTGTTTCAATATTTTGACGTATTGCTTCCAATTTTATTTCACACCCTACTAATGTTTATGACGGGTGTCTTTGCTAAGAACTGATTATTATTGACCATTTTATTCTCTTCTTTTGCATACATTGTCGGTTTTAGATGCGTAAGTGCATCGAAAACTACGGACCGCTGTTTGAACATTTAGGCGGCATTGATTCATATTTGTTTTATTGATATCTTCGGTTTGAAAAAAGATAGGAATATCATGATAATCCGCAATAATTGTTGTAAAGTCAAACAGCGCCCTCTAGCTACCACGTCAACATTTATTCGGACAATGTTTATACAGCATATTATTAAGTATCAATCAATCAATTCAATTTATTTGTTTTATAGTACATTAACAAATGATTCGACTTTACAATTCTTAAAAATAACAAAACAAACAGAAAGACAACAAAAAAATAATAATAACTCTCCCTAATTCTTTACTTTATTCTATTCTCATTATATCCCTTTCTCTTTCTTTTTTCCACTACATTCTTCATCCATTTAATACCCTCCCCTTTCTCTCCCAGCAACACTCTTCTCTCTCTTTCCTCCTTTCTTATTTCACTGCATTCTTTTAAATGTTTTATATTTTCCTACCCAATCCCACACATTCTACACTTCCTATCTTCGTCCTTCCACCAGTACTTATTTTGTTTTCCTCATTCCCAACCCTGAATCTTGCTATTAACCTTATCTATCAACCCATTCTTTCGGTTATGTACTTTGGTTTTCCATCTGCTATTAACTGTTCATACTTCGTGTTATATTTTCCTTCTCTAATTTTTGCTCTGCTTTCCTGTGCCTGTGTATCTATATCTCTCCGTACTAATTCTTCTTCCATACTTCTTCCTCCATCTCTTATCTTCTGTATTTCCTCTCTTGCATATCCTCCTCTTTCATAATATCTTTTCTCCCATCTTCACCGAATTTTAATGTTTGATCCTCTATCTCCTTCCAACACTCATACAATATCTTTTTTTCTCTTTTTGCTATTCATCTTTTCTTTATACCTTTTTCCTTTTCTTTTTTTTTTTTTATTGCTACTCCCTGTTTTTTTCCGATCCTGTCCATCCTATACTTTCTTGATTTTCTTCCTACTCTTCCGCTCCATACATCAACACACTTTTCCAATATTTTTCAAAATCCACCTTTTTTCTTTTTTCTAAATCCTCCTTTTCCAAATACTCTTTCTCCTATACCCCATACCTCCCTTATAATTTTATTTCTCTTCTGCTCTAATTCCTTAATCTGTTCATCATCCTTATTATCGTACCTCATCGTATATCCTAGGTATTTATACTTATCCACCATCTCTATTTTTTCTTCTCCCCACTTCCATTCCCCTCTCTTTGGTCTACCTTTTTCTTTTTAAATTAGATAATTTTTGTCTTTTCAACATTTACGTCTAATTTCTTTTTTTAAGTATCTATTCATCACTTTTATCATTCCTTTCATCTCCTCCTCTGTTTTTGCTACGGCCACCATGTCACCTGCATAGGCTAAAACCCACACTTTTCTTTTTCTCACCAGAATTCCTCTTACCTGTTGCCCTTTAATTTCTTCCTCTAAATTTCTCAAATATAAAGAAAATAAACAAGGACTCAGTGGACATCCCTGTCTTAGTCCTTTTTCTATCAAAAACTTTCTTCCCAGCTTTCTCTTTACTCTCGTTCTGCACCTTGTTTATTTATATATTTCTTTTATTGCGTCTATTAAATCTTCATTTATACCAGCCTCTTCCATGGTTTTCCACAATAATCCCCTTTCTACCTTATCAAAGGTTGACTTTAAATCTACAAATATTCCCAACATTTTTCCTCCTTTGTTTTTTATTTCCTTATTAGTCATATATATAACAGCACTTTAGGCCACACGGCATTTGACTTTAGTTTGTTCTTTCCACAGCTTTCTGTTGTTTACACTTTCTTCCCAGTTCATAATTTTGAAGTCTTCTAAATCCCTTTTTATTTCGTCCCGCCATGACTTTCTTGGTCTTCCTTTTCTTTTCCTTCCTTCTGGTTGGCTTAACAGTATTTTGTGGATTAATTCATTTTCATTTTTTCTTTTTATATGCCCCATCCATCGCAGTCTACTTTGTTGTATTATGGGTTTTATATTTTCTTCAGGTAGATTTCACTCAATTCTATATTTGTTCTTTGTCTCCATATTGTGTTTTCATTTATACCTCCATATATTTTTCTTAAAATTTTTCTTTCCCAAGCTTCAATTTTCATTTCCAGTTTTGTTGATACTACCCATACCTCACTCCCATATATCACAATTGGTCTTATTACTGTTGTGTATAGTTTCACTTTTGCCATTTGTGCTTTAATATAAATATATTGTCATTGTTTCTTTTTCTTTGCCATTTACCCATTTGCCAATTCGGTAACAATTTCTTTTCTTCTACTTCTTTTCTAGCCGTTTTCTTATTATTTCGCCGTAAATCTTATACCCGACATTCAGAGCTAATCCTCTGTAATTTCTTTCTTCTTTCTTATCTGCTCCTTTGTATATTGGACATATTATAGCTTCTCTCCATGTTTGGTTTGTGGTACCCACCTCCTTTCCATATTTTCAAATACTCTTCTTGTCTCTCTCATCTTCTCTGTACTCCACTGTTCCCCTTGTGTCCCGTCAGTGCCTCCAGGTTTCCCTTTTAATATTATTTATCGCTTCTTCCATTCCTCCAATTCAATTCCTCCTTCTCTTATTTTTTTATTTTGCTCCTTATCTCTTCTTCTCTTGATTTTTTGACTGCTCCTCTAATAGATTTTTACAATGTTGTTCCCATTTTTCACCTTCTATTTTGTTTCTGTCTTTTTTTCCTTTTGTCTTCTTCTTCTTATGAACTTCCAAACTTGTCCTTAGAGTCTTATTTCTTCAATCTCTCTTTCTAACCAGATTTTGTATTCCTTTAACTTATTCCGTTAACTTATACCGGAGTTATTTAGATTTAATAAAAACATGTTTGACGTTCCCTACCATTATATTTTATAAGACAGACCAAAATACCCTGAGCAAAAGAAATCAGAAATTTTGCTGCCTTTACTATGGCAATATTAAAAACCTACACTTACATATTTTTGGAGAAATAGCCAATTTTATAATTGGCCATAACAGCTGCGCCCCCTAGCGGCCATCTTTCCAGCGATTTCTCGTAGCCGATTTACCTATTAGAACTTTTTTTTCAATATTGTCACATTTATAGTTCCCGAAATCTAACCGGCGTCCATTCTTAGTTGACCACCCGGTACATACATTTACAAACATGACACAAGAACCCTTAAAATAAAGGTCAGTTGTTTGTGGATCAAGTTTTTTTTTGCATTTAATAATACCTTTGATCATGAAAATTACATAAAACAGAAAAATTATGATTTATTTGAAAGATTTTTTTGTGAAAATTTTTAAAAATTATTACCGATAGTTTTTGTTGTTTTACGATATTATGCACTCTGCATTGAATACTCTTTGTTGACTCAAATGTTTAAAGTTAACAATGAATTAATTGGTATTAATTTCAGTTTTTTACATTACTAATTTTATGTTTTATTTATTAAATGTAATAAATAAACATTTGATCTACCACTCTCTTGAATTTATATGTTTGGTTGACAGAAAATTGAAGTTTCCAATACATTATCTAAACAAAAGTTTTTATACAACCACATTAATTACTATTCTGCGAAACTAAATAAATATTTTGTATGATTATTATACACATCCGTTATATACAAATTAAAATTAATGTACAAAAGTTCATTCTTTTAACAGTATACTAATTGTGTCATTTTGTTTCAGGGTAAATACATTTTCATGTTTACATCACAAAATGGTAAGGTAATAATTTCGTTTCTCTTTACTTAAAGACAAATCAAATTTTATTGTACTCTTTCGTGAGGGTACGATCTAGTTTAATGGCTAGTTTTTAAATCGTGACGTTCAAAGTAATACAGCATTTTTATTTTATTTGTATATGACAATAACTTAATGGATCGTATTTTTTTTGCTAATGGTGTCTTTTAACTTTTCCAGTTTAATAGAGCCGTTTTTGTTTATTTATTTTGTTGTGATTGTTGGATCGAAACTAATAATTTATTATATTTTGGCATGTGGGGTCTCAATCGAATCAACTTTTTAGAATAGAATTTGTAATTTTTAATATGTAATGACTTTGTTATAAGTATTCTAAAAATCCTTTTAGCAAAATGTTGCAAATTAATATCTAATTATTTTTTGCGTTGAGATCATTTCAGAATGAAGTTTGCTCTATCGTGATTTGTTGATAGATATAGATTTTAGTATTATGCACTTTAATTGGTTAATTATTTTAAATAATTTTCAGATGCATGATTGTTTGAAAATGGTTTACAATAAAAATACGTCCAGTTTTATTCTCTATTATTCCACTACAATCCTTTTATGTTTTAGTTACTTAATTATAATTTATTCATTCAACATTATCATCATTATTTTTTTTAGCAAACATTCATTAAAACACTAATGAAAGTAAAAAAGATTTCTTCCATTTTGAGTGATTGTTTGATTGTTTCTAATATACAGGGTGATTCAAAAATAAATAGGGTTGGCAAAATAGACCATAGGTCCTAATATTCCTTAATAAAATATTGTTGTGGAAAAATATACGGGGCGTTAAATTAATTTTTTCATTTTTTGTTAATAATTTCAGTGTAAATTTATCAATTCTGATCAAAATCGGCAGAGAGGCATAACTTTAGACGAAGAACATTATTTTATGTACTATTTTACAATTTGTTATAGGGGCCGCCACGCGAATGATTCCTGATGATGAAATCGACTTTTTTTGACAAAACTTTTTATTGATTTTGATTAGATAATATGACGTAAATATAATTTCTACACAATATTGGTTCTCCTGTTTAAATACGATAATTTCATCTGTTTCCGAGAAAATCGCAGTTGAACAATTCGTAGTGTCACCTTGTATATAAGGTGATTCATCACTATTGGGACATAGGCTAAAGGCCGGTTATTTAGACTAAAATATGACCATAGGACCCAATATGCTTTAATATAATATTTACCAAAGGACCCAATATGTCTTAATAAAATATTGCTGCAAAAAGATACAAGCTTTAAATTAAATTTTTTTTTTCACTTTTTGTTAATAATTTCACTGTAAATTTATCAATTCTTATCGAAATCAACAGAGAGGCATAATTATCTGACAGCCGAATACACACTCTTAATAAATAAAATAATATTTGAAATCCCCTTCTGACACTACGAATTGTTCAACTGCGTTTTTCTCGGAAACAGATGAAATTACCGTATTTAAACAGGAGTACCAATATTGGGTAGAAATGATTTTACGTCATATTTCTACTCAAAATCACTAAAAGTTTTGTCAAAAAAGTTATCAGTCGATTTCATCATCAGATATCATTCACGTGGCGCCCCCTTATAACAAATTGTAATTTAGTACATAAAATAATGTTCTTGGTATAAAGTTATGCCTCTGCCGATTTTGATATTATTAACAAAAAACAAAAAATTAAAAAAATAATTAATTTAAGCCCTGTATCTTTTTCCACACCAATATTTTATTAAGAAATATTGGGTCCTATGGTCATATTTTGACTTAAATAGCCCATCCTTAGCATAGCTTTGTACCAATAGTTATGAATCACCCTGCATTTCCCGTCAGAATTGTAATTTGACGCAAATTCAATCTTGATCGATTTTCTACGGAATTCGGTAGTAAGTTTGATCCTAACTCTTCCATAAAAGAAATGGCTTCATTACACCTAGGTTTATGACTTTCAAATGAAAAGGATCAAAAATATAATCATCTAGAAGATGACAATATTTATTTCGCTTCCGAATCGCAGCATCCTCTGCAATTTAACATGGTTGTTTGCAAACAGCCTTAACGTATGAAGTGGCCAAAGTATGATGCTTTACATTTGACCATGGTAGGATTGACATCCCATCAGGTCTTCTTCTGTCATTATGGATAACTCTAGATGACTCCAAAACAGAAGGGATGATAGCGCTCCCAAGTGCCTTCCTAATAATATCATTCAAAGAAGATTATGGACCACTTATCAATGACTTTTAAACATAACAAGCCATGATTTCCATACTCGTCCATCTGATTTCCACATATGCAAGTGTATGGGATGCAAGACGATCCAAAGTTTTATCGTCAAGTAGAGTTCCAATATTCTTTAACGGAAGAACATTCAACCATCCTCCCAATTCGGTTGTTAAAGATGCTTTGTATCTCGCTTCATCAATCTTTGAATTTAAAGAAATTCGAATAATGCAGTCAATCAAAACCATAAACCCAGTTAATCTGACTTGATTCTAATAATGCAGTTCGATCAAAGGCATCATTCCAACACATCCAAGACATCGAATCTTTAAAACACACAATCATAACTTTATTCCGAAAAGGAAGGTACATTAATGAGACTAAGCTATTTATTGATAGGAATGCTGAAAAACAAACTCTCCATTTCTTCTTTGAAATGTCGCCAAATTCCACTGCTCAATGCTGAAACAAATGTTAGCAATTTCCTTCATTCTGCTCCTAATCTGTGTATCAATTTCATCTACTATTGATCCGAATCGCGATCTTAGAGCCGTCCGTAGCAAGTAGGTCAATTTAGGTATAGCCATGCAGTTCTTCAAAAGAAAGTAGCCAACGTGAAACTTAATATTTTATAATATACTCAAAAGAAATCATAAAGGAACAAGAGGATGTCCTTGCTGGCGTCCAACTTAAGATGAAATCTTGTTTTGATCAAAAAGTAGAGTGGTAGGGTAGCATGACAATGATATAAAAACCGTACAATTCCGAAATTTTTTTAGAAACTTTCTTAAGATGTGTGTCTCTTTTCACACAATTAAATCAGTATTGAAGTCTACCTTAAGAAAAACAGAGGGTCATTTTTATTCTGTTTAATGAAAGACCGCGCTGTGTGAATTGTGGCCTCATATCCATCACTCGTTCTAAAACCGACCTGTCCTTTAAATGCTGAGGTAAAATTCATTATTCTCGGCAGATGAACCGTTGGGAAACTATTCACCGCCCATTGAATATCTTTAGGAGTCACATCAAGATTCACGCGCTCAACTTTTGGTGCTGGAGTTAAATTTAAAGATCTCGATGGGGAAGGATATTTTACTTTAGGATATTGTAAGTCGCTTCGTTAGCAGGAGCTAGTTTATTAGACGACATAAGAAGTTTCACGACACTCTTATATCACCTTGCGCGACTATTGTCTCCACTATTTTGGATAATATAATATAATATATAATAATATGTTTGTAAAAATAAAATCTCAAAGCTCAAAATTGACGGAAAACTGTTCAGTAAAACAGATAATCTTTCTTTAATCGTGAAAATATAATATTTATTACCTGTACGTGAGGTAGAAGATTACAATATAGGGTTTACATAGAGTGGGAAGGAGGGAGTTTACGGATTAATTATAAAAGACCAAGTTTATGAGATTTGAAGAAGAAAAGGATGTGATAGCGGATAAATTGGAATAAGTGGAGAGATACAAATACATGATCACGAAATTAACGTAGAATTGGAAAAGTCAAGAATAGAGTAAAATCAGAATAGGAATGAGAAAGCGACCAAACACCAAGACTAGCGAACTATTTAGCAGTGGACTGGGAATTGCAGAAAATATCAGCGAAATGCTTTGTTTGCAGTGTACTGTATTATACAGTGCATTCCAACTAAAGTAGTTCACCCCGAACAATTTTTTGTTTTAAACAAAATCCAAAAACAGGGCAATTTTTATTTTAGTAGGACATCTTTTCTTATTTAACTTTAAAACGTTAACATCCTGGCAAAAGGGTTGAGTTATCCTTCATTTCGAAGGTCTTTTTATTTTCTTTATGATTATCTAAGTTATTTTAAAATTTGACTGACAATTTTTCAGAATTTTTTTTTATTATTATCTCCAAGGATGTTGGTTGTGTTTCATTCTTTCTGGGGTGATATCTCCACGAAAAACCATCTCCATCTTGTTGAAAAACAATGTTTCATTAATGAGATAAAGACTTTTCAGTATATTCAAATACATCTCTCTGTTTAAAATTTCGGTATAAACATGGGTCCTATAATATGGTTATCTAAAATTGCAGACCAAACATGAAGTTTCTGCAGATTTTGTGTATACGTTCCCGCATGGCATGTGGATTCGTGCAACTCTAAATGCGGCAATTATGACGATGAACCTCCCATTCAATGAAAATGTTCTTTGGTCACAAAAGTCAATATTGTACAATAACATTTGATTTTGGGTATACATTCACTCATAATTTCACAAAATTCCATATATCTATCAAAAATCGTCTTTATTTAGTTTATCTAACAATTTAATTTTGTACAGGTGGAATTTATGTTTATGAAGTATTCTAGAAACGTTGGTCCGTGATAATTTAGTAAGAGACTGTGTATTGTCCATGAGAGTAATCTGGCCTAAAACAGCAACTGCTTTGTTATTGACTGCGCTTATACGATTAAGTTTCTTGTTAGGTACAGAACCCTTTTATAAGTTTATTTATAAAATATTTGTTTGGTTTCATCACGTATTTGTTCTTACATTCTTTTAGGGATGGTATCGTTCATTAAAGATGCGAACAGTAGCTCTGGCACAATTTTGGTTTTGATAGCAGAGTCCTATAATTTCGAAGACTCCTGCTGCGTATAGAGACCATTTTTGATAACAAGCTTAGTTACACACAGATGAATAATTAATTCAAAGTAACAGTCAAACTGTCAATGAAATATCGCTGTCAACATAATTTAAAAAATCCCAAATGCAACAATGTGGGGTTTGATTAATTAAGACCTTGTTTCTTATGAAAATAGTCGTTTTTTGCTAGAAGTCCATTCTTTATAAATCAATTTTTTGTAAAATGTAAAGTAGATAAAAGTGCTATATTTTATAAGCATCGTTAGATCACTTCTAGAAGCTTGATTGTACATTGTATAGAAGTTGATGGAAGACATTCTGAACATATAATGTAATTGGTTATTTAATTTTTGAAAAAAATTGAGTTTTATTGATTACCAAAACAAATGTTTTTCTGAAAAAAAAAAGACTTTCAAAATGAGGGGTAACTTGACCTCTTTTGCCACTTAAAATTTTTTAAATGTTTTGACGTTTCTAGGTCAAATTCGATATTAAAAAATGTCGTTGCTTTTGGATTTATCTAATAACGAAATACTAAAAAAAATATTCGGGGTGCTTGTTTTAGTTGGAATGCAGTATATATGTGAGAAGTGGATAGAAAAGAGGTTAGAAGCATTTGAAATTTGAATATGGCGAATAGATAGAGTAAGAAATGAAGAACTATTAAGGAAAGCAGGACAGAATAGAAACCAATAGGACAATCAGATATAGGAAACAGAATTGGATAAGTAATGTGATCATAATGATGATGTGAGATAATTGGCTTATAGATGGACCGGAAGGGTTAGTAGAATGAAGGAAGAAAAATGAGGAAATGGATCGACTAAAGGAATGGCCATGGATAGTGAGAAAATACTTCAAAACTTATAACTCCCAACCTAACCATGATGATCGTTGAAATTCAATTCATCGCTTTCAAAGTAGTTCTCATTTAACTCAACAACAAAAAGTTACATACTAAGCCAGTTAAATTATTAATTCCGTTTTTAACCATAAACCAAGAATTTCCAAAAATTACTGCTGTACATGATCATCCGCTAATTATGATTTAATATGATTTTAATTTTTAAATAGTTATTTATGTATTTTATTCTTATACCATTATGGTAGAAAAGGTTTTGATAATATATAGATATATGTATATATATATATATATATATATATATATATATATAATGCTTTATTCTTTCACGTGTAATAATTATTAAATAATTACAACGCTAACACGCAGCTTTTCAAGTAACTAATGAATAACAATTTTAGTTTCTATGCGATTTTGACCTTGTCGCTGGACCAGAGTAACCAATAGCATTACGTATCAGTATCATGGTAATGTTGCTTTGCATATTTTGTTGTACTACTTGTTGGATATTTGGAAATCTTCTATCCTGAGGTAAAGTTAATAACGGTTTCCAAGTGTTAGGTAAACCTTTTCCATCATCTCGTTTATTAATGCAACTAGGACGTTTTTCTATCTCGATTTGTTCTCTAATGAGGCAGTTACATAAATATTTTCTCTTCCTAGCATTCTTGTATTTTCAAAATCGATTTTATGTCCTGTTTGGTGATGATGTTCAGCTAGAAAATAAGTTAAACATCCTTTTCGGGCTGCTAGTTTGTGTTCTTTTCTTCTCGCAGAAATACGTCGATTGGTTTGTCCAACGTAAGAGATGTTACATCCTCCGCAAGGAATTTCGTAAATGCCTTGATCTTCTAAAGGAATAATATCTTTAGGGGAACGGAGGAAAGACTTAACTTTATTAACAGGTACAGAAACTACTCGTATGTTGTGTTTCTGTAGAATGTTACTTATCTTCTCTGTAGTACCTTTGAAGTACGGCATTGATACAGTAAACGTACTCTTATCGTTAACTTCGTCGTCACTTTGTTTCATCCTTTTCGCTTACATAACATGATGACGTGAAAACCATTTTGTCAAAAGCTTGATTCAGAAGATTCATTTCTTCGTGTATATGCTCGCTGTCTGTTAGTCTAGCAAATCTAATTAATAAGGTTTTTAAAACAGAATTTAAATGTTGTGGATGATGATCTGAATTAGCATGTAGGTATCTATTGGTATGAGTTTGTTTTCTATACACTATATGTTCTAAACTTCCGTCTGGTTTCCTAATTAGTAACACGTCAAGAAAAGGTAGTTTTCCGTTAACTTCTACTTCGGTAGTAAATTTAATTTGTGGTTGAATATTATTTAAATAATTTAAAAAGCTAGTAATGCTTCATTACCATGTGGCCATATGGAGAAGATATCATCAACATATCGTAACCAAAGTTCTGGTTTGTTGGAAGATTCTTGAATTGCATTTGTTTTAAAGTTATCCATAAATAAATTAGCAATTGCAGGTGAGATAGGTGATCCCATTGGTGCTCCTTTAGTTTGTTTATATTTCTTAGAGTCGTATAAGAAGTATGTGTTGGTTAAACAATGTTTAGTTAAACGAACAACATCAGGTGTTAACATATGTTTGTTTGCTAGAATATTAAGAGTTTCTTCTATTGGAACTTTAGTAAACAAGGACTCAACGTCGAAGCTGACCATGATATCTGTAGGTTTTAATTTACGACCTCTAATAATATATATAAAATGTGTTGAATTTTTAATATAAGAACTTGAGGATTCAACAAAAGGTTGTAATATTTTAGGAACATATCCAGCTAACTTTTGTGTTGGTGAATCTATACTACTAACAATAGGTCTGAGTGGTACTCATTTTTATAAATTTTAGGTAATCCGTAAAATTTTAGACATTTAGAAGACTTTTCTCTTGGTATTCATTTCTTTTGAATTTCCTTATCGAGTATACATTCTTTAATTACAGCTTTAGTAGTTTTTTCGAGATACGTTGTAGGATCAGAGTTTATAATTTTGTAAATATGTTTTGATTTTTGATTTATAATCTTCAGTATCCATTATTACAGTTGCATTTTCTTTATCAGCAGGTAGCACAACAATAGAATTATCTCCTTTTAGTTCTTTTAACGCTTTCAATTCCTTGTAAGTGACGTTGCGTTTCGGAAGCTTAGATTTCTTCAGAACATGAGAAACTTCTTGTCGTACCGTTTCTGCTTCAACATTCTCAAAATCTTTGACTGCTGCTTCAACCTTTGTTATGACTCTTCTACTGGAATACGAGAAGGGACAATAGCAAAATTGAAACTTTTACTAAGAATAAAGCATTATTAAATAAACCTATATGGGAAGGAAATTTTCCAATTATCAAAAAAGTTTGAAAAACTTAGAATAAAGAAAATGACATCACTATGTGATTTGACATTTCTATGTAGATGTCGTGACAAAAATATTATACCTAAATGTTGTAAGATTAAATTTCACACCAATTCTTCTAAAACAAAAAGGATCTTACATCGAACCGGGTTAGCGTTAGTACGAAATATGATTTCAGATGTCAGAAGAAATCTATCTAACGTAAGTACAGAATTACTATCAATTCATTTAGATCTTTCTAACACTATTCTTCCTGTAATATGGAGAAGCATAGATGAATTGTCTGAATTGAACTAAAAACTGCCCGCCACTTGAAGAAATTTGATTGTCTCAGTCAAAAGTTCAAAATTGGAATAACAGGAATGACACTGATGTTCGTAATGTAGTTCACAATATTTCAAGCAAAAAATTAAACGAACATTCTGTGAGTATTCTTAGTAAAGGTTTCAATTTTGCTGTTGTCCTTCTCGTGATTCCAGTAGAATCGACTCGTGAAAGCGTTTACTTACGTAAATGTAAGCAACTGCTTTACATACCTGTCGGCAAAGTTGCTTACATTTACGTACGTGAACGCTTTCACGAGTCGACACTAGATGTAGAAAAAGTTATCGTTTAAATATTATGATCCCTCCAGTAGGGCATATAGTCGACAGCGCGTTTGTACAATAGTGAACTTACACTCGAGTTCTCTCACTCCCGATGAGTCCCAAAAGGACGAAACAGCTGTCGGGTGATTCTCAGTGTTTGTTTGCTATTGTACAACTACTTGCGTACTTTACTGCAGGCGATTCGAAATTTTTATACTTGCCAACTGTTATGTTGGCTATAATTATTGAAGGATCGACTATGTAACTGCTTTACATACCTGTCGGCAAAGTTGCTAACATTTTCGTACGTGAACGCTTTCACGAGTCGACACTAGATGTCGAAAAACTTATCATTTAAATATTGTGATCCCTCCAGTAGGGCATATAGTCGACAGCACGCGTTTGTACAATAGTGAACTTACACTCGAGTTCTCTCACTCCCGATGAGTCCCAAAAGGACGGAAACAGCTGTCGGGTGATTCTCAGTGTTTGTTTGCTATTGTACAACTACTTGCGTACTTTACTGCAGGCGATTCGAAATTTTTATACTTGCCAACTGTTATGTTGGCTATAATTATTGAAGGATCGACTATGTAACTGCTTTACATACCTGTCGGCAAAAGTTGCACTAAAGTTTGATTTTTCATGACGAATGTGTTTTAGTTGCAGAAGCGATAGCCAAGGCAATTAAAACACGCGAGTGATGGAAAAGAATGAATGGAAGACTATCGAAGTTTAGAAAATATAACTTTACTGATAATTGCATCAAATACTATCAAATTTAGAGCACATTGTTTTTCACAATGGAAACTATTTTAATACATCAGAGGTAAAACAGAAGGCTCAACTTTGGGACCTTTATTTTGTTTTATGGTCTGTCGGGAGCTGCAATGCTTTACTAAACACTCGATTGACTTTTGCTAGTAATAACGTTATAAATTAAGTCTAAACGGTAACACCAAAGCATTATAAACGATAGAACACCTGTAAAATCACTTAATCAATATTACTACATATGAATACTCAGGTGGGTTAAGGTTGGCATATTTAGGTTTTCCTAAACTTTGAAGCAAAAACTTGACCAATACGAAGCAATCAACAATTGCACACGGTTTGCTCTATACATTACACTTACATCATAATGTTATAATGAAAACTAATAATGTACCTTACGAATAAATAAACAAACCTGTAAAATTTCTTGAATTTACATATATCCTTGTTTCTTATGATAAACTTGAGGTTCGAACTAGCAACGAAACTAAATAAATATGTTTTCCTGTTGAGAACTACCTTATCGTTGACAGTACTGCACACATTTGTTATTCACATTGTCATACTGATTGATAATGTTATTTGAAAGATTTCTTTATTGGGGGAAGATTCTATTATGCTTGATTAAAATTTTAATGTTATATTTTATTGTTCTATTAATTCACATTGGACAGTTTGCGGTCAGTTTTACATAATCTGATTCGGGGAAGTTCAGATAAGGGTACCTTGGAAATATCACCATAAATTTAGTGGTTTACTCCTAAAAATATCTACTGCAAGAAATCACATTTTTAAATATGTTGTCGTTGATTATTATTTTTTTTTAATTTTAAGGAATTTGATTTACGCTTGTTTTTTGGAACAGTGTCCAATAAAATTCCTAATACATCAAATAGAGTTTACTTTTTAGCACCGATAAAGTAAACACGGTTGAGGGTCATCTAAAAAAAATGGTATTGCGAGCGTATTGGGGGAATTATCGAAGGTCAAAAACCCAAAGAAAAAGATTTCAAGTTAATTTTGCCACCAACATGTTTGAATTATTTGTAATTTAAAAAGCATGTTATGTGGACCAAACGGGGATTTAAGTTTTAATCATATAATTTTACGTGAACAGCTATGTTTAACGTCCAAAATAAACAAATTTGAAAACTAGAAAGGATATAGAGTTGTACGAACTATCACGGAATTTTGTAAGTATCTAAGATGAATTAGGGTTGTCATTTTTAGGTTTTTAGTGTTTTTTTTATACGGCACAATAATAGGTTTCATTTTTTACTTCGTAATTTTTTCCGTGACAATCCAACTCATAAATAACTCATCAATGACAATGCTCTAATTTATGACTCAGAACTAATCAAATGCTGATTATACTGATAAAAAAGCTGCTTGTTTTGAGCGTGAGTGTAATCACTTGCTCCTGCTCTTTACTTGTTCATAGCATTCACTCTACGAATTAAATGGAAATTCTTTGGATTGCCTTACCAAATACAACTCGTGGTCTCTTTTGTTAATTTTTGTCAGTCAGATTGACTCGTAGCTTTTGTTTTTGGACAATCGCCATTCGTGCTAAAGCACTCAAGCGTACAATTTAGCAGTAATATATAAAGCCACTTTACATCAGTGTCCTCAGTGTATTTTGGAGTCGTATTCCTTCAAAATGGTAATAGTCTAGTAATGGGGAAACCCTATTTCGATATCAAAGCACTGTCGTGAAATGGAGTTTTGAAATTTATGGTAATGGAAAATAATATACAAGGCTTTGATAGTTGTAATATACAATATTCGTGTTTCTCCTATGCCCTCACCAAACCTTTTTGTACGAGTGTTGTAAGTTTAAATCATTTGAATTAGTTATATAATAAGCCACATCAGTAGCTGGTTTCTTTCATTGACACACGGTTACGAATGGATCCATTCATAATTTGTTGTCCTTGATTAATCTCAAACGAATTGAAAGATTTAATACCATAGTTCAAATTTGTTTACTTATAAGACTGAAGTCCAAGTCTTGTATCAGTAGCTCAAACACGAGTGTCTCTGTATTAAATAATCTAGGTTAAAATCAGTAGCGTACTGTCACATGTGCATTTGCACACGCGAATTAAACAATACCGTACTGTGCATAATTGTTATAAATTTGTCTGATACCATTTAACTACTGTGTGATATGTTTACTGTGATAACTATAGCTTGTTTCTTTTTTTTTGGTGTTCAATTGAATATAGTGTGTTTAACTGCGATTTGCGTTTTCTGTCTCGTAATCCTGAATTATTTCGGGTACTACATTTGTTCGATACAGGATAGCCGCTAATAAGTTCCTTGTTAACTTTCTCGTCAGCTATTGGAACTTGGCGCCCTTAATAACAGACTTCTCTGGACCATTTTCTTATTGGTCTAAGCCCTCACCCTACTCTCCGCTGATTGTATACGATTTCTAACTTCTGACCGTAAAAGGAATAATTCTTAATTCATATTAAATTTATTTGTCTCTTTTAATTGATTCGGTTCACTTACATGACTTGCGAAACTTAACATCTCACAGAAAATTAGTTAAATAAAACATCACTACCTATTCCCTTCTATTTAAATAACTTCCCTCATCTATTCTGTTCCTTCTCATTCTCACTAAGTAGTACCCCTTCTACTTTCTTCTTACTTCGTTGCAACCTTCTAACAGATGTTGTACGTTTTCCCAGTCTTCCCCATACATTCTGCACATTCATTCTTTAATTCATTTTCTTCTTTTTTATTTGAGCCTGGTTATCTTCTTCTTCTCTTTCATGCTTTTCCTCTCTGTTGAACACTTTGGAATTCGGTCCACTATTAAATCTTTGTACTTATCGTTATACCTTCCTCGTCTAATCTCCGTTCTTCCATATACTTTTTTATGTTCTTCTGCGATTTTACTTTTTGTCCGTCTATCTTTTTTCAAAATTCGAGCAGCAATTTATTTACTTTCCTACTTTCAATTTTTTCTTCTAGTCTCACTGCCCATCTTATCTTTTCTAGTTTTAGTTCCTCTTCTTCTAGGTATCCTGAAGTTTAACTTTCCTGTCCTAACGTCTATGTGCAGTACTTATTCTGTATTCTCTATAATTCTTCTTCGACCCCCATACCTCCGTCCTGTACATTATCACGCTTGTAACTAGTCTTTCAAACAGGAGACTTTCCATTAACTATGTCTTTTTCAAATATCCTTTCTCCATTCCTTATACTTCTTCTAATATTCTGCTTCCTTTGGGTCTTTGTTACCATATCTGATGGTGTATCTCAAATACCTAAATTTATCGACTTTATCTATTTCTTCCTCTCCCCACCACAATTTCAATTCTTCCCTTATTCTTTTTTCTTCTCTAGAACTGTATAATTTTGAGCAACAAGTGTTGCGACATCTATTGTCATCTCGTGCTAAGGTAACACGTTCGAAAATGCATTTGCATTAAACCAACTTTGTCGACAAAGATGCTTCTATTATTTACTATATCGTCTGCATATGCCAATTAATAGTACTTCCTATCTTTATTCCTCCTATTTCTTTTTCTCTGAATTTTATCTCCTAACTTTCACCTTTTTTTGCCTTACATTAGATTTCCCTGTATATCTCTTCTATCGCTCCTATTATGTCTTTTTTTTATTCTGCTTTCTCTCATTATTTCCCACAGTATTTTACTTGTAGTATGTATTCATGCCACTAAAGTCTGCAGTAAATTGTAATGTTCTACCCATTCCAAAAGAGCGGAGAGTTCCCAAAACCATTTGTGAAGGAGTTACATGCTTCCTTAATAAATAGCTGAAATTAATCATTGTTCATCAATACATATCAAAGTTTACTTTATCAATGCAATGTCTTGTGCGCAACAGTATTTTTTTGAAAAACGAAACCTTTCTTTAAATTCAATATCAGGCTATATCTAAATATTTAAATTAATTTTTTAATCAATTATCGCGGTCTCCATCGATATTAAAAATTGTCAATCTAGTTAATCTGTCAGTTTATTTAATATTTATGTTTCTCAAAATAAATAGTTTGACATTTGCTAGTTTTCTTATTCATTAAATTGTTCTGCCGAATTAAACTCGAGGTTTGTATTTTAGCGAGTAAATGCGTGTTGTTTGAATACTAATCTGTTTTCTTTTAGCAATTTGACTCTAAAAACTGTCAACATAAAAACGGTCCAACTTTCTCTTCAAACTGCTAGACCACAGATTTTCATTAAACAACCCAAGTACAAATCTTTTGTACAATTATAGTCAAAAATTATCCGAGAATTAGAGCATGGAAAAATCTCGACACGAAGTTTTAACGATGGATTTACCTGAATGTGGTCATACAGAGGATATAGACGTGTTACGTAGTAAAAAAGTGGTTAGATATTGTTATGATTTAAACTTAAGAAAACAATTTTGGATTTTAAATTGAATGGATGAATTTGTCGAGGTAACAATTTAAACGAGGATTGTCAGAGAGAGTGTGAAATAATTAAATAAATAAATGTCATGAGATATGATACGCAATTTTTATAAATAAAACTAATAAAGTCTATCATAAACAAAGTTAGATTTACATTGAGCGGTTAATTATACATTACATAAATATGGCGCCAGCAACGTTGGGGCTGATTAGTACATAAAAATGATCAAATTTTTATGACGCCAGGTTGTGCATAAGTGCAGATAAATTTATATAATTAATTAGCGACCCGAACTTGAGTGAATTTAAAAGGTACCTAAGTCTATTTAATATGACATCAAGAAGTGTGATCGCTAGAAGAATAGTTGGAGAAAATGAAGACATAGATGTAGAGCAAGAATCAGGAGGAGATTTTGTTTTTAAGAATCTTATATGAGTAATATAAAAACAATGGTAATACCTTATTAATCTCTTTCATAAAAGAACGTAGTATAGAATATATTGGTGTGTTGTTTTACAAAATGTTCACTTAGAAGTGGAATACGGTAAGCTTTCTTTAAAAATAATAACAATAATGTTAAGAACATGCATATTGTTTTGAAAGTTAGTCTGAAAGAGTAGGTTGTGAAATGGTTTTCGGTTTTTCTAATATTATGTCTATATGTACTTAAATTAATTTTTCTCTAAAAAAAGTTTGAGTTTACTTATTTTGTTTAGACATTTGGAATTGCTTTGTATATTAATCGTTTTTGCAAATGATTTGAACGTCAAGTTGTCACAACATATTTTCATTTTGTATTCCATTTGTTTCATGTTTTGTTCAGCAAAACAATTCTAGAAATTAACTATTAAGTATGTATGTTAGTAACCTACTTTCTTAAGAAATTGCTTTTCAATTTCTGCGAGAAAAATTATTTGCGCAATCTGTTCTAACTTCAACAGTTTGAATTTATATAGTTGCTGTAGATAATTGGGTAAGTAGTTATAGCATAAACTTTAATCAGTTTGAATTAGTGTCAAACAAATTTAAATAATACAATTTCCAATGTACAAAATAAAAATCGATAAAATAAGATAAGGGTTGTTGAATTTTAATTATTGGGATGTTTCAGTGCTTCGTTTAATTTTAATTGGAGAAATTGCGAAAGGTTTGTCTAAAGTTTATATCTTAACAACGCGTTTTCAGTGCATTAGACATCTTAAAAGTCTTCTTTGAAATTGGAACTAATCTTAACATTGTTTTGTTCGAAATATATTGCATTGTGCAATGTGCAATTACATAACTTTAAAAACTTCGCTAAGAATTTCTTTAAATTGTCTTTATTGTCGTAAATTCGTTTTCTATACACCTATCTACATTTTCTTACATTTCGGCGATAAAATGAAATCACTAAGCAATTGATTTTTGTAGATTATTGAACTAATTTGAATAAAAAGAAAAAAAATGGTGATTTAACTTTTTGTTCTGCTTTTAGAAACGCAGTGCGTTTGGTGAACTTTCTTCTATTGATTCCTATATAGAAATTCTTATTATACAGGGTGTCTCACGTTGAATAACCGCGATCAGTTTCTCTGAAACTAGACGTCTGATCATTCTGAAAACTTCGTCACATGCTAATGTCAACAGGCCCAATTTTCAAATTGGTAATACTTATTTTAAATAGAACACCCTATATATTCTTGCATTTTTAGATTCTACGACAAATTTTAAACATTTTCGATGTATAATGTTCTATACCTAAGTCTAGCTGTTTCTGACTTATTCAAGATTTTATTTCAAAATGACGAGTTTTTCAATAAAATTTTACCTTCCTTGTTTGACCACCCTGTATTAATATTTATCATAATGGTATGAAGAATATGTTAAAGTAATTCTTCATCTACAAAGAAGTTACCTCAAATTAAATAATACGAGTTCCCGTATAGGTAAAATTGATACTTCTGTGTTGGCCTGCAAATGTAATTTTTGACATAAAATCGTGAATAAGTCAGAAACGGCTAGACTTAGGTATAGAACATTATACATCGAAAATGTTCACAATTTGTTGTAAAATCTAAAAATTGAAGAATATATAGGGTGTTTTATTTAAAATAACAAAGTTCAAAGTTACTTTGGTATAACCAAAAGTGCCACTATCTTGAAAATATTTTAGCTGAGTTGGCCCTGATAACATTAGCATGTGACAAAGTTTTCAGAATGATCAGACGTCTAGTTTCCTAGAAAACGATCGCAGTTATTCAACGTGGGACACCCTGTATATTCTATTCTAATTTATTAATATTAGGGTAAACCAGAATTAGATTTCATATTTTAAAGTAAATTTATCTGCTTTATGACATTTTTCAATATTAACAAAAACACAATAAATCATTTCGAAGACAAAAGCATTCATTTTTATCGACTTCTATCCATAGTTCAGCGGTCAGAACTCTTTCTTTCAATTAAGTTTGAACTAAAGGTTACCGCATAACGAATTCCATTCATTTTGTTTCTCCCTGCTTATCTTGTCTTCCACCGAACATTGTTCGACTTCGTTCGCTATTCTCAAGACATTGTTAAATTTACGTTGCAGTTTCGATGCGTGAAAAAATTATTTTTTTGAAAAATTAATCATCCAGCGATTTGAGTTAATTAACAAATTTAAAATGTTTAATAATATAAATTTAATTAGGGATCCAAAGCGCGTTACTTAACTCTTGAAGAATTAATAGTCTTAAGAAAAAGGACGTCTATTATTATTAGACATTGATTAATTTGGAACATGCACAAACTTTTTCTTACTAACTAAAATTTTCAAGCAAATTGTTCAATTTAATTTTAATTTTTTGGGTATTGAGGATGTCGGGCATCTATTAATTTTGCATATCAAAGAAACCCTTGGAGAAATTTTCAATTTTAATGACAAGTTGTTGAAGTAGTCTATTTATTTATCAGAAGAAAGTCTTTCAGATATATTTCTATAAAATATACATGACGGTTCGAATTAGTTTGTGTTCGATCGGAAAAATAACGTTGCTTTTGTATAAGGTTGGTTTATATTTTTACTGTTTTTATTACTTGCTATCAGACTAGTTAGGAAAAAATATGAAAAATGATAATTCAATGTTTTATGAAGTTCGATGTTTATCAAAAATAATTAGTTCTCATAATGAACATTATTTATTTATTTGTTAATTATTTATCATTTCATGCTACGCGCTCTTAATTAACATGAACGTGTCAAATCATAACCGAATAAACAATGTAGTGCAATGATCATTCCAGATCCACGAATACCACTCATGTACACGTGTTTCACTTTATTGCGGCTCATCAGCGTACTTCTGTAAATTTGATTAAAATTTAAATTAAATTCTAGTTTCAAATATCCAAATAAACATGCATTTAGAACAAAATTGGATCGCTCTTATTACAATTTATTTTGACAAATAAATAAGATTTTACGCTCTCCAAAATTATGTTTCAAAGGGAAGGACTTGCAGGTAGGATTCAACAACGAATTTATTTGATTTTGAAGTAACCCCTCGAATCATAAATTGAAGTATTTAGATGTAGCATTTTGTGGGGTAAAATTATAGCATATTGACAAAAATGCTTCGCTTAGAAAATTAAGCTTAAATGAGCAGCTAATAAATATTTTTGTATTAAAGAACACTTAAAAATATAATTCGTACAATTTAGGGCCATTGATTTTGTATTTACTACTAAGTTTATAAGAAACAAATTTTCAATTTGATTATTTATGGAAAGTTCTGAATAAGGTAAATTTGAAATTGGTAAGCTAGCAATTTTACTACAAACTTTTCAGATCTTAAATTAAGTTTCAAATCATAACTTAAACTATTTACAAATGCAATTTATCTTGTCAGCAATATTATTTTTGTTTCTTTTTGTAAGAATTCCATTTTTAAAAAATGTTTTTGGAACACATGTTTCTGTGTATTATTTATTTATTTTTGAAGAAATTTGTTTAATGATAAATGAAACAGTACAAATCTGAAAATGAAACAGGATTTTATTGCATTAATTATAGATTATATGATAAAATTAGCATTATTTTCATTTTTTTATAAAAGAACAGTCTAAGTGTAGAAACGTGACTATTTTTTTTCTTTTTAAGTAGGTAGTTGATTTCTTGTTTTCATTGACATTATAATAACGATAACATTGTAATTTTGTTGCGTTATTATCTTTATTGGAAAATCGTAGTATTTGCGTTTTTCCAATATACTTATGTCATTTTGGACTAATTTCAAAAATACTTTGATACAGGGTTGCTGTAGGACGAGAGGAGTTCATTTCGAATAAAAAGGATCTTATAAGAAAACAAAATTATATAACCTTTTCTTAGCTCTAAATGCGCTAAATTTTAAATATATTTTTTGGCATTTAGATGAGCTATTTATTTGTGCCTTACAAACGTGCAGAAAAAGAAACTTAATAATAAACTAAGAGAAACAGTCATTTTTGATAGATAAAAATTCTCGGAAAATAGAGAATTATGTAACAGTTGCCTGATATGAAATGCTGTGCTTTGTCACGTGGTATATTTGTTTTTTTTCTATGTGAATTGGGAAAGACATAATTTTACAAAATATGGAACAATGTTCCCAAAAATTTAAAAAATAGTAAACAACAGATATCTTTAAAACACTTTTTATTGAAAATGAGCTGCATAATCATTTCTTCAAGTATTTGACTTTTTCATAGAACACCATGAATATATGCAGATCCAAAAAAATGCTGCGTATTTGAAAATTTTTGTATTACAGTGAGTGGGCCTTGAAATATGTTATACTGTTATGAATTGAAAGTGAATAAAAGTTTGAGCGGTCAATTTTAAGTTATAATTATAAAATTCTAGTTTCTCACTAAATGAGCATAGTGATACGCAGCAATTTATTACCTAAATTCTAGATTGTTGCACATCATTGAAAGCAGAAAAAACATTGAAATTTTTTAATTATAAAATCCAATTTAGCGTCCATTAAAAAAAATTAAATCATTAGCACTATCTTGAAAATCACGAAAGTAACTGACAATTTGTTTTTGAAATTTACTTTGAGTTTACTCCATCAGAATGAATTTTGATTATTATAGCCAACTGGGCGTTGGGAAAAATTACAATCTTGATTTGCCTGATGTAAATTCGCAAGAGGTTTTGTTTGAGAATTTACAGCAGAGGATTCGAGATTGTTGTTAATAAACGAAGCATCATCTTATGTAACTGCTTACACATCTGTCGAAAAAGTTGCTTTAATAATGTTATTTGTATCACTAAGCCATAAACTGACCTTTTCCGAGTGCGAGCATGGTTTGCAGGTCGAGGTTTGTTATTGTTATTTTCCTTTTTTTTAATTCCGTAACATCTAGTTTTGGCTTTTCCACGATCACAACATGAAGCTTTGTCACCAAGTATCGATTTTACGTAATGCTCATTTCAACATTATTTACGTTTTCCTCTAATTAAAATAATGATAACATTCTATAATATTCTACTAATCGCCTGAGGAGAAATTCCTATTCTGATAACAATTGTGATTTGAACTCAACATTTGAAACTAAAACATAGAGAAAAAAACACAAAAATCGTTGGTGCATTGTTGGTTGCTTTAAAGAGGGTCATTGAATATGTCACTGTTATTCAAACTGAAAAATATTTTCTCAAACGATTTTAAAAAACGAGAGTCTTTTCATACAATAAAAAATTTTAAAAAAAAGTTTTACATACCGTATCAATTACCGTCAGACATTAATTTAGTGACATTACTACTAGATGGAGAAATGGTTTTTATTGTTTATAAAAAAAGCGTGTGTCAATGGCTCATTGGAATTGTATAAATCCATAGATTACGAAAATCTTTGGCTCTAGAACCTGCTGGGTAGTTATAACGTTAACAAAGATGGCACCGGACAACGAAAAAATCACTGTATTTTCGTTAATATGTGCTACAGCTTAAGGTACTATAGCTCGTTGGAAAGATAATTTAACATTCGTTAAAAAGTGTCAGAACAATGCATACCGAATTAATTTAATTCAGAGCCAACTACACGAAACAAATAATATTGAAAAATTATCCATCAAAGTGACTTATCGGATTGTAATTTAAATAGAAATCAGGTTATTTGCTTTAGTAATATTTTAAAATCACTTTGAATTATTTTAAAATTAGAAGATCTATTTTATTTTTGTCAACAAATTTTAGTGAATACGGCCGGATTGCGCTCGACCGTTTTGCGCTCTTACCTGAACTCGACCAGTTTGCGCTCTGCGATTTAATTATAGAAATTTGAACCTACCTTATTGTCTCCGATCGACCGATTTGCGCTCTCTTGTAATATAATAGTTATTTGTATACCTAGGCCGAGAAATACCTTAATTCCTTATAGAAAGTATTTTAACTAAAGGCGTTTTCCCCCGATCGCCGTTTCCGATCGCACTGCCCCCTTGAACAATACCCCACCCCCATCACACAAACATAACTAATTAAACGAATGTTGCTTGAAATAATTGTTTGTTTTTTTGTTTTTGTTTAAAGAAAAACTGTACTAACTGTAACCTACCAACCAACACCGTTTACCCCCGATCACATGAAAACAACTTAAATCTCGATAATTTCAAAATGTTTATAGTACAAGAGAGCGCAAATCGGTCGGTTGGAGATAATAGGGAAGGTTTAAATTTATATAATTAAATTGCAGAGCTGCAAACTGGTCGAGTTTAGGTACGAGCGCAAAACGGTCGAGCGCAAACCGGCCGACACCAATTTTAGTGTCTTTATTGTTAATACGGATTAAAGTTTAATTTGCGTATTAAATGCAATCCACTGGCTCAAAACGTCGATATTAGTTATTACCGAGTTACATACCAAAATTTAAAAAATGAGACAGCTTTATATTTAACTTAAAATATCTCAAAAAATTTTGACTTAATCGTTATAAAGAAAGAGTACATTATTTACTTAAAAAATATTGGAGAATCGAAAATTCTACTAAAATTTCTATTCCGCCAGTGACGTAAAATTTGGGGGACGATTAACCGGTCACTTACCCCTATCGTACGCTTCTAGTAGTAGACAGAAATGTTTGTTTAACGTAATTTAGAAGGATGTACAGTGTCCACTTCCTGCCAAATATGAAATGGATACGTCAATTAGTTTTAAAATACTGAGCACAAATAGTTTTAAATTTTTAAACAAAACACCCTGTAACTAGTAATGAGCGACATTTTATCTAGGTGTTTTGGGTTAAATCTTATAATTTGAGGTCGGGATTCTAGTGTTAAATTATTTCCAAATAGTAATGAATCACCCTGTATATTCTCCAGGCCTTAGAACAAAAAAGGAATTTTTTGGAAGATTATGGTATCGTCTGTAGAATTATCTTTGTATCGGGCTCTTTCCTGTGTACTTTCCAAAGATTCAACATTTAAATGTGAAGCTTTTGCTATTTCTCTTCAAGCAACAACTAATTTACGGTTATGTCTTTCTGCATTTTGTAGAAGTGTTGAAAAATATTCAGTCTATTCATCCTTTGTCCGTATATGGGATAATAGTTGCTTCATTGTAACGTTAGAGATGTCCGTTTTGTCTAGTATTCTGTAACGTGTAGATTTTTCTCTCTGTGTTCTGCTTGTTCTTGTAACATTTTTGATAGACACTTTTTTGTAAGTGTCAAACATAGTATGGACTTTTTGATACTGGCTAATTTTTACAGGTTTTAACTCCATCTGGTTTTGAGTTCATCTCGGCCCTTCTATTGACGGAGAACTCATGTGGGTTTACACTAGTAGGAGGAGTTTCAGTTTCAGATTGGTCAGTAGAGGAGACATCTTTCAAAATATGAACGAGTTTGGTTTTCAAATGACATGCATGCATCGTTCCATTATATGCGAATAAGGATCGTAGGGTAGTAGATAATTTGCATAGACCAATTATTTCTTTAACATTGACTCTCGTTGCAACTGCGAAATAACTAAAAGACGAGCGAACCAGAGATCTGTCTGCTGCAATCGTTTGTGCTACCATTACTTTAACCATTTTATTTCTACTGGAGCAAAGTTTCAGTTTGTTCTTTTTTATTGTACCCTTGAATGAGTCTATGAATCAATATCTTTTTAATTGATTGATTCCTCATTAATCCGATATCTTACATTTAGCTGACATTTGTTACCAAATTAAATTTTGCTGTTATTCTACAGGGTTTCTATAAATGATAGTAATAAGAAAACCATTGGGCATGATTTGTCAATGGTATACTTGTGTCGAGGAAATACGGATGAAAATTTTGGCCGAAAATACAAAGAGTTCGGTAGATTTTTTCGTTTCTTGCCATCTTTGTTGACGTCATAACTGATGACGCCCACGCCTAAGGTTCGGGTACCCAAGATTTTTGTAATCATCTTTAAACCTTTCCAGGTTCCTATGCTACTAATTTTTATATTTGGTCGTTTCTCAAATTCTACATTTTGTTTTCACAGTTTTATGTATCTATAAAGAAATTGATTTACGTATTATTCAAATTGATGCACATCTTGATCATAGATTAATGTTCTACTTGTATACAGAAGTTGCATCGTAATTCGTGAAAATAATTAATCTGCCGTCACTATATTAATGATTTTAAAATCATGTCATATTTCAAATTTAAATTGTTTGGAAACCGATTTTAATTTATTAAGGGTTGTATAACACATACTTCTGGTATGTAGTTCTAAACATTTTCCAATGAGTTTTGAACTCATGTAGGGAGATTTGGAACGTACGAATTGCGTGGGGTTGGTCGATTTATAGGGAATTCATTATTCATTCATTACCAAGGGTGGATGATCCTTCCTTTCTACTACATTCACTTCCGCTACCTTTTTCTGTTATTGCAGAAAATACTAAGCATGTTGATTCTAACCTTTACAATGCGAATGAATTTTCAAATGGATTTGCTATTTATTTTGCGGCGAACAGGTTTCGATGTTTATTCAAATTTTATTGGTGCCATAATGACGTTAGTTTTAAAATATTGTGATCGATATCTAAATATTAATTGCAATATTCTAAATTTTTATTTTGGCGAGTTGGATATTGTCCAGCTTTGTATTATATGCGACTACAAAGAACTGACTTAAAAGTACATCCGTGGAATATAAAGAGAAACTCTAAGGGCTTTTGATCCATCACAAATAAACTCGCATTTTTTTGTTATTTTTCTCTTTTAAGACTGCGATCCTTAATTTTTCGACGACAGAAATTAATGATCTAAGAAAATGCATCCGAAATTGCTATGTTTGTTGCGAAAATAAAGTAGATTCATGTTTTATATTATTTCATATCCATCAGTGTATAAAATGCATTTGCAGATTATAGAGAGCGTCCCGCGGTGAGTGCAGTGACCTTCGCGGGGGATGGTAACCCCATGTCGCCTGTCGTATAGTGTATAGAGCAGATGTCATGTAGTGCTGAAGTTTTTTGTACAGTTAGAAGTAGTACATATCGAATTCGTTAAATACTCACTTGAACGTTTACACTCTTTATAAATAGAAGACCTATTGTTAGGTGTTCGTTAAACGACAATAACGGCTGTGTTATGCTTTGTTTTAAAAAGTATTGTGCAGATTGCACAATTTTTGCCTCATTGGCCATACTATTTAAATTTAAATTATTTTTCCACTTGTAAATTTTTTTGTAGTTGGTTTGAAATACGAAATTAATGTTCTAATGCCATTTGGCTTTGGTTAATAAGAATATTGACAACACAAAGTCAATGAGTATTTTAATTATAATCCACATTTTTTTATGCTTTCGACATGTAATTTACTCTTCGTACCAAGAGGAAAATGTTAAGGATGTTTTCATATTAGAAACAAAGTTTCAATTTTATATATCTTATTTGATCACACAAGCGTTTTTCCATAATATCCATATTTTGTTTATAAACAATTAGTTTATCTGATTACTCCACGTGTTTTAACAATTCGATAGACTACTTGAAGCAATGACAACAATCTTGTATATAGAATTTTGAACTAATTGTTACCCATAATCATTTTCTTATATAAGTTTGTTGATTTAATTCAACAGAAAATTGTTTCAAAATATTCTCAAATCAGAATCAACATCTATCGGTTTTAGAACTATATATATATATATATATATATATATATATATATATATATATATATAATGTAATCAAATCCCTTTTTTACTCATAGGGTGTAAGGGATACAATGAAACAAAATTATAATTCATATTTACAATAAAATTCTGAAAATTAAGTTAACTCTTTATAAATAATTTCCATTCGTTTCTGTTCTGTGCGAGTTTCTTTGCTTCAGTCCAGGTTTTCTCTTTTCTTTAAAATTTTTCCTATAACATTGTCCCAGGTTTCTTTTGGTCTTCCTACTTTTGTTTCCATGGTGTTTTAGTTTCCCATATTCTTTTCACAGGTACTGTATCCATTAATCTTTGTAGGTGTCCCCACCACCTTAATTGATTTTGTTCTATGTATTTTTCTATTGCTTCTATGTTAAGATCCGCTCTGATTTGTTCATTCCTCATTCTATCTAGTTTCGTCACCCCTCTGGCTCTTCGCAAATATTTCATTTCTGTTGATGTTATCTTGCTCTTTTGTTTACTCGTTAAAACCCACAACTCGCATCCATATGTCAGAATAGGTTTAAAAATCGATTTATAAATTTTCATTTTTGTATGTGTTGACACCTCTTTCTTATTTATGAGACACTTTGAAAATGCATAGTATGCTCTGTTTGCTTTAGTTATTCTGTTATTTAATTCTATATCCTGTCCTTCCGTTTGTTCTAGATTAATCCCTAAATATTGAAAATTATCCACTTGTTCTATTAATTCACCCTCTACTCTTATATATATTTGTTCTGCTTCTTCTGATATAACCATTACTTTACTCTTACATTTATTTAATTTCATCCCGTTTTCCTGTAAAACTGTATTTAAGTTAATCTGTAAGTCTTTTTCACTTCCAGCCATAATTGCGATATCGTCTGCAAAAGCGCATTCAGAGATATTAACTGTTTCCAATTTTCTATACCCTAAAAACATTGGTCGGACTATTCCTTGGGTCTTTTTAATCAACTCATCCATAAACGTTATGAAAAGTAGGGGCTCAGGCTTCCTCCTTGTCTAACCCCTTCTTCCGTAACAAATTCTTCCGATATCATGTTATTACTTATTACGCAATTTCTCGTTGTTTTGTACAGACATTTGATTATTCTGATTAATTTTGTGTCTACATTCTTTTTGTTTAGTGTTTCCCATATTTCCGCTCTCGGCACTTTGTCAAAAGCTTTCTCCATATCAAGAAACGCTATATACATTTTCTTTTTCTTGCCAATAATCTGTTTGTAATTTCTTTTATTGTGAAGACATGGTCCAGAGTACATCTATTTTTCCGAAATCCGCTTTGGGTTTGAGACAAAATGGGTTCAATTTGTTTTCTTAGTCGATTCTCTATTATTTTCTCAAATAACTTTACTGCCGTATTTAGTAGGGTTATTCCTCTGTAATTCCTGCAATCCTTAGTGTCGCCTTTTTGTGTAGTGGTACTATAAGTCCCATTTCCCAATCGTGTGGCACTTTTCTTCGTTCCACACTTTGTTGCAAATCTTTAGTAGTAGTAGAATTCCTTCATTTCCCAGATTTTTAATCATTTCAGTCGTAATTTTATCTTTCCCTGGCGCTTTACCTGTCTTTATTTTTTTATTACATCCAAAAGTTCTTCTTTGTTATTTCTTGTCCTTCATTTAATTCTATTTGTTCTCCTTGTTGTGTATCCTGATAAGTACTTCTTTGTTGCTCAATCGCTTCATTGGTAAGTAAACTGTGGAAGTATTGTCTCCATCGGTCCATTATTTCCGATTCTTTGGTCAGTATTTCTCCTGCTTCTGTTTGCAATTATTGAATTACCCCTTTTTTGTTTTTTCTCAGGTTTTTTAGGACTCTATAGAACAACTTTTGATTGCTTATCCTGTCTTTCTCTAGCTTATTCCCAAAATCTTCTCATGTTTTTTGTTTTGATTGTTTAACTAAATTTTTACTTTTATTCTTTGTTCTTTGTAATATTTATAACTTTTTTCGGTTTTCTCTCTTAAGTACGTTGACCATCTAATCTTTTTATTCTTAACTTCTTGTTTAATTTCTTCTGTCCACCAAGCTGTTTGCATCTTCTGTTTATTCCGTGTTATTACTCCGCATACCTCACGAGCTGTTCCAATGACAACCTTCTTAAAAACATTCCACATTTCTTCTATATCTGCACTCTCTATTATTTCCCTCATTTTTACTAATTTTGAATTTATTTCTTGTTCATACTTGACTGCTATTGCTTTATCTTGAAGTTTATAAGATTTTATCACTTCCGGGTACTTTTTCTTTTCATCTGTTATTTTACTTTTTTTTTGTTTTTGTCCTTCTCTACCGTCCTGTATTTCTGTTTTTCTCTGACATCCTGTATTGACCTTCTGTTTTCTCGTTCTGCCAGGATATAATCAATAATTGATTTTTCACCTCTACTTGCTTGCACTCTTGTAAATCGGTGTATGTCTTTGTGTTTGAAGAAAGTATTTGTTACTATTAAATCATGTGTTAAACAGAAATTCAATAGTCAATTCCCATTGTTGTTTTCGTTTCTCTTCTCCGTATTGTCCTATTGGTGTCATGTATGACTGGTCTCTTGTACCGACTCTCCCATTAAAATCTCCAGCTATATAAATTATACCTTTTGTTGTTTCTATTACTTCGTTTAAATCATTCCTAAACTTATCTTTATTTTCTTTCCTATCATTCTCGTCAGACCCATATAACTGCTATTACTGTTTTCGTACTTTTATTATTTTTACACTCTACGGTCATTATTCTTTCTGATACTGCTATTCACCTACTTACTGTTTTTTTGATGTCTCTGGTGTCTCAGTCGCGGAAACCTTCATACGTTTTTTCGTATCGTAATTTACTTTTGTCTAGTAGAAGATCTAATGTTAATTTTTGCGCGGATTGCCGCAGTTCCGGGGGAGTACACTCAATTTCACTATCCGACATTTTTCAGTTGTATTAACTAAGCAAACGCAAATTTTTTATAATTTTTTTTAACAATATAATTAAATGACAATCGTGCATCGCCTTCTAAATATTAGTATTTTGCTGAAATAAACGATAACATTTATGATACATTTTATTAATTTTTCAATAGCTAATTGTGAATAAAGTATACAAACCTCGGCAAAAAGTTCCATTCCTGTTTCTCGAAAATTCTTTCGAAATAAGAATGGAATACTTTCCGCCATCGGTATGTAATGTACTATTGTTCGTGCCATTTTCTATTACCTTGTCAATTTGTCATGTACCAAATGATTGTAAATGAGCTAATCGAAACGGTAATGTCCTTCATCATAGTGTACTACTATTACAGCCGCTATACAAAATTATTATTATAGTAGAAATATTTTCTGTTGAAAATGTTGGTGGCGTAATTATATGAACATATCGATTATGAACTATGTAATTTTATTGATATTGTGGAAAAATGCTTGAAAAATTCCGAAATAAAAATAATAATAAACAAATTCATTAATCTTATTAACAAACGGAAAACTTAAATTCCACCGAATATTAGTGATGTAAACTATATTAATAAAACATTTAATGGAATGATAGAACCATTGATTAATAACACCATAAATTAATACAGAGTACAGAAATATTAGTTCTTAACCATCATTGAAGGTGATATTCATGAAATTATTGCAAAAATTAAAAGTAACAATAAAAATGTAGTGAGTTCCGAACACATTAATATGTGCATGATTAAGTTACATTGTCCGTTAATAATTCCTGTAATTACACATATTATTAATTCCTGAATATTTGATTTAGTATTTTTTCCTGATGCATGGAAAATTCTAGTGTAATACCAATATCTAAAATCACGGGTCTAGGACCTTTCATTGTCTCCGTTTCGTCGCCGACTATCGTTACCGTTTTACAGTCACTTATTCATTATGATGATGGATTTTGTATTTGCATTTCATTGTAAAATATTAGCTGTGTTATTTTCAAGCAAAATTTTAATATTTGTTTATATATTTGTTTTTCTACATACACATGAAAGTAGTGTGTAGTAGTGGTTGTCATAGTGGAAAAGTTCCATTTTCATGAAATCATTCTATTGACTTAATCTGTGTCATTTTTACTTATATTCATCTCAAAAAAGTAAAATGTTATGACGAATTTAAAAGGTAATTGTTTCTTATTATTACTTTATAAAATAATATTTACACATATATTACACATTTCTAGCGGAAAAAATGTGAACTATAAAATCGTTGTGTAATGAATTACTATACTGCCGATTTTTTGTTACTTTAGTAATGATTTCCGAAAAAGGTTTTTTTTCTATCGATAATTTTGTGGAATTCTGTGATGGACACTTGTTTTTGTTTGAGTTAACAACACGAAAAAAATTAGCCAACAACGGCAATGAAACATCCCGAGAATAAAACGTCGACAATGAAACGTCTTGGCGATGAAACGGCAGCGATGAACAGATCGCAATAACCGGCGGCACTATAAAGTCCCATCTCCTAAAATCACCCTACGAAAGTAAAGGACCTACGACCGATTAGTATATTTATTACTTTTTTTTTCTAAAATAGCGGAACTTCTCTGAACGCACTCAATGTAATTCCAGAAACTCAATCAGGTTTTAGAAGATAATATAGCTGTGATACATTACATCATGAAGTTCTAATTGCTACAATCAACATTTAGTGTTACCGAGTCTTGCAAATACATTATGGTGTACCGCAAGGATCAATTTTAAGACCACTACTATACATTTTTTATACTATTAATCTAGCTCTTGAATAACAATTCTGTACATATCACTCAGCTTCACCACACTTTCAAACCTTCGAATTATGAAAAGTAAACATATCCATACTACTTAATGTTATTATATCAAAAACATCTATATAATGGTCTTGCAACTTCATTGACCATTGACATAGATAAATGCAGAATTGAGGTTAAAACACCGCACAAAAATCTGGGGATCATACTTGGCAGACATTTGGATTTAAAGATCACGTAACAGTACTTCTGCAAATTTATTTTTAATAATCCCTTCAGTGTAAAGCAAAAAACAAAGCTATACTACATAATAGCATGGTACTATCTCATTTTAACTATATGCACTTTGTCTAGATAGTAGGGATATTAGGCGAATTCAAAATATGCAAAACTCATGCCTTAGATTGACGTTTGCTATATAAGAACACGAGCTTGTCGAATTGCAGTGGTTAAATATGACAAACAGAAGGTTATTGTTATTACATAGTGTCACAAAATCTGATCAGCTCAATTCCAACTTATTTATCATCAATAAAGTGCATGTTGATACAAGTTCCAAATTTGGTGTAAAAACTTAACTTTGTTTCTCATACGGAAATATGTTTAACAATTTTTTTCAAAACAGACAGGGTTTCAATAACATATTTTTTAGAAAAGTTGGAAAGGGCGTTGACATTCAAGAGCTACTCTCTCTCTCTTTATCTGCTCTATTCAGTCCACTCTTGTTTTTTTTTCCATTCTGATCTATCCCATGCTACCTGTTGCCACCTTTTTCCTAGTTTTTCTTTCACGTCGTCTATCCGTCTTTTTTGGAGATGTCCAACGTTCAACTCCTCTTTTATGCCTTCTATGTCACCAGTTTATTGTGGGTTTTGTCCATTTCAAATAGTCTTGTCTGGTGTCATGACACATTTTTGATGTAGTCTTTGAGATTTATGTCTAGCATGTTCCTTTCTATTGTTCTCTGTGTTATTTTGAGTCTATTTGCTGATTTAATTGTCAATGCCATTGTTTCCATTCTATAAGTTAAGACAAGAAGTATGCAGGTGTAGAAAATTTTCAACTTTAGGTTTATTGGGATGTCGTTATTTTTGAGATGTAAACAGTGTAATTTTGGTCAGTCTAAGCAGGGAATCAAGATAAAAGATGTAAATTGTCCTATTTTAAAAAAAGGAAATCAATTTTTGACCTAGAAAAATGTTAGGGGCCTCCGAAATGTTACGCCTATAATTAAATTTTGATAGTTTCCACTTCACATCTTAACTCAGCAATGCAGTGCGTTCGCAAAGTTGAGGCATTTCTTTTAACAAGAGGTACTATGAATTATTCTCAAGTCATCTTGGTAAAATGTAACTGTAGAAACGGAGATTGTTTTTTTGGCTTTATAAATTTTTGAGTCCAATCCGGTCTATTTTTACCTATATGAGATCAGCGATTCTAAAAAAACCCGCCTCATTACCATGGAGGTATCCAATTTTCAACTAATATCACTTTTATTGTTGTTTTATTGTTAGTTTTAATAATATTCAATGATATTTTATAATTTGAAGGGTAATCTAAAGACTAACCCAAATGAGAAACTTACAAAAATTACAATAAATGTTCAAAACTATTGACACTAAGCCGCGCTCGTCGTAACCATGAGGTTATTTTACCTTCGTGACTCTTAAGAACAATGCGTACTATCACCCATTAAAAGGAATGGTTCAACTTCGCGAATACCTTGTATATGAAAAATTTAAGATTTTATGTTCAATCAATGTTTTAATTAAATGTTCGTCATTAATTCCTTTTAAGGAGCCGCTGTAGCTCCAATCTAATTTCGGTACAACCTGTATATTGTAATTATAATTCATGATTTCAGTATTTCAGACTCGATTAATTAAATTAAGCTTATGTGTCGAATAATAAATGAACTTTTTACTTTTTCTTTTATTAGAATAGACTTGTCTTGTTTTGAGGAATATTGCGAACTACATGAACTTTAATACATTTTTGAAAAAAAAGTTCTACACCTATTAACAGCGTGCAGCCAAGTAAAAACTTGTGTTCACTCGAGTTTAATCTGCTAAATTATTTTTAATTAATCACATCGATAACTAATTTTAGAAAGCCATTACCCATAATTCATGAAATTGACTACGCAACTCATGTTATTGTTTAAATTTATGAAATGTTTGAATTCGATGAAACACAATAAGCTTCGATAAGTTTTATTGTAAATATTACAATGTAAATTATGTTATTGAATCTATGTGCATATGATTACATAATAAATGTTTCGATGGTTAATTATTACATCTTTCATTTTAATATTAAAAACTCAATTCTGTTTGTTAAACAGGTTACAGTTATTTTGATTATTTATTGAAACAAATTTATTGTAGTTGGATTAGAGTATGGCATTAAATATCGTTATACCAATGACTAATGAAATACAAATGAATCGTTACTTTGAACTCTTATTTTGAAGGTCATTATTCTTAATAGGGCGAAGCACGAGTATATAGGTGTTCGGTCATGATCTACTATACCTAATCACTAATTACTGTTTGTTAACACGTTTTGCTTCATTAAAGACATTTAGTACTGCTACAAAAATAGTTTAGTTTAGTTTTTTTTTATACATTATATGTAAAATGTTATATGTTTTGTTCGTAATAATTGTTTTGGGTGGGTACTTGAGGATAAAAGAACTAGAATTTGTGATAATGGAAACGTGATTATTACCTAAATTCTGATTAATAAATTAATTAATGACTGAAAGACACGAATTTAATGTGGTTAGTTATGTGTTACGGTAACGAGATTTCTTTCACTGATTGTACGCGTTGAAGCATTCTTTATAAAGTGAAACAGAGATGTAACGAAAACAAAACTACTTGTATTACTATATTTTTAAATGTAAATAAATAGGTTATATGTGGAGTTTGTGGTCATTCAGTATAAGAAGCACATATGTGAAAGCCGGGCTTAAGTACCCATCGAGCAATGATTGATGAAAGTTGAACCCCACTTTAAAAGGATGCTGATAAAACAACTCTGATAAGTGTGATATTAGAGTTTCTTTCCCGAAGGGGGGAGGTGCTTTCAGTTATATTGTATACTATATTTCATCGGCTAAAGAAGTGAAAATACGATATTGGTAATTGCAAAATCGATATAGAATATTTTCATATCCTAAGAAAAAACAAAAGTAGTTGTTGTGAAAAGCAATTAACTAAGAAATGTAAATTACGAGTTTCGAAAATATTATTTGATAATGAAAATTCGGAGCACGTAACGTTACTGCTTCGAGCACGATTGGTAAATAATTCAACATTATCAATTCCGTTTGCTGGAGTTGTAAACCTTGCACTGTTAGCTGATAATAATAAAATCGAAGGAAATATGACGGTAGGGACTGAAATTCTCTTCTGCATCTTTAGAACTCGCTTGTTAGGGCCCTACTCATGTGTGATATACAATGACCAAAGTATCAGAAACAGTCTACCAAGGGAATAAGCATTGTTGTAATTTAACTTAATATTAAAACTGAATAGCAATAAATTCTAATATTGCAGGGTAAGTTTATGGGAAAAACCTTTTCTTGTAATTTCATGAACAAAATAAGGATCAATTACTAGTGGTTTAATAATGAGAAGTTTATGAACTATTTCCAGTTTTTTGTAGTTTTACAGTATTTTTTAAAAAAAAATATATTTGTTCTAAATAATTAATAGCGTTGCTGGAAAATTTTTCTTGGCAATGTTTATTTATACAAACGACTTCTAAATTAGTACAAATAATGTTAAAAAGTATTGTTTCAGTTTAATTCAACTTGAATAAATTCTTAACCAATTTCTAGATTGAAAACACCCTTTTAATCGTTTGTGTTGTTTTCTATTAGAAGAGCATGAAACAATTCATAAATCAATCGATTACCAAGATATCGTCCAATTCCAATTGTACTTTAATTACTACCCATCTCAAGCACATGAATTACGAAAGTTGCAATAACAAAAACAAACTTAGAATCACGGCATTAACGATAAATAAACGGAAAACGATCAAGAATTTGACAATTGCACGACGGAAACACAGAAGGCGACTGCGTACTATTAATAGAAAAGCAAATCAGTGATGCCTCAATTTTTTTTACTACAGTAAAACCTCTAAATAGCGGTCACCGACGCGAAGTTACCCATAACTCTGGCCATAAAAAAATGTATGAATTTATGCGACATATTGAACCTTTTTCGAATTTATTTAATATAAATTAAACATGAATGTGTATTACAAATATAATAATATAAGCAATTTGCTTTTTTGATATGTTGTTGTACACAACTTGTTCTATCATTGTGTAAATTTGCATAAAAATTGGATCGGGCACTTGTAACTATGTACTTGGAAAAAGTTTTATTCAGAGCAATTCATTCCTTAATTTTTAAGTAATTTGTTGTTTTACTAAAATTATTAATAAATAATGCGGGTATTATATTTGAAATACACATTCATGTTTAATTTATATTAAATAAATTCGAAAAAGGTTTATTATGTCGCATAAATTAATAAATTTTTTTTATGACTAGAGTTATGGGTAACTTCACGTCGGTATAGCGGTCACTAAAATTTGCTGCAAAACTGACCGGTATATGGAGGTGGCGGTTATTGGGAGGAAAAAAAATTATTTCTATGCATTGTTTATTAAAATCTTTAAAGTATGAAACATAATATGGTTCGCTATAGGGTACTATATATCTGCATTAAAAAATAACTATAAATGTGCTGATGCAATATTAAATAATTAGACGATATAATAATGGAAGAGTTATATATATTGAATACATAATACATACATTTACATAATATGTACCTATTTTCTAATTGTTCGTTATACCTATTACAATAATTAATTACCTACATATACATACCATTAAATTACATTTTTGTTAAATATTTTTGTATTGAGGTTTGTTTTACATTTTTAAGTTTAGTTTGTAAAACAGAAGATTCACGTTTTGATAAAATTTAAAGTACTTCTACCGCTAGCTCACTCTTATCGTTAGACGATAGAAAACTTTGCACATCTCTTAGTTTTTCACATACTTCTTTAATATTTGACGTAAAAACTTCGGATTCTTCTGCACCACTTCCATTGTTCGAATCACGGTCTAATTTACTGTTTATATCTTGAATACCTAAATTGGGGCTTTCGGTCAAAATATCACAATTAATAGATGCATAATTTTCAAGGCTTACACGTTGATTACGTTCTAGTAATACAGGAAAAAGCTGAGCTAGTGGAATTTTGTCTTCTTTATCGAAATCTTCTTGCAGGACCTTTTCCGAGAATCCTGCTTTCGCAAAACATTTAGCAATTATAATAGGCGAAACGTTTCTCCAGGCTACTGATATCCAAACTAAAGCGCTGGTTAAATTGATACTTTTTCGACATCTTCAAAAGGACGTTTGGTACTTGTGAATGTTAGCAGCCTTTTGATTAAAACTTCCTGTAGACCATCTTAAAGTTTTGGATAATTCCTAGGTCTTGTGGCAGGCAATGGGATGTGGTGTTTGGGGGTAGAAAAACAATGTTCACATTTCAAGAGTCTTTTTGGGATGTGACGTGGCATTATCCAGAAATAATAAGACTTTTCAATTTTCTTTTTCATCAAATTTTTTTATCCAGGAAGTCATAATCTCTACCGTCATCCAAGCTTTTTTATTAGATACCCATTCTAAGGGCAATTTGTTGATATGAGAGCCTTTAAAGCATCTTGGGTGTTTACTTTTTCTAATGAGTAACGGATTTTCCTTATCACCTTCTATATTTGTACAAAATAAAATTGTCAATCCTTGTTTTGCAGCTTTTTTACCACTACATTTATCGTTTTTTAAAGAGAACGTTTTGTTTGGCATCGCAAGGTAAAAAGTCCGGTCTTGTCAGTATTGTACGCATTTTTGGGTGAATACTCCTTCAATATTACATTTTTGCTTTCCAAGCTTCAACAGTACTCCCAAATTCAGTTGTTCAGTTGTTATTGAGATACAGCCTCTTTTTAATTATTTAAAATTCCGAATAACAAAAAATAAAGTATAAATGAATTTTTAAGTTATTCGCAGGTCTCAAAATTTTTATTTAATCTTACTTATTTACAAAAAAATTCATTTATACTTTATTTTTTGTTATTCGGAATTTTTCATAATGAAAAGGAGGCCGTACCTCGATAACAACTGAAGATTCAGTGTCGATTTTTTTGGAAACGGTTGACCGAATCGACATCTTTTAAGTATACTTTTTTGAGCACATCACGTCAAGGAATGAAAATCTTCGAACAACACTCCAGTATAGCGAGGGGCAAAAAAGTTATGAACATTTTAATGTACGCGAAGTGTGCTGAAAAACTGCTGAATACCAAATTTCGTTGAAATCGTGCTTTTATTAAGGGAAATATTACCAAAAAACTTTTCAAAAATTATAACTTTGACACTCTGTACTCTGTAACTTTTTTTGCGTGCACATTTGTACTGAGATTCAATCGAGTTATTTTTAACCCCGGAATATGTGGTTTAATTTATGACCTCCATATTTGTTACACGCTGTATTACTTATACTTTTTTTATAAGTGGATATAACAGCAATGTTACCATTCGTGTTACGCTTCAACACGTAGGGATAATTACAACGTAATATGCAAAATGCCAACAGATGGAACAGCATATACTGTCTCTGATGGTTTCTAACGAAAATGAAATATCCAGGGTATTATTCAGTTTGCGATGTTGTATTTATAATTGAATGATAATTTTTTGTTAATGATCAGCGTAGTTTTTGAATTACGTACTTTTGCTTACATCTAGTGGCAGTTTATATCCTACGTTATAAATTTCATCCATGAGAAGTTAGCAATAACTTTCAGCAATAGATTCCAGCGCTACTATTTCTTTATTGTTTATTTATCTTCAAGCGGCCGAAAATGTTGACTTTCTGTATCTCTATAGGAACCGTTGAAGTGACTGTTTTTTTATAGCCGTAGTTGAAGTACTTCAAATCCTAGGGGTTGAAATATCCATGGTCGACTTGACTAAGTCAAATTTAACGCTCATTGAAATTTTTATAATTGAAATATCTAATAAAAATGATGAATAACGATTTTATTAACCAATCTTACTTAACGGCAACCCCTATAGTGTTTAACACGAGCCGCCAATGTTCACGTGCATGACATTTCCACTTCCCAACTCTCATTGTCAAAACGAAACGCATCGCATGTAGCAAAGCAAAAGCGCCGTAAGTACAAAGATTCAACTAATTATTGTCCAGTTAGAAAATAAAATAGTACCAGGGTTGCCTTTTAAGTGTCGGGAATGAAGAAAAGTGTAAGAGGTATAATAACGCATTTTTTTTATTGTTTTTCAAAGTACTCTCCGCGATAGTCAATGCACCTTTGCATTCGATGGAACCAGTCGTTATAGCATTTATGCCATTCCGAAGTAGGTGTAGTCAAAATCGCTGTTTTGTAGGCATCCACCGCTTCTTCAGACGTCTGGAACCGCTTTCCTCGTAGCATATTCTTGATTCTTGGGAATGTAAAAAAAACATTGGGGCTTAGGTCCGGGCTGTATGGAGGATGATCAAAAACTTCGACATTTTGCTGTTCCAAAAACGACTTTGTGGCTCGAGCGGTGTGCGAGCTTGCATTGTCTTGATGGAGCATAATGCGTCGATTTGGGTTATCTTTTCGGAGCTCGGCGATCACTTCAGACAAGCAAATGGTCGTATACCATTGAGCATTAACTGTTCTTTAATTTTCAAGAGCAATCGTTGCTACATGCCCTGATTTGTTAACAAACGATGCAACCATTTTCTTGGCAACGTTGCGAGAGCGAACAACTTTTGCCGGTTTCAGTTCACATTGGAAGACCCATACTGCAGATTGGCGTTTCGATTCAGGCTCATAGCTAAAGATCCATGATTCATCACCACTTACGATGTCGTAAACGTGTTTTGATGCTCCTGAGTTGAATCGTTGTAGAGTTTTTCGACATCAATTGACTCGAGCAGCTTTCTGTTCTTCTGTGAGGAATGATGCCTGAATCTTACGGTATGTCACATGACGATCTTCCAGAACCATGTTGCGAACAGCTTCCACGTTTTCTTGAGTGACGGCGGTTTTGGTCGCCCTTCACGCGGTTCGTCACTGAGGTTAGAGCGTCCTCGCTGAAACTCTGCATACCAGCGATAAATGGTTGTCTTTGATGGTGCTTCTTCGCCAAAAACAGCAACAAGTTCTGCGACGCATTCTTGCTGGGTGAGGTTTCGTTGAAAGTTATAAAAAATAATCCTGCGGTATTGTTCCGGACTTAATTTCATCTCGTACAGCGACTTGGGAACTTTAACACGCCACGGTTTAAAACTATCAGGCCGATCTAAATGATATTTTGACATTGACATTGACAAATACCAACAGTTGTTTATAAACAGTTTTTCTGGTTGCTAGGTGATAAGGAACGTTCTATTCCCGACACTTAAAAGGCAACCCTCGTATATATCATTCAGAGTAGAAGATCTTTTTGAGCTTCGCCCAGTTGCCAGCTTCGACTGGCATCCCGTCTATCAATCCTCTGGGTCACCACAAAAAGACCTACTTACTCTTAATGATATAATCTACTATTATTTAAAAAATAAACTAGAGATGTCCACTTCCCATTTTTTTTGCAAATCAATTTAGAATTTATTGTAGAATACATTGCATTAAACAAATTTGTAAATTGTTATCGAGGTAACCAACAGAAAAACACCAAAAACTGCACCAAAACTTGACTCGGACACGTGTTTCAACAGCTAAGCTGTTATCCTCAGCGATACTCGGTGCAGTTTTTGGTGTTTTTCTGTTGGTTAAATAGACGCCGCAGTTGGTGTTCCTTTCCTTTGTTATCGAGGTCTTTGTCAAAATTAAAAAAAAAATGGGTGTATGTGCCCGCAATGCTGTTTCTTGTATTGTTTATTTATTTAAAAATAAACTAGAGTTATACACATCCTAATTTTTGCAAAACACCTTAGAATTTGTTTTAGAATACATTGCATAAAAAAATTATAAATTTTTATCGAGGTTTTTGTCAAAATTAGAAAACCATCACGTGTTTGAATGTCGTTATTGGTAATTTACAGAGTGTTTTCTAATTGAATGTCAATATTTAAGGAAACTATTTTTGGGTCCATTTTAAGAACAAAACTTCATTTGAACCTAAACTCCTTATGTTTTGAGATACAGGGCGGAAGAATTTTAATGAGATGTGACATACATGTACTATGTATCAAGAAGCATTTTTTTGATGTACAACATTTTTTTTTTATTTCCACCAGTGGCGTTCGTACGGATTTTAACCTGACTATTTTGGCAGACATTGATGGCAGAATTGAAATAAAAATTGTTTTTCAAATCCTCAATCATTTCTAAGCAAATTCGATTCCTTGTTTTTTTTTTAAATTCATGCTTAAAAAATAGAAACCGCTTGTCTGCATGATCATAACCATATCTTTAATACCACCGTGCAGAAAAACAGAGTTTATGTTTTTAGGTGAAAACCGTGCATCGTATTGAAAAAAATCAAAGAATCAAATTTGCTTAGAAATGGTTAGGGATTTCAAAAATAATTTTTCTTTTGAGAGAAATTAGTCTGTCAAAATTGGCAGGTCAAATGGTTGTTTCGTTTAAATATTTAATGAAATTTGGCATAATACCGGGAGATCATTTAATAAAAAAACTACTTTCAATTCTCAATTTAATTATATTTGTTTCCATTATCTTTACAATTCCTACCTACTGAAGTTAGGTACACAACCTGTTAATTATATATAACTTGATTTAAGGTTAATTTAAAATTACAAATTATAAAAATTTTATTAAATAGAACTTGTGAGGATACATAACATACAAAGTTTAATTATAACATTATATGATATGCTCATTATGACCACCGTTATTATTTACACAAACATTAATTCTTTTCTTCATATTCCCAAAAACATTTTGTAACTGCTACTGAGTTATGTTATGTACAGCATCGGTAATTGCATCCTTTAATTCATCCAGAGTATGAATTACAGGGTGGGCAAATTTCGACGTTTATATAGGCTATCTCAGTAACCATAAGTGATAGAAAAAAATGGACGTTGGTGTCTCGATCTGTTTTTTCTAGATAAACTTATTGGTGAAAACTAGAATCGGCTATCGTCTTTTGTTTTCGAGTTACAGCCAGAAGATCGATTTTTCTATATTTTGAAAAGTGTCTATAACCTAGTTGTTTATTAAGTGGGAAATATTTATATTTAGAAAGATATCAGTTTAATAAATTAGGAATTAGGTAGGTGATGGAGAAGTTCATGGGAGGGGAGTGTAGAAGCAGAATGAGCTTCTACCTCCCCCGGTAGGGGCCGAGGAAAAGTCCGACAAAAATGTATTTTTAAGTAACAGTGGTCGGTAATCTTGTTGTTCTTGTTCCATGTCTCTACTCCTGAAAAGATCCCCAACCCTTTCGTCTAGACGAAAGCTGTGTATGATAAATTTGGAAGTTTCTCAGTTGTGCCCTAAATAGGTGAGCAAAGCACCTTTACTGTTTATGATTCATTACATCCTGATCATTAAAAGTTGTCCTTTGAGAACCATAAATAAATAATTAATTTATAAAAAAGCAAATCTCACATACGGTAGATAACCATAACTACATTAGCACGGAGTATTTGCAAAACAAATCATACAAAGACTTAAATTTTATACTTCTGACGGAAACGTGGTTGCATCTTTCTCAGTGTGACATGAACTTGAACCGTATACAAAATTTTATATTATCCAGCCAATACTCGAGATCTACATGCAAAGGCGGTGGCGTGGGAATATGGAAAAAAGACGGCTTAAATGTGAAACAAATAAATCTCAATCAGTTTTGTATTGACAAGCATGCTGAAATATGTGGTGTATATTGGTATCAGACAGCAAAAAATGTGTATTAATTCTTTGTTGTTACAGATCTCCGTTGGGTGACCTTGAAAAATTTCTAAATGTTCTTAACAAAATACTAGTATCATTGTATAAACCTCAACTTAATATTATTGTTGGAGGTGACTTCAATGTTGATCCAGTAAAAAATGTTCAAGAGTACGCAGAACTAGGTAACTTATTGCTTACGTTTAATTTAAAAACATTGTTGAAAAACCTACTAGATTGGATAGCGTACTTGACCATATTTATGTTTCAGAACCGAAATTGTGTCAGTATATTGTTATTGACAATTGCGTTTCAGATCATAGATCTATCTTCTTACAAAATAATTTAAATGAATCTGGTTCTAATAAAGTTTCTATGCTTAAAAGAACTTTTCAATCAGATGCCATAAGTAAGTTCGAATAAGTTTGAGAGACACAAACTGGGACATGATATATAAGAACAATGACTTAGATATGGCGTTCAACGAATTTTATAACACGTTTCTTAGTCTATTTGACCAATATTTTCCATTAAAAGTAGTAAAGTTTAAAAACAGCCCAAAAATGGGTTAACAGCAACATAATTCATTCTAGTAACCATTTGAAAGATTTGTTTGTACTAAAAATAAATTTCCTGAATTATCTAACTCATATAATATTTCAAAAGTAACCACTTAAATTTATTAAAAATACTAAGCACCAATATTATCAAAGGCTGATTATTAATTCGGATAACTTATCAAAATCTATGTGGAAAACGGTTAATTCTATTACTAACAAAAGCGCACAAATAAAGAGAACATAACTCTTAGCATTGAAGAAAAAATATATAACAATCCTAATGAGATTGCTGAATGTTTTAATAATTATTTCTGCGGAATTGCATCTTTAATTTTAAAAGATAATGCAACGCAAAGTAAAAATAGTTTAACTAATAATTTTACAAAAATATAATTAATCAGTCTATCGCTTTATTCCCAATAGATAAAAATGAAATCTTAAATATAATGAAAAACAAGATCAAAAATAAATACTCGTCTGGTCCTGATGATGTGCCGGCATTTCTAATAAGAAAATTCATGATGTCATAGTTGATCCTTTATTATACTTAATAAATCTTTCATTCCAAGTAGGCATATTCCCAAATGCGTTAACAATAAGCAACATAGTGCCTTTACACAAAAATAGCGATCCACAAGATATATCTAACTACCGACCGATTACCATGACCTCAGTATTTGCAAAATTTTTGAATATTGTTTTTTAAGTAGACTGCAGTCATTCATAAAAAAATACAATATTTTGTCAACAAATCAATTTGGTTTTCAACCTAAAAAATCAACAATTGATGCTTTGTACTGCTTTTATGATAAGTTAATGCAATTTTTAGAACTTGGAGAGTGCCCGGTAGGAGTTTTTTGTGACCTGAGCAAAGCATTTGACTGTGTAGAGCATGACAATCTATTATGTAAACTTGAATATCATGGCATCAGAGGAGTTGCTTTAAACTGGGTTGAAACTTACTTAAAAAATCGATACCAATTTGTTACGGTGAGTCACCATTCACATGAAAAATACTACTTTGGCAAATCTCAAATGATAAAAGTTAAAAGCGGAGTTCCTCAGGGATCTGTGTTAGGGCCTGTTCTGTTTCTTTTCTATATAAACGAAATTAACAATGCAGTATCTCAAAATATATTATGTACTCTTTACGCAGATGACACTTCTCTATTAATCTCACATAGAGACAACGACACGTTAAAAATCTCTGTAATAACAACCTAGAATCAATATCGTCATGGTTTAATAACAATTCTCTTTCTTTGAATACCAATAAAACAGGCTACATAAGATTTCATACTTCTCAAAACAAAAGAAATATGGATCTAAGTTTAAAAATTAGCAACAACAACGTCCTAAGGCAAAATTACATGAATTTTTTAGGTCTTAAAATTGATGAAAATGTCAATTGGAAAGTACATTGTTCAGAGTTAATAAAAAAATTAAATTCAATGACGTATCTTTTAGAAACTTAAAAACTGTTTTAACGTTTGAACAACTTATGGCATCATACCAGTCTTTAGTGGTACCACACATTAGATATGCTATTGGATTCTGGGGTTTATCAACAATGGCTGATAAAGTTTTTAAATGCCAAAAAAAATTAGTGCGGATAATTGGGAGCTTACCTTACACGTACTCTTGTAGAGAGTTTTTTAAGCAACAAAACATTTTAACACTTGCAAGCCTACTAATTTTTGAGTTGTGTAAATACATTTATCTTAATTCTACAACATACATAAAAAATAATGAAATTCACAAACATAATTTAAGAAATAATAATCTTTTTAGATTACCCTCTTGCAAGTTAGAAGCAACAAAAAGGTCACCCAAAGTTATAGGGAGAAAAATATTTAATAAATTACCTGATCACATTAAGAAGTCTGATACCTATGTAATATTTAAAAGTAAACTTTCTACTTTTCTGGTTAATGGCTGTTTTATAATGTTAACGAGTTCTGGTCAATAGATTTGTAGTACTTATTTGTAATTTTAATATTTAATTTATTTATGACGTGTCCTATACAAATATGTTTTTGCCTGTGGAAATAAACGAGAAATTAAAAAAATCTCTAAATATTTTTTAATTTGTGGTTAAAACTGTTGTTCGTCCAGTTTTTTTCTCTGCCAACGCCGACTGTATTTCTAAATTTTCCAACGACTCGTCTCACATGTCTGTAAGGTTGTTAAGATTAAATTTCTGATTAGGAAATTGGTTGACAACTTCATCGGTACACAATGCAACAGAATACGTCCACTCTGCATCACGGTTGCATTGACCGTTTTGAAAGTAAGTTTCCAAAATAAATTGGGTTTCTTCTAACGAATAAGGCATTGCTCAGTAACCTATAAATTTTAATTTAATTAAGAACGGTAACATTTTATCAATATTGTCGACTTACCTTTTACAAACACGTTCAAAACAATGTAGTCTTAAGAACTAATAAAAACACAAAAGTAGAAAGAAGTAAATTCGCTAAGCAGTAAACAGACAAATAGACATTTACATTAATTTGACATTTACTTTTAACTTCAATGACAGACTAAACATTTGATATCAACGGCGGAAAGTAGTATCGCACGGACATCATTTAATGATCGCAGTGTACATGTGCTATGTATCAAGGGGCATTTTTTTTAATGTACTACATTTTTTTTATTTCCACCAGTGACGTTTGTACGAATTTTGACCTGCCAAATTTGGCAGATATTGATGGTACGCCACTGATTTCTCTTAAAATAAAAATTATTTTTGAAATTCTTAATCATTTCTAAGCAAATTTGATCTTTGATTTTTTCAATCCGATGCACGGTTTTCTCTTAAAAAAATATAAACCGTTTCTCTCTGCATGATCATAACAATATCGTGAATATGACAATATCACCACGCAGAGAAATAGATTTTATTTTTTTAGGTGAAAAATCAAGGGATCAAATTTGCTTAGAAATGATTGGGGATATGGTATATTAAAAAATGCCCCCTTAATACATAGTACATGTATGTCAATTTCCTTAAAATATCTAAAATTGTATTACATATATTAATAATAAATGATTTATTTTTGAAAACTTTACCACCCTGTACCTCAAAAGTTAAGACGTTTAGGACATACGTTCATATGAAGTTTTCTTCTTAAAATGTACCCAAAAATTGCTCCCTTAAATATTCACACCATGTATGCATATTTCATTACAAATTAAAGCCGTCTTGTTTTTAAGCTTAATGAAATACAGTTTAATGTAGATTTAAAAGCAACACTAGAGAATCGACAAAATATTATGTCAAAAGCCCGCTTATAATCTAGTAGATCTGAAATCTATTGCCAAAGATATTGTTAACTTCTCATGGGGTTAATTTTTATGGATAGTGCAGATTCCTGAAGGCGACCTTTCCTACATATCTACTTAATTCCATATTAATTGATGCATTTCAAGTTCTCCATTTCATATTCCGTCTTTTTAGTTCCATTTCTTTTCTGTTTATTTCTTGAACCTTGCCTCCGTTATCTCCTTTAATTCTATCTTTATCTTTTCAAATTAATTTTTGTTTTAGTTCTAGTTATTTTTCAAAACTGCTACTAGGTGGTTTTTGTGATCTTTCAGCAACTGATCTTTTAAAAGTGACACATTTCTCTTTCTCACTACAAATTTATATTTCGTTCGTTTATTTATTAACTGTTTCCGTTCTATTTGTACTTCTTTGTCTTCATTTATCCTCAGTTTATTATTATCTCTACTTAAAAAAAAAATATTTTAATTAATATTGTTAATTCAGTTTAATATCATGTTCTTCGGAATTTTTCTATTTATCAAATTCGACTTCTATAATACACAAAACTATTTCTATTTTTTTGATGTTTTCTTTTTTCTTCCTCTATCTTATTACCACTACATTTTCCTTCTGATTTCTCTTTTTAGAAATTTAATCCTCTTTCCTAATTTACTTACTTTGTATTTCCGCTACCCATTTTCTTGTTTCATTTCTTCTACGTCGTATGTGAAAGATGTCGGTGTAGTTTTTTTATATTTCGCAAAGTTTCAACCTAAAAGGTGAAAAATGAGTGCACTCTGTATGTCACAATATCTGATTTAACTTGAAGATAAGAGGTCAATAAAATAGCTAATAAATTCTATTATACACAAACTGAAGGTTTTATGTTTGTTGTATTGTTTATCTATTTTGTTTTATTGTTTTCATTATAATGTTTACCTATCTACCATTAAAGTTTAATTTATTTTTATTAATTTCCATTAATCGAATTTCATAAACCTTTCTTCTATTTCGGACAACTCACCTTTTTTATTTTTGTGTTATCATGATTTTTCATTTATTTTCTTCAAATTTCTTGTATACAGAGCCTTCCAAGTAAGACGAGCTATTCCGAATAATTTCTTTACTATTTTGTTTTGAGCAAAATCTAAAAACGGACAATTTTTGTTTTTAGGGGAACATCTTTCAATGTCAAGTTTGACCTTAAAACGTCAACACCCTGTCCTCGACACCCCAATCACAAAAAATTTAAATGGCAAAAGGGGTTAAGTCATTTTGTAAGTCTTTTTATTCTTTTATCATTATCTAACATTTTTAGTAAACAATTCAAAAATTAAATAATCAATAAAATTAAATTTTTAAAGTATCTTCATCAACTTCCATACATATATTACTCAAATTAATTCAAAATTTTCACCCTATTAGACGCCAAGAATGGGAGACGTAATACTTTGCGGCAGCCATTAATTTAACACATATAGAGTGAAAATAAAATTATTTAATTTCAAGTGATAACGTCAACATTATTTATTATAGCTTGATTATTTTCGAATATAGAGGTACTCACTTACGTTGAAAAGGCAGCGCCGAAACGACCGCACCGAAATGACTGCGCCGAAACATCCGGATACGCCAAAAATGCTGTAAATTAACCCTCTTCGAAGTTATTTTTGCTTCAAAAAAATTTTTATTAATTAACTTTTGTTTTACCAGGTCGTTCATTAAAATTATAAATCTCTTTCAGTTTTGATCATGACAGTATAATACGGGAAATTATTTTTATAAAGCTCTTGCATTGCATGCGATTCTTAATATCATGAGTGTTCAGTACGTAATTTTTAATTATTTTAGACATTTTTCTAAAAATTTGATGTGTAATTAATTAATCTTTGTAATATAGGTAAAATTAGAAATTGTTTCGAGTAAATTCAAGAAGGTAACTTTTTTTGCTTGAGCTTATATTTTGTGTATTGATTTATAGGGGTTTCATGCTATAAAATAAAATGTAGTTTTACGAATCGTGCAATGATCTTAATGACGGTTACATGAAATATAGGTATGTGAAAATTGTATTGCTCTGATAGCACTCGTTTCTAAAGTTCGAGCTAATAATTTATATTTTGTTGTATATATGTGTGGGGTAGTCAATTATAATGCAATTAAAGAGATAAATTTTTAACTGAATATGCAAATAAAAGGTCATTCGTTTCTGCTCTAATATACACAAAGCTATAATTTATAGAATAATCCTGAAAAGAGACAACGCACGCATATATCCGTATTTCTAACATTATTTATATGTTGCAAAGTATTATTGTGTAGTGCACTGACTACTAACTGTAATACCCTTTAATAACCAGTAATTACAGTTTATTCCGGGGTATCTGTTAGTTTACGCTACGACGATTACCATCAGCAATTATAACACGTAGTTAAACCTTAGAATATTTAAGTTGCCAACTTTATGGTATGGTAGTGATTAAATTTTAGGCATAAAGGCACGATTCTGTTATTAAACATCACCTTCAAATCGTTTCTATTAACTAATGGGATTATCGGGAGCAGTACACCATGGTACAAAACAACTTACCCAGTAATTGTCAAATTCTGTTTAATCCAACATCTTCATATTATGTTATTTTATTGATAGCCGTTTGTTAGACCTTCTAACTTCAGAGACTAATATAAATAGTGCATGTCAGATAAGAAAAGCTGATTTATTAATGCAATAAGGGAATATTGCCGTGTTGAGTGATGGCCTAAATCGCGAGGTAATTTTCTTATGATAAAACATTTAATAATTTCTCATCTTGGAAGTGAAACTTTTTTAAATAATGTAGAAAAATACTAATGTTTAGTCAAAATTCAAGTCAAGCTCGTGATTATTAAAAAAGTAATTAAATTCTAAATTTCGAATCCTGCAGGAATTTTTCAAAAACAGCATTTTTTATGACACCATCTTATTTTTTGGCATTCTTCACATACGTAGAAAATAACCATTTAAGTAGTACTAACGTACGTTTAAAAAAACAACCTTTACATTTTAATTTACAACTATCGTTCATGTAACTTGTTGTTATGTATAGTCCATTTACTTTTTATTTGAATTACAGATCGGCTGTGTTAGTGATGTTAGATCATTTTGTTGGTATTAGTGAAGTAACTACGATTTTAAAATATTGATTTAAAGTTTTGATTATGTTGGTGACATTGTTATCTTTAATAATATACTCGAAAATACGAAAAATTAAGACATTTATAAAACTTATTGCCAACACTTAGTACTATAGATTTATTATAAATAAATTGAATCGCCGTCCTCACTTACATACGATTTATATCCTGGTTAATTTTATTATAACTTCGTGTAAATAAAAAACATTCTTTATTACATACGACCACTTAAAAAGTTTTAAATAAGCTTTTATGTCGATATTTAGGCAAAATATCAGTGTTTAATAGTTAAACTTATACCCTATATTAGATTCACCTAAAATTTTACGAAACTTTATTTATTAGTCGTAAAGTTAGGCGAAAGTTACACAAACTTTACACAACTTTGTTAAAGTTTACTAAAGACGTGTTGGCTGGTTGCTGAGGGTTATGTTGATCATCGACATTTTGTGTTATTTTTTGGATTTATTGTAATACCTACACATTATTAAATTTAAATTGTTTGTGCTCTAATAATTACCGTACGTTTGAACTTTCCAAATATTTTTAAATTCGATGAGTGAATAATTATTTTAACAAAAGGGTACCAGTAATATACACCTTTGGAAATTGAGTTAATTATTTTGTATTTCTGTAAACATATCAATTAGTCAAAATAATTTCATGAGTTATAATAAAAATAAGAAAAAAATTAACAACAATATCGCTTGCTTTATTCTAGAATAAATAAGCATATGAAAAGTAGGAGATTGTAGGGAAAGTCTTGTATTATTCTTTGATTGTTGCTAATTGCTGTTAAATATCAATAATTTTCATTAACCTACCTTATATTATTACGTGTTAAGTTAAGCTTTATAACAATTGTAATTATAGGCTTTTAAGTCTTATTTGTTTGTTTTTTGCATTCTTACCTTTTTCGGTTATCTCTTAATGTTTGACTTTCATAAGAATGAGTCAATATTAACAGGAAGATACAGAATTGTCAGTTTAAGGTGATCAACATGGAAAGTATTGTTTAATATTGATTTTCTACACTTAATCGTCTAGTATAAATATAACCTCCTACTACTAGCTAAATAAATTAGTGTTAGTTCACTTCAACAATGATGAATGAAAAAATAGGACATTGAGCCCCTCGTTGCAAATTGTGGTTTATAGGTAGATAAAAAAGTTTTAATGATTAGGGTATTAAAAGTTCGAATTGATGTTTATAAATGTGAGTCGTTACCAAGCCGTTAACAATTTCTTATCCAATCGGTGGACTTAAAATTTAGAGTTTAAGAAATCAGAAGGACATTTACCTAACAATCGATTTAACTAGCGCTTATGCAACCTGGCATTAGTCAATAGATATAAATAACACATCAAAAGCGTATTCTGAGAATAATTGTTGGGAATGCTGCAATTCCATTTTTTACGTCAATTTGAAACTGTTTTTGGCAGGTTGGTATTTCATTTTATTAAGATTTCTTTAAGTTATCAATGAAGCAATTAGCCCCCGTTTTAGTATTTCATTATTGGAAATAATGCCAACCACACCATCATCAACTGTTACGTTGTTCTGTGTTTCTGAACCATCCCAACTTCTTATGAGATCTTTCTTTGTTTGACTTGATAAGTTAAAGATGGATCTTATCCCAACGGACATAGTTATGCTGTAACAACAATAATACCATCACCGAAATATTATGTGAGTATCTAATTTTCTCCATATGGCTGAACACACGTTTAGCTTAACCCACAGTTGAATCAGATTACAGTTCTGAAAATTAGGAGTCTGTAAACAAACTCTAATTGTGAACCACATAACTATTTCAAAATGCATATCACCAAGAAAAATAATATAATTACTTTTAATATAATCTGTATACTCTAAAAGTCCTTCTAGGTGGAGGTGGGATATACAAACAACTCAGTAGGTTGTAATTGCGACGTTTCGCCCACCGTTGATAGTCACTTTAAAATTAAAATTCATCAATGGATGATGGTGACTATCAACTCGTTTTTGTAGACAACCTTGATAAAGCCTGCACAACGGTGGGCGAAACGTCGGCAATTACAACCTACTTATTTGTTTGTACATCCCACTTCCACCTAGAAGGACTCTTAGAGTATACAGATTATTAAACAAATTTTAGAGCAGGGGTGGCCGGGTGGGCAATCTTTTTTTTGATTTTGTAAAATTCATTTTTGAAAAAAATTGTTCACAAGAATGAGTACTGCCAAAGAGAGACATTATTTTACATATAAAATTAATTAGATTTGGATATTTATCTTTGGAAATATATTTTTTGTAAAAATCTTACAAAGATACCTCGCGAAACTGACTTTTCAGAACATGATCTGCCTGGAGTTAAAGTAATTCCATTTGAAACGACATTTCTACTTGCTCCACGTCCACTCCAAAAGGTGTCATAAAGATTTGAAATTGAAGTTCACGTGATCGGAAATCCTCAAATCTGGATGTAAATTCTGTATTTAAAGAAGATATTTCCTGTGCAAATACATTCTTGTCGAAATTTTTATGGACTGCTAAAGTAGGAAATGATATGTATTTTCTGTACAAATCTGATTTTCTGTTCTGGTTTTTGCATATTCGTATTTAGTTTGTTCAAGTAGCTGGTGATATCAACCAAAAATGCCAAATCAGATAACCACTCGTCATTTCTCAAACGCTCGACTAGTATGGATTTGCCTTTCATATCCATAAAAGTTTGCACTTCTTCTCTTAATTGATAAAATCTTTTCAACATTTTGCCCTTACTGAGCCAGCGAATTTTTCAATAAAAGACGAGATTTCCATATTCCTATTCTAAGTCCTGCAGGAACTGCTGAAACTTCCGGTGATTCAAACCTCTCAATTTAATGAAATTTACACACGAAACAACTGTCTCCATTACGTGTGTCAGTTTTAATGATTTAGCACACAGGTTTTCTTGATAAATGATACAGTGAAACGCGAACAGATTGTAAATATCAATATTTATTTTTGATAATACTGATTTTATTTTACCACTACTCCTACATTTTTCCCTATCATTGCGGGAGCTCCATCTGTAGTGACATCGCTTAATTTTGCCCAATCCAGTCTAAAATCACTAAAAACTTGAACAATTTCTTCAAAAATATCTTCCCTCCTGTGTAGTATCTTTCATGAGTCGAAGTGCAAGCAGATCTTCTATTATTTCGAAATTATAGTCCACGAATAAAAATAGCTAGTTGCGCTGTATCAGTGTTGTCAGTGCTTTCGTCCAGTGCTATCGAAAATGCTACATATTTTTCCACGACTTCAACAAGCGCTACTTTTATATTTTCTGTCATTACACATATTCGTCTTGTGACTGTTCTTCTGGATAAACTAATTTCTGCGAACTTTTTACTTTTTTCTGGACACATGATGTTTGCCACTTCTACTAAGCACTCTTTCACAAACTTACCTTCTGAGAACGACTTACTAACAACATAACTCGCCAGAACGACATCCTCAGCTTCATCACTACGTTTTAGTAAAACAGCTTGTTGAACGGCTAAACTCTTTTTTAACTTTTCGATTCTATCGCTTCTTAGTTGCCCTGTGAAACTTCCATACTTTTGAAAATGTTTGGTTATGTAATGTCTTTTTAAATTGTACTTTTTTAAAACTGCGACGGCTTCATTACATATTAGACAAATCGGCTTGTGCTTATAAATAACAAATAAATATTCGTGTGTCCATTTCTCCTGGAAGGTGCGACACTCTTTATCAACCTTTCTGCATTTACTACCTGAAGGTGCCGACATATTTTATTTCTAACTAGAATTTTGTTCAACTTCTGTACCTACTTCTTAACTGACTTAACGGAAACTGGTCTGAATTACAGATGCTTCTTCGTATATAGCGGGTGAGCTGAGCATCTCGAATACTCCTGAATTTACTGGCACCGCCTAGTCTAGTCGAGTCCGTAGGTATTGGCGTTCGCAGCGGCCGTATTCATGCAACAGAGACGGTCGGTGTTGGCGCGATGCGGCGGGCCGTATTCATATGCCCGCCACTGTTTTAGAGGAAACTTACCTATTAGTCTAGGACACTGTTCAATTTTTTTCATGCTGAGGCATTTCGGGTAACATTTTGGCAACAATTGTTTTTTTACTAATTCGACCTCGCTGAGTACGAAAATCGCTGTTGCCATGCCGAATTCTGGACCGGAAGTTCAGAATTCAAGATGGCGGACCCTAAAATTGAATTATTTAAAATATCTCCTCCCGTTTAAAATATATCGATTTTTTGGTTCATATAAAAGTTCTTCTACATAAAATTATCTTTCCAACGAGCCCTATTACAATATGGTACGACTACCCGAAGTGGTTAAATTTTAATTTTATCCGGTAGACACATTGTAAAATATTACTAAAAAATAAAAGTTTAGTTTTCCTAAATATATAACAAATAGTTTGTGTTACATAAATCCAAGTAGCATATGAGAGAAAACATAATTAAAAAAAAAAAGAAACGACAAGTGCTTGCGTTACAGGTATATGCCTACCATATATAATTCCTACAATATACTCAGCCTTCAGATAACGCTTTTCTTCTTAAAAGATATTTTTATTTTTTTGAGGTAGTGCTACGCGAGTTACTACATTCACCACTGCAGGCGCACATTCTGGTACACACTTCTTTTTCGTTCAGGCATTTACACCATTGCCGTTTTGCACAACCAGCCTTGCAACCACAAAGAACAATATACATGGAAGTCTTTGTAATGTGTTCAATTGTTGACAGCACAGGTGTGAGTTCATCTACTGTCTCCTCCCATCCGCATGTCGTAGATGAAGGCAATAGAGGGTCAGCCTTATCCGCATTTTCTCACAGTGCTGCCTGCCAGTGACTGAGTTTATAGTGATGGAGAAGTGCATTGCTTGTTGGCGGCAAGGTTTTCGGATTCTTTGCGGACCCAAAAAGAGCATGTCTTGCATCATCAGTAGTTTCAATTGACTCTCTTACCTAAATTACACAAAAAATGATTCACATTTTAATCATAAAAGTAATTTTTGGCCTTGTAAAATCGAGTGACAAACTTTTCGGCTTTTGCAATTGCAGTGTCTGATAATGGAACGGTTCCGAGAGTTGACAATAGTTCAGGATATTTTTGAAACACCTTCAGTGCTGTGCGCTTCGTTACCGTAACAAAATACGAGGTAACATCACAGCCAGTCAGTGCATGAAAGGCCATTATTCCGTTCTTTTCGTTTGATGACATTTTGGCGCCAAGTTTGTGGACAGGAATGTACTTCCTTCTTTTCGAGGTACCACACATGAGCCAAACCTTCGAGGCAATAATTCCTAATTAGCACGGTGTTGAGAGTATCCCACTCATGGGCTGGATTCAATATAAGAGGCATGTAACCAACTTCACTAATCCGGACAACTTGGGGGGACATCAGTTTGTTGACTTCTGTCCATCCAATTTTCTTCTCCTCGAAATGACGAGTTAAAATGAAGGCCACATCACTTGCTGCAGAATTCGTTACATAATTTGGAGGATTTGTTTCATGGCACTGGTACCACTCAAGAGCAACATTGGTTTTGAAAACAGATTCCACGTGGGACTTTAAACCATACGCCCGGATAAGATCATTGACAACAGAAAGTACTTCTAATCTTGTTTTCTTGGACATCTCTATATCCGCAAGAACTGTATTAATTGGTGCCCCCCTCGTTGGAACGCCACCATTTGGGTTGCGTGAAAAGAATTTTTTCCATCAAGTGTGTCTATACTCAGTATACTATTGGCGCGGAGTAATAAACCTGTCAGAATTATCGAATCTCCTGTATTGCAGTGGCGTAGGTACCTGATACGTTTGGAAAATCATATTTTTAGTAGATAAATATATTATAATAGTAAAATCTACCTTGATATGAATTATTATGTGGTTATATGTGATTTATTTTATTTGTATAGTAGATCACATTACAAATTTTACTTCTTACATATTATATACCATTATTTTTAAGAAAATGCCAACAGTTAATTGTAACGACATGTGTGCGTTTAACGTGCATATCGCTATCTAAGCAACAGCTTTAATGCTTTAAACGCACGTGTGTCGATAAGGCCAAGTAAAAACTTGTACAGAAGCATAACACGCAACGAAAGAACACCTGATGCCGCATTTCGCTCTTATTATGAGCTCATCAGAGGTGTATACTTAAGTGCGGTATACAACTGTACAAGACGGCGGTTGGTCTTTTAAACTCTCGTGGAGCAATGAACATAACCTCTGATGAGCTCATAATAAGAGCGAAATGCGGCATCAGGTGTTCTTTCGTTGCGTGTTATGCTTCTGTACAAGTTTTTACTTGGCCTTATCGACACACGTGCGTTTCAAGCATTAAAGCTGTTGCTTAGATAGCGATATGCACGTTAAACGCACACATGTCGTTACAATTAACTGTTGGCATTTTTCTTAGTTTATACTAATCATACGTGTCAATCCTTTTACACGAGATGTCGTAAGACACACATTTTGCTTACCATTATTTTTGTATCTTGGTATAATACCCACATCTACGGCTATGATTCTCGTTTCGTCAGTACCTGGGCTGATGGCAACGTATTTACATAGGTTAAACTATTGTTCTCAGACCCTAGATGGGTCGATATGCTGCAAGAGCGGGACAATGATCGTATTTTGGTTAGAATTTATTGGTTTTTACTTAACCGTAGAAGTACCGCTTTCACAAGAAAATAAAGAATTATTTCAAGCAATTATGATTTATTACTCCGCGCCAATAGTATACAGACTATATCTGGATATCAATATTATCTGCTGTGATGTGAACTAATGATGATTCTGCTCCATCCAAACTTTCCAGATTAGGAGGTGTAACTACTCCTGTTGCGGTATCCAAAAATTGCAGCGTAAGCATTGCCAGCTATGCATCTATTTGTAAGACTTGACGGTAGTTCAGGCAATGTCCAGCTTTATGAAACACTGTCACAAGTTTTCGGGATCGTGTAGTTTGATGCAAGGCCATAGCAAGAGCAATGTGCTTTGGCGTGTATTTTTATAACAGAAGCTTTGTTTCATTCATTACTGCAATCACAATATGTGCAGTGTATTCAGGACGTCCACCATTGATTCTCAAAGTAAACAAACTTCAAATAGCAACAAGTCATTTTTAAATGGACCATACTAAATATTGTTTTCAGATTGATTTAAAAATTTTTTTGTGAACGATTGATATAAGCATTACCTACACCCATCTCATACGGTTTACAAGTTATTACGAATTTTTATAAAATTTATATTTAATTTGGTAATATCTAGCTAACTATGGAAAAAATATAAGTATGCATTGGTAGTAAGGTATTTAATTGTAGTAAGTCAAAATCTAGGTAGCGGTGCAAGACAAAAATTGAAAAATGTTTAACGGTAGGAACAATGTATTGCATGTAGGTTACAAATAATAAAATTAATTTTTAATTAGTTAATATCTACAAAAGACTTAGTTATTAAATTGTTCAAAATGACGTCCATTTTCTCTCGAACAAAGATGAAGTCTTCGTAACACTTCTTGTGTAGTAGCTCTTCGAATTTCACTTCTAGGAATTCTTCTAACTGCCGAATTTATTCGATCTACCAGCTCTTCACGATTACTTACGGAGTTGCTTTGAATTTACCCCAAAAGTAAAAATCGCAAGGAGTAAGATCTGGTGATCTTGGAGGCCAACGTAAAGGACCGTAACGACCCATCCACCTATTATCAAACATATTGGTTAGTTCTTGAGTTACAGCATGTGTACTATGGGCCGGAGCTCCGTCCATTTAGTACCAACATGTCAAATATGTTTGAAGTGGAAGATCCTCAATAAAATTCACAACAAGGTTTTTTAAAATATTTAAATATTGAGGTCCGTTTAAATGTTTATCGTAAAGAAAATATCGAATTTGATTGTCCATCAATGAAACAAACATGTTGATACTAAACCGAGTTTGGAAATCCCCTTCTCTAAGAGCATGAGGGTTTCGTCGACTCCAAAAATGAGAATTATGGCGATTAAATACACCTTCTTTAGAAAATTTGGATTCGTCTGTCCATATAATATTCGTTAAAAACATAGGATTGTTTTGTACTAGTCAATAGCTCCATACAAAAAACATTTCTATTTCTAAAATCTTTGGCGTGAACACCTTGGACAGTAACAAATTTGTAATCGTGCATTTTTCCGACCTCAAAATTCTTTGAGCAGACATACGTGAAACACCAATTTCAGCTTCTGCATTTCTTATGGACCTATGAGGATTTGCTTCAAAACAGGCCAGAACATTAATTTGATTAATTTCGCTTTGAATAACACGTTTATTAGTTGTACGTGGTGCTTTAATAGATCCGTATTGCAACATATTTGATTCTAATTTTCGAAACTTTTTTCCATTTATTTTTGGTAAATTTGGATACCTTTCATTAAAAATGCGACATGTTCTGCTGATTATTCTTTCACACTCACCATGGATATAAAACAAATTTACTATATCACTATTAGAGTAATTATAAGCCATTTTACAGGAATTAAAATATTACCAATAATGCATTGTACCTCCTACTGTTAAGATTTGGTCTTACAACGCTACCTAGATTTTGACTTACTACAAATAAATATCTTGCTACCAATACCTATTTATATTTTTTCCATAGTTAGCTAGATATTACCAAATTAAATATAAATTTTATAAAAATTCGTAATAAGTTGTAAACCGTATGAAATAGGTATAGGTAATGCTTATATCAATCGATCACAAAAAATTTTTTAAATCACCCTGTAAACAATATTTAGTATGGTCCATTAAAAAAAAATTACTTGTTGCTATTTAAAGTTTGTTTACTTTGAGAATCAATGGTGGACGTCCTGAATACACTGCACATATTGTGATTGCAGTAATGAATGAAACAAAGCTTCTGTTATAAGGAAACCAAATCTAATTTTTTTGCCTTAATAAAGTTCAAAAAATATGAATCTTTAAAAATATTCTACAAACCAATATTTTTAAAAATTTAACGATATTTCAAAAACTATGAGAAGTAGATATTACAAACCTTAATAAAACTTGTTTCAAATTAGGAACTAAATACAAAAATATTATAAAAACATATCATTCAATTTAAGATAAAGAAGTTGATGTCGACTTCCTGTACAACCGGAAGTGCAATATAAGCGAAAATATTTTACAATTAAAGATCAGTATAAATAATATATAACCACAAATTTTCAAAATTTAAAGACGTTTAGTTCTTCATAAACGTCTAATAGGCCACTTTGTTTGGGACACCCTGTATATATACATTTAATATGTTCAACAACTTTGAGGTAGCAGTTCTACAATTAATGGTTGGAAGTTTGCAAGTTCACCTCAATTTACTTACTTCATTATATTTTTAAGACCTTCGTCGTCAAATTCTTCTTAAAATTGATAATTTGAAGGTAAGACATTGCGAGCACCAGAAACTACAGTACTCTAAGTGAGTAGATAGAATAGTTCAGAATCTCACACTTCTAAGGCAGTCAGCTCTAAGGATTTTGGAGATGGCAAAAAATCACATATAAACCGACGTGAAAGTAGACAAGCCAAAAGTAAGAAACAGAGTATGGTGAAGAAAGGGAACAATAATTATAGGAAACCAAGAAGAAAGGTATAGAGCAAATAGACAATTACTATCATATTTGGAGCGGAGTTTCTAAACACCAATATGAGAAAAGTGGAGTATCCATATTAATAACAAACAAAATGAGGGTTCTCTCATTTTGAAGAACTAACGGAGGGAAAGTAATTAATGACGATGGAGAGTGCCTAATTACCGAGCTACTTACTGTTTGTAGAGAACACGGGTATATAGTTACGAAAACATTATTCCAACACAGGAATAATATACATGGATATCCCGAGCAAGAAATTTAAGATCGTTTTATAGATTTAACAAACGTTTTGTGCAGAACTTCACATCGTTGCGATATTAACAAACGTGTAAAAAGTATTGAAAGTGTTCGGTGACATAAATAATCTGCTCGAAAAATAAAATAAACAACGTATAGAAAGTGCGTGGTAACTTACAAAATTTTAATAGAAAAAGTGAATTCTAATTCGCCAGAAAAGTGAAAAAAAATGGTGTAAAAATTTTCGGTTTGAAAACCGTTCCACAACTCCCACTCTTATTTATAAAATGTGGAGTAATAATAATGAACAAAACATGAATGGGAATAGGAAATATAAAAGAACACACATTCAAACCTACTGAAACATCAAATGTTTAATGAAGTACATCGTATGAATCATGTAGGTTAGAGTTTACATGCGCAAATCGTCAAGAGTCATGTATTTATAATTCATTTTAGTTAAATAACGTTTCCAATCAAAATATTAACAAGACAGCCGCCTACTTGATAAATTCGACTAAAATTTTAACCTACATGATTCATACGATGTAGACCTTATTTGTTTAGGAAGAATGAAGCTATATGAAATTAATTTTTGAATGATGAAATATTAAACAGGAAAAAATTTACGAAAAAACAAATTTTAGTGGTGGCTTTTTTCTCCCTCTTTAAACTATACGAGAATACCACAAAATATTCATTTAATACTTTTTCGATAGCAAGAAATGTTCAAGGAAAAAATTAAATTGTTTTTTTGCCCAATCTCTAAGGGGCTATAACTAAGCAGGGGTTTCTCATTTAGTTTTCATATAATTTAAACCTATTTTCTATACTGAAATGTCAAAAACATGGAGAATTTCTAAATGTTAAAAATTAATATGTATAATTTTTTACAACAACAATACATTTTATGTACCTACATAAAATTATATTAACAAAAAAGTTTTCCTTAGAAGGAAATGTTCCAATGATACTAATCTAATTTTCTAAACCTAATCTTCTAATCAACAATACTAATGTTTTTATCAACAACCTTTTTTAAGAAAAGAAAGGATTTCAAACAAATAGTCACTACTGCATAGAAAAAATAAATGTTCAAGAGCTGATTCAAGTGACATTCAAAAAAATTTATGTTAACTTTCATATACTCATGATTTACTTATATCAAACTTTTTTTATTATTTTTTTGTAAATCGATTGCATTTGACATGAACCACCCCTAGTTAAAATTAATGCTCGCAATTTAGAAGCTTCCTGTGTGTATACATAGAACAAATTTAACAATTATAGGCATAAAATCAAAGTTTGTTAACACATACAGTTAAAAAAAATGTTACTTTTCAATTTAAATTAACGAGTCTATAAAAAATATATAAATTGTTCGTACATAGTTTGAGTTTTTAATCACTATATGATCAGTTCTCAGAATTCGCATTGAATTCGTTTCCATTGTCGTTCTTCTTTGAATCGCCCTGAGTTCATATTGGGATAATGTCTTTCAGTAAAATCGTGAGTCTTTTTACTATGTTCAAGGTGAAAAAATCTACGTTGTACTAATTATTAATTTAAATTAATTCGTGTCAATGTTCTTACAGGGCGGCGTGTTCCTCACGCATTTTAAGATGAATCCGCGAAGGACGTGACTGTAAAGACTTTGCATACGCCATGCTGTCTCGTGTAATTAACAAACCCGTTAATGTGTTTATACGTAACCATATAACCAGTATAACAGCATAGTTTGTATTTTTATTATCTATTTACTGCACGACATCTAAAGTAAGTACGCTTGATAACTGCTCGAAAAATGTAACTGTTACAGAAATAAACCAGCTTTAATCGAAAAATTATCGATTTAAATTTGTAATGGCAAGTAGAAAATGTTAAATTGATAAAATAAAAAAATACCTGAAACTTATTCCTTTGCGGAAATTGTATGGCTCTGAAATGATAAATGAATTTCGGAAATAATTTTTTATTTTTTAGTATGGTTGTTTATTGCCGCCCAATTACTTTTCTTTTGATTTCTAATATCTTAAACACTTGAAGAAGTACTCGACGACGTCGGTGTTTATAAATTGAAATCAAAAAGTTCGGGGCTAATTAATAAAACTTAAAAAGGTTTAATTTAATATAGAAATTTATTTATTGACTTCTTATCATACTAATGTTTTTGCTGTTAAATTCTGAACTTTTTAATTAATATTTACATTTATTTTAATAATAAATGTACCACCTACCTCTTGTACACATTGTGTCAATTTCAAAACATTGAATATATAATCGAATTTAAGAATATTTATTAAAAAAAAAATGGCATGTTTTATCTCCTACAATAGCAGTAACTGAAACATTTATATTTTTTAGGATATTGGGTACAATATGAAAATTTTACTACCTCATTAACAATATGAGATAAATTGTTTGATTTCCGAACCTATTCTTGTGAATTCTGAAGAAACAATAATGGAGAAAATTAAAAAAATTAATGAAAATGTAGGTGATCCATAATTTGTAACTTTCTAGTAGCTCCACAAATTTAATTGAACATTTGTTTGAAAAAAAAACATTTGTTTTACCAGGGGTTATTTTCAAGTCCTTAAAACAAATCAATATTTTTACATTAAAAAATTAGCTGCTAATTAATTACCTCGATTACAATATAATTGCTGCAGTAATTCTGGAGATATTCAATGATTTACCTTGAAAAAACTTAGCAGACCAAGTATCCAAAACAGTGGTGGGTAGAGTTTGATTAAAATGCTTAAGTTGTTCCAAAAATTAAGTGCTATTTAAGTGCTTTATATTCACTATCTCAGAACACTTTTTTTTTTTTTTTTTTTTTTTTTTTTTTTTTTTTTTTTTTTTTTTTTTTTTTTTTTTTTTTTTTTTTTTTTTTTTTTTTTTTTTTTTTTTTTTTTTTTTTTTTTTTGGGGGGGGGGGGGGGGGAAAGGGGGGGGGGGGGGAAGGGGGGGAAGGGGGGGGGGGAGGGGGGGGGGGGGGGGGGGGAGGGAGGGGGGGGGGGGGGAAGGGGGGGAAGAGGGGGGGGAGGGAAAAAAAGGGGGGGAGGAAAAGGGGGGGGGGGGGGGGGGGGGGGAGGGGGGAGAGAAGGGGAGGAGAAGAGGGGGAGGGGGGGGGAGGGGGGGGGGGGGGGGGGGGGGGGGGGGGGGAAAGAAAGGGGAAAAGGGGGGGGGAGGGGGGGGGAAGGGGGGGGGGGAAAGAGGGGGGGGGGGGGGGGGGGGGGGGGGGGGGGGGGGGGGGGGGGGAGAAGGGGGGGGGGGGGAGGGGGGGGGGGGGGGGGGGGGGGGGGGGGGGGGGGGGGGGGGGGGGGGGGGGGGGGGGGGGGGGGGGGGGGGGGGGAGGGGGGGGGGGGGAGGGGGGGGGGGGGGGGGGGGGGGGGGGGGGGGGGGGGAGGGGGGGGGGGGGGGGAGGGGGGGGGGGGGGGGGGGGGGGGGGGGGGGGGGGGGGGGGGGGGGGGGGGGGGGGGGGGGGGGGGGGGGGGGGGGGGGGGGGGGGGGGGGGGGGGGGGGGGGGGGGGGGGAGGGGGGGGGGGGGGGGGGGGGGGGGGGGGGGGGGGGGGGGGGGGGGGGGGGGGGGGGGGGGGGGGGGGGGGGGGGGGGGGGGGGGGGGGGGGGGGGGGGGGGGGGGGGGGGGGGGGGGGGGGGGGGGGGGGGGGGGGGGGGGGGGGGGGGGGGGGGGGGGGGGGGGGGGGGGGGGGGGGGGGGGGGGGGGGGGGGGGGGGGGGGGGGGGGGGGGGGGGGGGGGGGGGGGGGGGGGGGGGGGGGGGGGGGGGGGGGGGGGGGGGGGGGGGGGGGGGGGGGGGGGGGGGGGGGGGGGGGGGGGGGGGGGGGGGGGGGGGGGGGGGGGGGGGGGGGGGGGGGGGGGGGGGGGGGGGGGGGGGGGGGGGGGGGGGGGGGGGGGGGGGGGGGGGGGGGGGGGGGGGGGGGGGGGGGGGGGGGGGGGGGGGGGGGGGGGGGGGGGGGGGGGGGGGGGGGGGGGAGGGGGGGGGGGGGGGGGGGGGGGGGGGGGGGGGGGAGGGGGGGGGGGGGGGGGGGGGGGGGGGGAGGGGGGGGGGGGGGGGGGGGGGGGGAGGGGGGGGGGGAGGGGGGGGGGGGGGGGGGGGGGGGGGGGGGGAAGGGGGGGGGGGGGGGGGGGGGGGGGGGGGGGGGGGGGGGGGAGGGGGGGGGGGGGGGGGGGGGGGGGGGGGGGGGGGGGGGGGGGGGGGGGGGGGGGGGGGGGGGGGGGGGGGGGGGGGGGGGGGGGGGGGGGGGGGGGGGGGGGGGGGGGGGGGTAAATAGCACTAAAATCACATGATTCTGATTTTAATTTGCCAAGTTTTTAACATTTTGGTAAAAAAAAGTTCCGCATGTCAATGACAAGCAGTGATTGCTTATCTTCTATACCGAATGTCTCAGAACCTTCAAACGTTTCTCGTTCTTATTGTCCGGAAAATTCTTCAGACAAAAGTTTTCGAAATTCGTTAATTTTTTTTTTCAAAATTGTCACATTTGTCAAAATATCTGCAATTCCGAACGAAACAAAATTGTCCTACAATTTTATAGATAGATGAATTGATTTGAAATCAAATGTTTTGATTCCCAAGAGGATTCCTCGTTGTGCACGTATCCAAGTATCTACTAAAGCAACATCTCTTATTCATTCTTGTCCACCCTTAAACACTGTAGAAATATGGGAAGAACTTTTCTTTTTCTCATATAAAGTTCTCTCTATCAAGAAAAACAGTAATTCATCAAACCAACGTTCTGTCTACAAAACAGTGGAAAACGAGATAGGAAATTGAGACAGTGCTATTCGTTTCTTAAATTCTTACTTCTGATAGTTTTCCTGTAGATAACTTTAATTCTCTTTAACAGCTCCGCTTAAAGCATCCTTCTTCACAAATACCTACAGATTTACTGTGATCAGATGAAACCCTGATTGTTTCTGAAGATCAGATCGAGTTTGGAATAATGTCTTTTCTCTTTGGTTCTGCTAGTGGTTTGGACATATCGAAGGTCTGTAAAGTAAATCTGCCGGAGTTGCAGGGCAAAATATTTTATCGAAAATCGTGATGTCTTTTTAACTTGTGTTAAAAATCAAATTCCAGAACTCTTCCCATATCTTTGCTCAACCTTCGAATCTTATATATGATAGTAACCTTATTCAGTCTTGTGTTGGTGTACAGAAACGTAACCCCCTTTATGCTGCTCTTTTGGTCTTCTATTATTAGCCAACTTTCTTCTTTTCTCAATGTTTGGTACTTGGATGATTGCACAATTGGAGGTTCGGTAGTGAGTGTATTCAAAGATTTACAAACCATTTTAGATGAGTTTTACCGTTAGGTTTAACGCTCAATTTTTCAAAATGTGAGTTGTATTTTTGTAAAAAATTTAACAAAGTAATTTTTCTTCTTTTGAGACCTGATATTCGTCATGTTGACAATAGTAATTTATTCCTTCTTGGTGCTGCTTTAACTGAAGATGCACAAATGTTTTCCGAATGTTTAGCAAAATTTTCTAAATTATCAGATAATATCCGAAATATTAATCCAGATACGGTTCTCTTTCTATTAAGTCGTTGTTTTTGGATTCCCAAACTTAATTACCTTTTGCGATGAGATGTTTGTGAAGTTTTTGATTGTATAATTCGTAATTACCTAATAGACATTTTTAACACCTGTTTCATTTGGTGGTGTAGGAATCTGTTGTGTCAGTGTCAGTGACAGTGATATCGCCATTTCATCTTTTCTTACCTCTACTCACGCTTCTGCTAATCTCATTAAATTTATCTTTCAAATAACTTTGAGATTATGTATTTAGCTGAGGCATTAGATGTTTGGAAATCACTGTTCCCTACCGAACCTTTACCTGATAAGCCTTTTTTATAACGTGGTTGGGATACTCCACGACACTAGACATAAAGCTATTTTACTTGCAAAGGTGCTTGGTTAAAAGCGCTTCCGTTTTCCCAACTACGAACATTGTTAGATAAACAAACTCTTCAAATTGTCACATCTTTAAGAATTAGAACTAATGTTTGCCAATCACACATTTGTTATTGTGGTTCTAAAGTTGACACTCTCGGTCATCATGGTCTCTTTTGTGACATTACGTGATGGTGATAAACGTCCTGATGATTTGACTTTAATTCTTTGGAGTAAAGGGAAAGTTTTAGTGTGGGATGTCACATGCGTCGATATGGTAGCTGCTTCATTAACCTCTTCCTCTCTTCTCTCCTGTTCTGCTGATAAATCTGCAAAACATAACAAATTCAAAGCAATTAAAGATGATTATTTTTTTTGTGCATTTGCTGTTGAGATTTTTGGCTCTTGTGGTGTTGACAACGAATAATTTTTTCCTCCATATCACACATGGTTATACCTCAATCTGGCAGTAGTAGCTTGACAATCCAGAGAGGGAATGCTGTTACCATTTGAGGCACCGTTCCTAAGGGGAACACTTTTTAGTGCTTTTGAGATGGTGAACACAATTTTTGCAAGGTGGTTTCTAAGATTTAGTCTGCCAATGATGCCAGATCAATGAGTTATTTAGAAAAAATAGGTTTAGTAGTGCTTCTGAGATAGTGAATGAAGCACTAAAATAGCACTTAATTTTTTAACAATTTAGGCCTTTTAATGAAACTCTAACATTGTTTTTAGAAGCTTCGTTTAGTAGTAGATCCTAATGTTAATCTGCCTAACTTTAAGCACACTAATCATTCTACCGAAACAATTTAATATTGTGTACTATAGTCAATGTAAAATTGTTAAATTGATTGACATACTGTAGTTAATCAAGCCAATGTCATTTTTTTATTATCTTTAGTTATTTAATAACGTTTCAGCAGTCATAAATATAAGTATAGTACAGCTTTTGCTGTATTTAATACGAACATATTATGTTATTGGATTGTTATATCGTTAGATATTTTATTAATTATTATTTTATGATATCGCACATATATAGAAAACCTTACGTATAGGTATCATTTTCAAAGTCTCATTAGTACATGTAATATGAGGGAAGTCAGAAAATCTAATAACATTAAAAGTCCCGAGTTTATTATAGTTATACTACAACACAAAAGAGTTATTAGATTCGTAATTTGATTACAACAGGCCAAGTGCACATATTCTTCTGTTATGACCGTCCCCGTTGCTAACAGCATTAAAGTGGAGTGGTGGTGATATTTGACGTTAGAAGAAAACGTGGAAGAGACATTTTATATGCGGAAGTTACATTACGCATTAAAATAAAAACGAAATGGGCAGCCGTTCGTTTAATTAAATAAAAAATTGTTAACTATTTACCTTTTTAATAACCGCATTTAACAAAATCACAATGAAATTCGCCTTTATTGTATGTATTGGTGAATGTGAGAAATGTTGATGATGATTTTCGTTTGGCAACAAAATGCAATATTACATTGTTGTGGTTTATTTCAAATTTAATATTATCTCGGGTTACCATTTTTTTTTTAATTTTAGCAGATTCTACTATTTCCTATTTTTTTAATATTCAATTAGAATGAATTTTAATAAATAATCTCGTTGTGATGTATATATTATTGTTTGGTTTGTGAAAATTTAATTTAATATTGTATACTGGAATTATTTTGTCATTCATTATAGAAATACAAAGACCCAGTTTGATATACGGTATCCGCCAAAATAAACAGTACCGAAACAGAAAGTACTGTGGAGTTGTTTATGTAATATGGATTTGTCATATTTGACTTAATTGTCATTAGTTGATATATTAATAGTACGCTGCAGTTAAATTTGATTTAAAAATGGTTCTAACAACGGAAGAAAAAGTTTTTTTGGTAGAGCATTATTTTCGTTCATATTTATTTTTATTTTTGGTACTGTTTATTTTGGCGGATACTGTACTATAATTTAAGAGATCTAAATTTTTATAATGATTTAATAATTAATTGCACTTTGAGAATATTCCTACAATCAGTTTAAGTTTAATTTAACCTACATTTCATTAAATGTGCTCTTTTTTCTATAAAATAATACTTATTTATAGAAATCTTACGGAAAATTTTGATCGAGAACAATTAGATGATACTATTAACGTACACTTACGAAATAAAAAACGAGACCTGATTTTGCGCTAAAAGTGAGTTTTATATATTTTTCTGTATTATAATTGTTTTGTTCTTTTTTTATAAGTCGTTTTCTATAGCAGCAATTAATAGAAACTCATTTGCAACGAGGAAGATTTTGAAGGAGCATGTTGTATTTGTGTATTGTGAATTTTTTTTTCATTCTCTTATAATTTTAACAATGTATAAAATATTGAAGACTGGTGATGAGAGCTCAGCCATATCTTTGTCTTAATCTCTTTTTGAAATTTCCTACTTATCTTCTCCAACTGTTTTAAAGTTGGTGTAAAGATCGAGGTAGGAAAGACTCCACTTAATTTTCAATGAGGAATCATCTCCTGCATTTTTTCGAAAAGGTTTGGAAACACTCAGTACACAGTGTATCGTAGGATAGTTGCAACAAGAAGTGAAAAGGGCAAAAATTTTTCAATTTTTAAATGACATTTGGCAGACGCGTCCTACTTGTTGTAAAACTATATATCCAAAATATTTGATGATTTCGAGTTATACATGTCATTTTATAAACAAATGTGTAAAAATCATTTGTAATAAAATGTCTTTATTTTTCAAGATTCTAAGAAAGGTTATTTAGTATACAATTTGATGAATATCACAGTATTTGTCGGGAAAACATTAATTAATTTTGAACGCGTATACATTATATAACACATTTATAAAAAATCTAATTAGCAAGTTAGGTTTACTATTGCAGAATAAATAAATAGTGTTATATTCTTCAAATTTGGCCGGAAGTGCAGAATTGCATACTAAACAACTTTTCTTAGTTCAATTTTTTCGTATTTGAAAATGGGCGCACTTTATACCCACACAACATGCAACCACACTGTCGCTATACAACGTCCATCGTTGCATATGCGTTAGTCTCTCTACCAATAGATGGTGCCGCCATACACGCAGTTACGTGGCGCTCCTTTCCGTTTAAGCACTGACCAGGTTTCATTTGAATGAGCTTCATAATATTCAAATTAAAAAGTTTTGAAACCAAAGAGGCTTTGCAAATCAAGGCAAAAAATGTGCCAGCGATATTTTTGGTTCACGTTTGATACAATTTAAAGATTTGGATAAATTGTATGAATCTAGGCATTGTTCCAAATTAATACCTGATAGAACTTTGAAAGTCAAAAGTGGAAATTGTACATTATTGCAAACTATCAAAATAATGAGTTTTCGTAATGATGCTATCAAATGTACGAAATCATAACAAAGGCAATTATAGAAAAGATTTCGTGCTTAAAATGATTTGGGTGCCTCTATTCTCACAACTGCAATTAAATGCCACAAAGTACGATTTACAACTATTTGAAACAGTAGAGTTTGTTGAGAAGAAATTTATGACCATATTACAAAAGCTCACTAAACTTGGAGTGCTCAGCGAATCTGTTATAAAAATTTAAAAAAAAAATAAATAAGTAACTCTCTTCATCAACAGAACTAGTGTCCAACCTCTCTTCCTCCACAACCATTTAATTGAAGACAATCGGGCCTTATTTGCAAGAAAACTAACACGGTTTTCTTTTGGGACGACGTATATTTGTGGACACTTTGACACGATCTATTGAATAAAGAAAATCTGTTTCGGAATTTTTGCATTCCGAGTTTTATTTCATATATATCTTGAACCTTGAGTACCAGTAACCAAAAATAAGTGTATCCAGTATCTAGAATGAAATATCTCCATCATGGATCTTGGTCTATTTCTATTCTTGATTTTTATTAATGAGATTTTTGCAACGGTGATTTATTCTAGAATTTTACTGTTTGTAGATTTGAAAATTTGTAAGAGAATTAGATCGTTTTTTGACAAAGTAAAACTCCAATGCGACTTAAGTTAAAGTAAACTCAAATAACAAAATGAAATTATTGGTTATTTTCAATTGTGTACCAAGTAAAATGTTTTTGATGACAACTGCGTGTGAAAACAAAGGTTTAATAAAAAGTATTAGTTATTTACACTACGTAGAGGGAATGTGAAGTTTTGGTTCATGCGAATTGGGTGTTGGTACAACGATGCAATTCAAGTGATGTATTTGAATTTCTTTGATACCTCCAGAGTCTTTGGTTCTGCAATTTTTATTTGAAATTATTTTATTAAAATTATAGATCATTCAATTAAGTCATTTTTGGTGGATCACCTTTACGATAAAAACAAAAGAAATTAGCGAGTGCATATTTAGCGAACCGAAGTGAAACCTTCACCCACAAGTAATCTTGGATACCAGCAACTTTCTAAGTAGGTATCGAACAAACTATTTTTTCTACGAAATGAAAATAAAATAATAAAAACCAAATACAATAAAGCAATAAAAAAAAGCAAATTGTACATATAGAAGAACGTATCATAACCAATGATAGTATATTTTGCTATTCAAGAGATTGATCACTCGCTATCGCTCGTGAGCCAATTTCTCTTTCATATCTTTTAGTAAAATATACTATCATTCGTTATCATACGTTTTTTTATACATTCTTTACTAGCTAGATTTGTTTATATTTGAACATTTATAAACATCACCTGTATTTAACAAACATTGCAAAATCTTATAGAATTTGCCGGGGCACCTCGATTTTTGTTTTATGGTGGAGTATTTATGACAGTAAAGTGGTTTTGACATATTGACTTCTATAACGCTTAGCAACTTCAATTTTAAAATCGTAAACGGAACTACCCTCTTCTGATACATGATTTGAAAGCTTTTTTTATGGTGCATGCAATGTACCTTTGTTTGAAATTGGTTGAGATTAAAAAAAAAATATTTCCTAAACATCATTTCATTGTCACAATTGGTTTTCAAATCACAAAATTATGAACCGAAACCAAAAAAAAATTGCAAAACAATTTTTTTTTATTTATGATAATTACGTTGAAGCGGACCTCCAATGAGGCGACGGGAAAAGAATCAAAATTCAATTCTTTTTACCTGCACAGGTGTGCTCACCCAACCGTGTGCTTTTTAAATATTACATTAGCTTTATAGCAAAATTATTTGTCAACCTCGCTACCTGTGAAATTATGTAAATGCGATAACAGGCCATTTTTAATACGCGCGAACGAAACCTGCTAGCGAAAGAAGACTAGCAGCAGACCCCCCTCGGTGGTAGTAATAGTAGGTGCGATCCAAATAGTTTCTTTCATTTCATATACATAAAATACTGCATTTGTAAATATTTGTGAATACATGAGATGTAGATAAAGTGGGTTTTAATTCTAATAATTAATTGATGCTTTTAAGAAACATCAACCATTGACGGATTGAATTAACCGCCTTTATAAAGTTTTACAGAGCTCGGTCGCCTTAGCCCCTCCGCAAAACAATTTGCTAGTACAACTTTGCATAACGCTAGCACGCCTTTACTGGCGGAGTTCAGCAAAGTTGTGCTAGCTATTCTCTTTCGTGTGCAAACATCAACAATTTGTTGTTGGGGGGGCTGAGGTCGCCTTAGCCCGTCCAGATTCAAACCTCAATAACCCTGTTATTAAAGGTGTGCTAACATTATTTTTAGTTGTGCTAACTCAGCTCTTTAATGTTCGAACGTCAAATGTTCGAAATTTTTTTGTGGGGGGCCTGGTTTCCTATATTCAACCCTCAATATCAAAGGTGTGGTAGCTATTCTCTTTGGTGTGTAAACATCAAAAATTCAATTTTTTTTATGGAGCGGCTGAGGTCGCTTTAGGTCTCCCAGATTTAAACTTTAATAACTCCTTTATTGAAGGTGTGCTAGTCTTAAATTTTGCTAGCCTGTGCTAGCTGTTCTTTTTCGTGTGCAAACATCAAAAACTCGATATTTTTGTTGGAGGGAGGTTGCCTTAGCCCTCCAGATTCAAACCTCAATAACCCTGTTATTAAAGGTGTGCTAACATTATTTTTAGTTGTGCTAGCCTGGGCTAGCTCAGCTCTTTAATGTTCAAACGTCAAAAGTTCGAAATGTTGTGGGGGGCTGAGGTCGCCTTAGCCTCCTCAGTTTGAAAATTCAAAAACTGTTTGGGGGGCTAATGACCGAGCTTTTTACCGTCAGCTAGAAGCCATTCCTTTGAGTGACAAATAAAATTATCTCTAACACCTACACAAGTTGAGTCAGTGGTGGCGAATACTGCGACTACAGAGCTTCGTGTTACTGGTGTTCTGTGTTCGTTTGGTGCTTACTTCTTTGTCTATTCTCTGCACTCGCGTGCCACTGGTGGTCAAGTACGTTCTATATTATTTACATTTTATTGTTTTGCTGTTTTTACGCCATTATGTATGACAGAAAACGGAACCGAATTCTAGAGGAATTCATTGAAATTTACAGATCAGAACACTGTTTGTGACAATTAAGAGCAAGAAGTACCATGACCGTGACGTGAGAGAGTCCGCTTATGAAAGACTTGTTACGAAATTGAACCCGATGCGAATAAGGGTTCAGTGGTAAAAAAATATCACAATTTGTCTATGAAATCTGGAGCAGATACGGACAATGTGTACTTCGATCTGTTCGACTTCTTAGGAGATGACGATGTGCTTCGTCAAACTGAAACAAATTTTTGACACTACCGAATCGATTTTCAATACCATTCTGTTCCCTGAATAGGTCATTTGACCTGTACACCCATGTTACGATATACCTACACCGGAACGTCAGTGGCCTGCTTTAAAGGCTGATTCTCACTAATAATTGACAGGCTATGCACGAACTGTGTCGTTTCGTATATAGTATAGATTTTGCCTGATCGGTTAAGAAACCATATGAACGCAGTTTTTCGATTCACATCTACGCCTGTGCCGTTCACAGGATGTGTGAAAAACTTTTGCTTCAGTTCATGACGTACCCCCCGTTTGCTTGCTCAGTATGAATACACAGCCGATTGTACCTTGACCGTAATTTATTAGTAGGTATACAAGAAAGTAAATATTTGTATATCTCATTCCCAATTGCAGACGGTTTCGTCACCACACTATACAGGTTTATATTGATCTTCTGGGGCACCATACATAACACTTACATCACAATACAATAATGAAAATGTACCATACGAATAAATAAATAAATAATTGTGAACTCGTCAGTTTTTTGTGAATATGTTGTTACAACTATCCATGTCTTTGAAATTGTATGACTACCTATAATTAATACGTATTTGTATGCTTCACATTACACACTTCTGCTTATTTAGAAAGAGTTTATCGTTTCGCATTTTGGAAGGCTGTTTACGCAACCTAGATATAAAACTTAAACTACACATTAGAAAGTTACTAAACTTAAGCTATTCGAAGGTGGCTTAAATAGCATTAAGGGAAGACATTTTTGTACTAAAAATATTTAAGCACATTACGAATAAACTAAACTTTTTATAAACTTCAGCTTGTTGCAGGAACTTGGATTTGTTTTTGCGATATTTTGCTTTCTGTAACTCAAATTTTAATATACTATTCTAATCAGAACTTAGTGATAAAATCTACTCAACCAAAAAAACCTTGCGTATCAAACATTCTTATACTATGTAATTATGCATAATAAGTTTATTTTTTGTTTGATGTTTTTTTCGTCATCACAATACAAGCATTTTTTTAATGCCTTTGTACTAAATTAATTGTGTTATAAATCAAAAACTTTAATGCTAAAAATATTTAAACAAATCACCAGCATATATAAGTTACACGTCAAGCGTATTAATATTTACAGTTTTAAACAGGACAACATTTGAAGCCTTTTTTTAAACAATTCCAGTATTTACATTTTAGCGTGTAAAATTTGAAATTAAATGTAACAATAACGAGATATAATCAAAGGTAAAAGATACGCTATTCTGTAATATCCTTTATATTCCCTTTTATATCCAACTTAATTCCACACTATCCCGTATAATCTTACTCCAATCTTACCGTATAATTTGGATCCTCCTTGTGCCGTTGTCTTAGTTTACTACGATCATGTTATTAAAATTAATAAGGCAATTATGACAGGTACATAATAGCGAAACGAACGTAAAATAATTTATAAGGAAGGATGCGTGGACTATTTAAAAATGTAACGAGTTAAGCTGGCCGCAAATAAATTATTTATGAATTATGCTAATCACAATTAACGATGTTATTAATCAAATTTATTTGCAAGGAAGCGAGAAGTAGGTGTTGCCCGCTCAGATTATTTCTTAAGATCAAATCACAAACTAAATAACCTTTTATTACGTTTTTCCTGAGTGATGGAAGACGCGTTTTGTTAATCCTGTTTCTTTATACCTTCTTTAGCCTTGTTCGTATTTTAGAAACGTTTTCGTGTCCATATATTTTCTTATTGTGAGGTAAAGCGTGGCAATAAATAATTATTACCTTCAAAATACCTTTTCTTCGTCTATTTAACTTTTCTTATCTTTGTTTATTCCTTGCATGCTTATTTTCGAATACACCTCTATTTGTTTTATTCATAACTTCCTGATAATAACGGTGTTTATTTGTGTTATTAAATCTTCTGTTTTTCTATGTTTTTCATACATACTAATTTAACGATTTAATTTTCCACGTGTTTGCTATTCAAAAAATAAGCTGAATAAAAAAATAATTTTATGGTAGGTAATCAGTCAGTGCCAAATTCAGGAAGAGATTAAACTTTTGCGTGATGTAATTTGATCTCAAATTATACACTTACTCGTAACGTGTGCATCGTTGTATTAACGATAAGACTTTTGGTTTTAAATTTTAAAACACGAATATCACCGGTTGGTTGTAATTAAATTCAAGTTTAAGGCGAAAAAATATTATTGATTGGTGCTAGATCTAAATTTCAAACGGTTTTTTGTTGTTTCGCTTTTGCCATTTCCTAATTTTATTTATCTTGTATTCCCTATGGTTTATTGTTTGATCGAAACTCAATAAATTAAGTCTGAAAGGTACTCTAGGGTTAATATTATATGAAATAAAGAAATATGTGCAACATTCTTATATCAAATTCGATTTTTTCTTCACGCTGAAATACAAAAGCAGTATTATTAGTTTTGGGCGTGAAATTTGATTTATATAAGTAACAACTGGAGTAATAAGTAGTTTATTCAACAAATTAGATTATGTAATTATAAATATTTTAGTTGTATGCGTATATACAGATAATTAATAATATTAAGCAACTTAATTGAATAATGTAATTTCGATTCAAATGTTTTATTAATTTAACCCCTGAGATTTCAGTACAAAATTTTATTAAACCCCGAAATTTTAGCTTAAAACTTCTTTCGTGAGTAAGTATGAAAAGTGTAATTTTAATCAAATTGGATACATACAAAATTTGGCTTGAAGTTTGTTAGAAAGGAATTAGCACAAAAATTAATTTTCTTTTTTTCCTAGAATACTTCAAAACTGTACAGAGTGATTCACATAACTCGTTCGATAGACACTGTCAAGACTGGTGTCATAGTTTTTGATATATGTAACATTTAATGCAAAAATTGGGTTTGCAGGAGCCCATTAAGAAATTCTCTAATATTGAAACACTGAAGATAAACAAACCATTTTTTGTTTTTTAATTTCTAGAGGTTCAGCCGATATTTTAAATCGTTGCTGACAGTTCTACTGTATTGGATTTGCCTACTGCGTTTTTTCAATTTTGACAATCAAAAATTGTCACCTACTTCATTTTTCAAATGGCAGCTACTATTTCTGACGACAGAAATGAATGCAGAATAAAATTTTAGGACCAGTTTAATTAACTGCGTGCATTGCTATCTACATACTAAGGAGGTCGATGGGACGTTTTTTGTTTCAGAGTTGAAAAACTAGGTAGCGCACAATACTATATTAAAGGCTCTCACAGCTGTCTATTATCATCATTATATAAATTACAATCAATCTATGCCCTCAATAGATTTCCGAGAGGAAATAACCAACAAATAATGGTATCAGACAACACTCGTAGAAAGTTCAAGAATTGGAACATCTCAGAACGTAGAACATAAAACACAAAACTAGAAATGAAACACATGAAACTGGAAATATTTGATGAACTTCGATTCTTAGTTGACCAGAAAACACTGTTCAGCAAAGTGTTGGTTATCATTAAACAAAAATCTTGTACAATATGTAAGGAACTATTTTCCCATCATAAATTCATGTTCTTCACCTACGAATCATCTCCCATGAGGAACTAGAATAATGACGAAATAGAGCAGTTATGGTCACATATCAGAGATTATTACAAGGCGTAACGCTACAATAATAATCAGTGTTAACCAAGGAAAACTATAGATATGTCGTCATCATCAACAATATCACAATTGAAATGTTGAAGACGATCTAAAACTCCTGCAAAAAAAAAGTTGATGCAGTGACGAAGAATATCTAAAACAAACATGAGGAACACATTTAATGACAAAAGTGCACATTTTGACATAAGATCATAAGAAAAATCGAAACTTTTAGAAATATGCCATAACGAAGTAAAGAAAATGGTAGGAACAGAAAGAAAAGTGCAGAGAAGGATGGTAAAATAAATAAGGATAAGGCAGAAATCAAATGGATAGCTAAGTCCGAGTGAGAAATAAGTGTTTAATACTTGAAGATGAAATAAAATGGAAAGGCAAATTTTTAAACATAGTATAGGAATCGTAAGTACAGGAAGATCCGAAAACTTCCTACAACTCGCACACATAATACGTAACGAAAACGTTATCTCCTGCTTCAGAAGACTTTGCAAAGGAAAGAGAAAAGTCCAAGTAGAAGAAGAATTATTTGACCGAAGAACATGATTCAATCAGTACATACCTCAACTCTTCCGTGCCGACTTCAAAAAGTTCAAATTGCTATCATGGTAGCCAACATCCGTGCTTGTTGGTCTTGAGCTCAATGGGCACATGTAAAGATTAGCTACATATAAAAATATCGTCCAAATAGTCTTCCTGAAGTTATTAACGTTGATTTGATTATTTGTACTAATTGCATAATAGTTTTGATGTTTTTAAATATTTTTAGACGATATTCCATTTGCTTCTCTACATGTACGAGTTTTTTTACTGGGTGTTCATGGTATTACCTTTGTTTTGAAAATCTGGTTACGCTTTTTCTGCAGTATTTCGTATATTTTTTTAAAGCAGTTTGTTTGAGTTTTTGTAAATACCTTTACTAATTGTTCCGAATTTTTAAATTTTCTCAGCAGAATCTGAATCAGCTTAAGAAACTGTACATCAATAAAAATTCAATTCTATTCAATTTTGGACACACTATATTAACACAATACAAAATTAAAACAATACATTTTCTAACTTCTAAACTAACAATACCATTTTAGATAAAATTATATTAACTTAAACTTTCCGCATTCTTATTTTCAACATTTCATTTAATCTATTCCTTCTTTTCTTTCTTCTATTAACTCTCTTATTCCCTTTCTTCCATTTTTCATCACACCCTCCCTCATGTGTTTTTTTTATCGATTTCGACACATTCTCCATTTTCTTTTTTATATTGCCATTTTTTTGTTTCTACTTCTAAAACTTCCCAATATTCTTTTAGCCTTTAGACTTCTATCCATTAAATATTTTCGTTTTTCTTGAACTATTAATTTCTTATAAAATTCATTGTATTTGTCTGTCGTTTAGACTCTCTCTTGCATCTGATTATTCTTATTCCTTCCAATTATTTCGTCTTCCATATTTCTTCCTGTCTTGTTGCCCCAGTTTTAATCTTTTTCTTTGCTACCTCTTTCCAGAACTTTTCTTTTCCAATTTACATTTTTCTTCTACAATGTAGCTTCGCGTTTCTCTAGTCCCAGTGTCCATTACTAGTACCTCACCTAAACCCCCCTCTAATATATCACATACCTTCCATCCCCATAACTCTGCTTTGTACATCATGACACGTATCACCAGCTATTCTTTCTCCTAACCATATAATTTGCTACAATTCTATTTCCCTTCTGCGCTAATTGTTTTATATACTCTTCATGTTTATTGTCATACCTTATTCTGCATCCCGAATATCTACATTCATCTACACTTTCAGTTTTCTATTCTCTTTTTTTTCTTCCTCTTCATTTTTGAAATACCAATATTTTGTCTTATTAACATTTGCCATACGTTTCTTTTTCTGTAAATATCCCTTCATAATTTTAATTACACCTCTCATTTAATTTTTATTCTTATTTAAGACCACTATATCATATCCATATACTAATAACCAAATTTTTATATTACCGATTACCACTTCCCTTTTTTGATAGATTTCCTCTTCGAAAGCTCCAATATAAATTGAAAACAGAATGGGGCTTAACGGACACCTACCTTTCATTGTCCAGAATGCCTCACTTAAATTTTCATTTGATTTAGTTCATTTTTTTGTATTTTTGCGATTGCTTCCACCAAATATAAGTGTATATTTGTTTCTTTTAATAATCTTGAATAACATTTGTCTATCCACATCGTCAAACGCTGCTTTTATGTCGATAAACATAGCGTACATCTTCCCTCTTTTTTTTTCTATTTATATATTCACTATTTGTTTCAGTATATAAATATTATCAACTGCTCTCATTTTAAAAGAAAGCCTAAACTGCGCGTGACGTCATCGCTGAGGTTGCGTTTTATAGCCTCTTCAATTTATGGATATTGCACATATTTTTGCGTATAACATTTTTTTAATTTACATACCGTTTCTCCACCTCGTTTCGTTTCTTGGTGGAAATGCTCTTCTTGTTGAACCTTTACATTCATGTTACGCGTTTCAAGTAAAATATTCTCAACATATTTTGAACTGTTTTTTTGTAATTACGTTCTTTCTGATTGCCTAAAAACTTCAAAACAACTTGTTTAAATCCACCACACTCTACTTTCTTTGAAGTTTTTTTGCATTTTTGATATTAGGTTTTGATTTTAATAGAGGTTTGACGAATTCCTTTTGTGTGTATTTTTATGTTTTTGCTCCCAGGTTCTAAATGCTTACTTGGTGACTATGCTGTTTTTGTCCAGCGGCGTTTCCGTGCTTCACTATCCCATTCACACAGAAAACAAAGAAATGTTGTGAACCCACTTTGCTCTCCGAGTAACATCCCAGACACCTTCAAGTCATCACAAACCATCCACTCATGCTCGGAGTAGGTATTTAATCTTAACAGTAACTGTAGAATTTCATAATTTTGTTTGAGAACCACCGAATGTTCCACATACCCCAGTCAATAGACTAGATAATAACTAAATGTTTGACAAAAATAATAGTAGGATACCGCATGTGCAGTGTAATTGTAAATAGTATAAAATACCTTATATTCATGTTTTATACCGAAAATTAATTGTCATTATACTCTTAATTAACATTTAAATGCAAAAAGTGTTATTTCTCAACTTTTTTTTTTCCTGTGTGAAAAGTAATGAACTAACATTAATGCTGTAAAAAAGAAAAGTTGTAGAGAATAAAAATACGAATAAAATGAGCACCAATTCGACTCGATCAGGTAATAAATTTCCAAGAACAATCAGAAAAAGTTAAATAATTGTGTTTTTCTTTTTAAATTTCTAGATCCGTCATTTTTTAAGATGTAGCATAAATCTTTCAGGAAATAAGATAATGATACGTACTTAGTGTGTGCAAAACCCTGCAATTGTCGCGCAATTAGTTTATGCAAAATTGCGATTTAAAATTTTTAAAACAATATATTCACTCGAGGCTGAATGCTCGTGTGGTCGTCCGATTGTGAATTGTGAATCTGAAATAGAAAGGAACAAATCGTATATTTTCATTTTTCGATAAAATGATATTTAACATGCAAAAAATGCATGCAAAGATGACTATACATCACAAGTGTGAGAAAACGGCGGAGTAGTAGGGTACCCGTCCGTTATCGCCGTTTGAGGGACTGCGATTTATATAAGCGCGCTGAGGACGGGTACTCCCACTACTCCTCCGTTTTCTCGCACTTGTTACGATAGAATGTTGTTGGAGTTAACAAATACTTTTCTTACAACCTGGAACCCAGAAGTTTTTCTTTAGTTAAACGTAAATTTCTCACTAGTTCGTTTTGTTCAGACAATCGAGGTTCCATGGTTTCAGACTACTTCACGTACCTCGCACTCAGATTCGCTACTATAGTTTTGGAAAGATTTTGTTATGTTTTCGGTGGGTCTGGGACAGGGATTGTTCATCATAAAGAACTGCACGCGGTGTTGATTGAATATTCAGATGTCAAATAATTTTTTTATTCTTAGAATTGTAACTGTCATCGATGATGCAAACCTCTCAATCTAAACCCTAAACGATTTCTTGGTGGTTTGAATTTGTTAAAGTAAATAAGCTAGATTTAGCAATGAAACTCAAATAAACTCAGGGTCTTGAATTCGTATTTTATAAATAGAATAAATTTTACTTATTAACATACAAAAATTTTAATACACTGTAATATTCTGGTTACAAAAAATTTAAACACGAAAGAAATTCGTTTTTAAAGACAATAACACGTCGCGTGCACGCTTTAAAAAAATGATTAAAAACTAATAGAATTTTTATTTGAGAATAAATATTCTATCTATAACATTAACATACCGATCTTATGCCCTTGATGATGTCATTGATAACACATTGGTGACATCAGCAGACGTGGATTGCTTCGGTAGTTGACGGCAGCAGTTTCCTTGCTTTTTAATTCATTTACGATGTAATTTTATGGATCCATTTAACTACCATCTACCATGAATTTCTATCGATCAACTTCGACTTAGTTTAACATGTTCCATATTTCGAATTTCAAATGCCCACTGCCCTTCATTTTACACCACTATCTTAGTCTCTTCCACCACCCAAAAACACTCGTGTCCTTTTGTAATCGTTTTATTTTCTTTGTCACTACACACAATATTTCTACCTTTGACCTTTTAAAATCATTTGTGATCACAAAATTTTAACGTTCACACTTTTGAACAAGTAATAGTTATTTACATTAGAGTGTGGAAGTCGCTTTACTCACGAAGTTTGTATAATATTTTTGGCCGACGATCACCATTAAAAAGTAAAAAGTACAAACTTATTTCTACTAATTTTAAGTAGGCCTGGTTCTTTAACTATTTTGACATACACCACCTAATAAGTGTCAGCTCATTTGTGAAACTAACGTATTGATGGCGCCATCAATATCATCATCAATAAAAATATTAAATGCTCCCATATTATGTAGATTATTGTGTCAAGTATGATATAAAGTAAATTTTTTAAAATCAATGTATCGGATTTTTATACTTAGTTTATTTTTAAACGTTCCCAAATAGCAGATAAGTCAGCCACTACTTTACCGCATAGTAGCCGTACTTTACCGCATTTTGTGTAAAAATCAAGTTTCAAGACAGGTATGAACAGTTGAAAAATGTATATACAAATCACAACTTAGTCTACTTAATATTACTGTAATTAATTAAATGAAAAGATTTATTTATACAATATAAATCAAATTCTTTTCTTAAATAAAATCTAGATCGTTCTTTAGAAATCTTTAAAAATCTTAACTTTGCGTTTGATTTAAATAGAAGCATTTATTATAAATTCAACTTCAATATAAAATCGGTTTAAATAAACAAACAAAATTTTTTTCTTTAATTTAAAATAATTCATTCAGTGCAGTATATTCTTTTAATATTCGTCCAATTAGCTGACGTATAATGCACCACTTTATAGTCAGCTGACTTTTTTCCTCACTATATTGGGTTAACTATAATTTGATAAATTTTCAGCCGGAAGGAAGTGATTAAAAATATTTTTTTACATGCGTGAAAATATTACTGGTCGACCCTCCTACGGAACCGCAGCTGACATTTACAAGGCTACTGATATAACTCTCAGAAAAAATTTTAACGAGTTATGAGAGGAACTTGATGGCTCGTGGACATACGCATAAATTAAAATAATAATAATAATTAATCAACAATACTCTCAACATGCGAGTTTTTATGTTTTTGTTTATAAATTGATCTCAGGAATAATATTTTTCTCAGCCTTGATTAACGGTAAGAGTCCTCATATTTGAAACAGTACATATTTTGTAAATTACAAAAAATACCTTTTTTCTTGATTTGGAGTTGATAGGGTTTTTCGTATTTATTTTGGTTTTGCTAAGAGTCCTCATATAATTTTAACGCACAACATGCCAAGTGTTGAATTTAAAGTAGTTGAAACATGAGTGCTAAAATGATTTTTTTCTAAATTTGACATATAAAGTGACATTTTTCATAATCAAAGTCGGTGTCAAACTTTTCATGAAGTAACCATGATAACATCGGACACACTCGATTAGAATTTGAATTCGAAACAGGTTTAATTTCTATTTTAAACTTTACTTTTCTTTTCAAAATCAGCAAACATACTGTATGTGACATGTAACGAAACATGATTTTTTGTAACGAATGTTTATCACATGCGTTTCGTCAATGGTAACATAAATTGCTCTTATATTATCGACTCAAATAATGTGCAACGGTGCACGGTGGAAGAATCGTTACTCAAAGACTATATTGCTAATTACACTTAACTCTATATATAAAAGTAGAACTCCTTTTTTGCACAATAAATTTTCTAATAAAATTTACTTGCACATCACTGCTTTTGTTTAACGCGAATTTAATATTTTAAAAGAATGGAGGTATTTTAAAACCTAGTGGTTAAAAAGAATTGTTCGAATATCAGGTTGAAAGTACTTTTTTTTGTATAAAAAAATTTTTCGCAATATGTGCTTCAACATTGAGCTCTTCAAACAAAATTCATCAATCTAAAAGTTTCGTAGTTTTATGAAATAAGACTTATTCTAAGTTTCCATTTTAGATTTTGTATACACGCCGTGTTTTTTAAGTTTCGTCAAAATTTCAAAATAAATTGACTGGTTTATTTAACTAATAATTTTAAATTGATGTAATTACAGTGTTTTTTTGTTTCAACTACAGCCAATAAATATACAGAAACATGGCGCATAAATTACGTCAACCGCGATTTTTTTTTAAATATTTGTAAAGCAAATAAATAAACTGAAACGCATTTCCTTTGACATATGATCTTGTTTTTTTTTTAAAAATGCATAACTTCAATCTTAGGAATAAGATTTTGCTAAATTATAATGTAAAACGATATGGTTTAAGGATGGCTTCAGTTACATGGATAAAATTTAATTGTTCTGTATTCAAATATCGGTCAACATTATGATTAAACTGGATTTAATCGTCCTGTCGCAAACTTATTTTTAGGATTAATGAATAACATCGTGCATTTAAATATATCCAAAAATAAGTTCTATAATAATATTATTGTGTTTTCGTTGGACACAACAATTTAATTAATGTAATTTATTTAAATTTTTTAATCTGTATTGTATATTGCATAATATCCTTTGTAATGTTGCGAATGTCCGTTGCAGGTTGTCGACGCTGCCACCGCAGTGGAGGGGAGGTCAGCTGGTACTGGCGTCGCGACGTTGTTATACACTAGTCGACGTTAGGCGTCCAAGCACAACGTGACGCTTTATGAAATTATGAAGTTGCTGTGAATTTAATAGTGTTTTTTTCGCATCTGTGATGAAAATTTCACTATAATTAGTTTTCTTTTCGGAATTTTTAAGTGTAGTGCATATGACATGATTATGTGGTAGCAGTGAATGAACATGAAGGGCTTTTTGGTGTTAACCGCGTGGGCCCTTTCCGCGTGTTTTGCAGCTTGGCAGGAAAATGTTAGGCCCAAGATGTATGTTCAATTAGGTAAGTCACATTTGTTTAATATCAATTTTCGGGAAAAAAATTCTAATTTATCATATTCGAATATAACCGTAAAAATGGAAATACAGAAAATTAAAACGTTTTCGGGAATAAATTTCTTTACTATCAAGATTGTGAAATTCAAATTAATAGCCTGTGGGTACGTTACTGCGAAGTCGCAACTCACAATTTTAATTATACAAAATCCTTGAAACTGGGATATTTAATGATATAGGAACAAGACTAACAATGCATCCAAAGAAGCAATGGAACAAAAGATCGCTTTAGAAATGTTGGTTTTCGTGTCTAATTTATAGCCCCATATCAGACTTCTTTTCATAAAAAACGGTTCTCATTATTATCAATAAATTTAAAGTATGAAAATTAATGGAAAGAAGAATAAGAAAAGATGAAATACATTTTCTTATACGGTTTATGCGGTTAAAATATTTCATTGTTTCACGAGTTAATCGTTATTAAAGACATTAAAGTTTGCCAAAAAATTTTGTTGAATTTTGAAACCGATCATATTTTAATTAGAGCGTCATAGAATTTTCCTTCTCGTTGCTCTAGTATGATTCATCTCGTACTTAACTTGGAATTTTGTCGGTTAATCGAAATAGCTAAGCAAGCATAAATTTTACTATATTTATTTTAAATTCTGAAGCCATCAGCCTCCGGACATTAATTGATTTGATGTTATAGCAGTGATTATTAAAAAACGAACGATTTAAATAAGATTCGAGTAAATTTATGGACGCAATAAACCTTTTAAATGAGTGCGGTCATAATTGTACACTATAAACTGGCAGGAACGACAACACTAAAACTTCGATCAAATAAAATTTATTTTCCAGAAGCGATCGTTTAATTATATTAATTATTACACCTTGTGCTTGTTTCCGGATTTTTAATTGAATCGAATGGTAATCCGTTGTTTGGTGTTGTTTAGTTATCTTACCCAGGCGCCTTTTAGGTAAGCAAGTGCTTTCCGAAAATTTTGAAATGGATATGTTAGTACAATTGAATTTTTCCGCGTATGCTTTGTACTATTACATAATTACAAATTATATTAATCAATGCAATGTAGGTTAAGTAAATACAATTAGTTCTACAACAATAATAAATACAGATTTAATTTTATTAATGCGGTGATGTTGGCTAAAGTGCTTTATTTATTTGTCGTAATTGATTTATTTTAATGCTGTCATTATTTAGCGATTTTTATTTTTAAGGATTTCTTTTGTTATAGACTTATAAAAAAAATATTTAGAATTGGTAGAATTACGTTAACAAGTTTTCATATAGCAGTACAAGGTTTTGTTGTTTTGATGGGTTTTAATACTTTCAATATCCTTTGAATAAGATAAATTTGAATTAAAAGTTAAGGAAAATATTTTTATCAATTTAATGTATTGGTTCAAGATCTAAAAAAATATATCTTAACTTAACGCTCTATAATAATTATGTTATTATTCATATTACGAGATTGGTATGCAAAATTGGTTGGTTTATTAAATAAATTACAGTTTTTCCGATGTAAATTTTATCACAAAGAGAACTAAATTTGTCAATTCCGTTTAATTTTAAAGAATTTTTTAGTTCATGTAACGTGAAAAATTAAAAATGATTATAAAATTGGTGTATAAATTTTGTGAATTCTTTAATGAACGAAGTGGAAATTAATTTTTTATCAAACTAGTTATCAAATATGGATAAAGAAGTTTAACTTTTTAATTTTGTTTTAAAACGAAATTTATTAAGCAAACGATGGCGGTGTCGCCATCTCATGGAAATCGAAAGTAATTTGTAAGAATTTGTAGTTAGTCAGATACCAGCTGTGAATTCATGCAGAATTGCGATGAAACTATACCCATTTTTACCACAACATATCAAATCCCTGCCTACCAGACTGATAAGCAGCTAAGCATACATACACGTGTTTCTGCCTTATTGAGACTCGTAATTCTGTAATTTATCACTGACTATACTGGTTTATTCGGTTAGAAGGAATTTGTTTTGTTAATAATAATAATAATAGCGTTTATTGTCCAACAGTATCACATTTACAGAGCAATAAATATAATAAAAAAATACATGTATAGTATCTCATAATTAATTAAAACTATAAAAACAGATTACAAAAATACAAATCCAAAGATAATCACGACATATTTTTCTTGGTATTACACGAGGTATTACACAAGAATTAAGTGTCACATACATTAGAATAATTTGCGTTATTACACTAAAAATTGAATTGATGATTTAGACAATATTTATTGGTTCTAGCACTTTTTTCCAAAAAGTTGTTTTTGGTCTAGAATCTAGATGATACTCATGGAAACAATATATTTATTTGTGACAATATGGCAGGACAGTCCACTTCGCCATTTAATATTTTATGTAAAAAGGGTACTGTGGCTTGATTCCTACGTTTTTCAAGAGACAAAACCAAATCTGAGTTAATTTTTCCTCCTCTCGAGAGATACGCTCTTGTGAGTTTAAAAGTAACATGCCTACTTTAAGATTTTTTTTAACTTGTTCTATGATTTGTTTAAAACGTGCGTAAATATGAATCCATAAGAGGAATACGTACTAGCAGTTCGCCATTCTAATTTTGAAAGAATTTAATCCGAAAACAAAGCAGTCAGTGACTGAAAATTGTTAACATTTTTAGAGTTACGAGCTAAAAATCCAAGTGAACGGTATGTAGAAGTGTAGTTAATATGGTAGTTAAAAGTCAATTGATGGTCAAAATATACTCGCAAATCTTTCATGTTGTTAGTCCCTTCTAATACTACATTATTGATTGAATATAATAATTGTAATGGTTTTAAACTGCGACTGCGAGTTAAAATTTTACATTTGGGTGAAGACAATTTTTTAAGCACTAGTCTTGTATTTGTCTTTGTAAAAAAAAGCAAACAGAAATTTCTGATATACAGTGTGTGTACTTAAGTTGGAATCATATTGAAAAATTTTGTTATTATTGTTTTTTTGAAAAAATTTATAATTGATAAAAAGTGCTGCATGGCCCAAAACTTAAAATGCAATCATCAGATATCAATTTTTTAAGCTGTATACGAAGTTTGTCAAAAAATCTGAATAAGGTACCATTATTTTTTACAATACAGAAGAATTTTATAATGAAAAGTTGAAATATGAAATTCCAGCTATTTTTATTATTCTGTGATTCAGGTTTGGTGATTATTTAATATTCATTCCGTATTACTTATTCTGGTTTGATACATTTAACGTGGTACGGACAGTAATAAAATAAAACAATACATTTCTGTATAAATTTGGGATGTTTGTTTACTAAATATTCGTTGATGGATTTTCTTATTTCTAAAATAAATAATTATTATGCATTCGTTGCGTATTTAAATTGTAAGATTTGTTTATCACATAGAATGAACAATTATAAACAACATGTTAAAAAATTAAGATGCTGTTATTGTTTTAAAAAATGTTACAATACCGGGAAGTAATACCGAGCGACGTAACCGCGAGCATCTCTTTGATGGCAAATTTGACATCGTTTGTCACATTTTTTTTGTGTAAATTTTTGTATACATAGAATAAACAATTACAAACAACATATTAGAAAATTAAGAGGGTGTCACTTTTTTAAAAAAGTTACAAGATCGGGAAGTTATACCCGAGCGACGTAATCGCGATCATCTCTTTGATGGCAACTTTGACATCGTTTGTCACATTTTTGTGTGAAAATTTTTTTATACATAGAATGAACAATTACACACAACACACTAAAAAATTAAGAGGGTGTTATTTAAAAAAAAAGTTACAAGACTAAAAAGATATACGCGAGCGGCGTAATCGCGAGCATCTCCTTGATAGCGAATTTGACATCGTTTGTCAAATTTTTGTGTGTGCAAATATAACTTTCCAATGTGACTAACAATGTCAAATTCGCCATCAAAAAGGTGCCCACAAAGTCCCGCAATCGATGTTTGTAATTACGACGCCCGGGCTAACTTCCTCTTTTCATAACGTATCTTAATATTATAGTAATTTTGATTTAAAAATCAAATAAAATGCATTTATTCGTCCATATCTACAAAATAATTTGTGTGGGTTGCTTGGGTAAATATTTATAATGTAGGTAAATCGTAAATAATCACCAAATCTGAATAATGTTCATGCCAAGTGACTGTAATTTCATATTTGAATGTAACTTTTATTTCAAAACAAGTTTTCATTATAACAATCTTCTCTATTGTAAAAAATAATGGTACTATTGACCAAATTCATATTTTTTGACAAACCTCGTATACGGCTTAAATTGATATCAGATGGTTGCATTTTAAAGTTTTGGACCATGCAGAACTTTTTATCAAGAATAACTTTTTCCAAAAAACCGATACGTTTTCTATATAGTTAGCAGACACCTCGGCAGACACATTTGTATGTGTATACATCTTTAAGTCGTCTGCAATGCTATTCAATGTAGCACACAAATCATCAATAAATAATAAAAATAACAAGGAACCCAAATTGGATTCTTGAGGAACTCCACTAGTTGAAAAATAGATGTATGCAGAAAATGTATGTATCGTTAAATCCCATTTTAGTTGATGTGTGTTAAGTATTTTATGACTAACCTTAAAAGCCTAATTGATTAAATACTGTAAGGTTACTAAATGTTTATCTTGATTTCATAAATCTGTGCTGCTGCTGTACATACAGTGAGCGGCATAAGTAACAATTAAATTAATTTTTGGCGTTATTATTCCTGTTTATGAAAATTGCTGAAACACGTCAATTTTTGATGTTAATATAAAATTTTTAAAGTGATCCTTTCAACCCTGCCGTGAACTCCTTCGTAAGCGTAGCTTTTTTTGTAATCGGGAGGGGGTTTGTGGTACTTCGATTGAAATTTAATTGTCTATTTGATGGTGTGGTACTTAAATAAATAAATTAAGTTTAAAATAATATGTTAAGAAACAAAAATCGCAGCAGACGGTGATTTGGCTGATACATAAAAAAAGCTACGAAGAAATTGAAATTGCTGTATTAACAAGTATAAAAAACAATAGTTATTGCTACTCTTCCCGATTAAAAAAAAAAGTTGACGGGGCCGCTACCTCTACGAAGGAGTTCACGGCAGGGTTGAAATAGTCACTTTAAAAATTAAAAAAAAAAAAAAAATGAGTTTAAATTTTTTTAAAAAAAGGAATAATAACGGCAAAAATTAATTTATTCGTTACTTATGCCCCTCAGTGTATAACATTTTTGGTTGAACAGTAGCTCCTATTATACAGAACGGTCTCCAAGACTTTTGCAAAATTATTTAATATTGAAATCGGTCTATAATTCTTAATTATTCCAAAAAAATAGAGCTAAAAATGCGCATGGCTTTTTCGCAATGTTGATGAATTCATAAAGGTCACCTAACTAACTTAAATTCTTAGATTATATTCAAAAACAACGACGTACAAGAAAAAAATGCTATTTTTTAGACTTGCGTTGAGTTGCCGTAACACTGATGAAACTCAATAAGACGAAATACGTGCATACAGATGCCCTTCCTGGTTCTGCAATTATCACTGACTACTGGTTTATTGGGTGGGTAGGAAATCTGTATATTGCGTTAAAAATGCGTACTGGCTGTCTAACTACAGATTTCTACAAATTAGTTTAATTTTAAATTTATTAAATATTAATAATTTCCTTCAAATATAGGGTGGTTGAATTTAGTAATGCAGAAAATTGTTTTAGGTTTTTTTTATTAATTAATTGATAGGTGATATTGAATTATTAGAGAAAAATTAAATGGTGTTTTAATGAAGGTTGAAATTAAATAGGATAGTACGTTCCGTTATGTTCTGTTGTGGTGGGTTTTCTAAAAATATCAGAACTGGGCACATTTCTGGGTTAAATGAAAGCAAATTGTAATTTAAACTATCCTGTTATTTAAAAAAAATTTAACAATTGTAATTCACCGAAATTGAACTATTAAAAATACCTCAAAAAATACATAAAATATCATTAACGTAACATTTCAAAGGTTGCTTTTGAAAGTAGAATGTTTGACATTATAATCTGACTACTACTTGAATTAATAAGTATTCGGATAACACTAGATGTCGCAACCTAACTGTGAATTATAATTTGACGATGTTATATAAAAATAACTCTGTTAAAATTGGGAAAGGGGAGAAACCATGGATAAACGTTAATATTGCTTACAAAATATATTGGAGAATGTTTAGAAAACATTGTCCACGTTATTTTGGTGAAATGAGAAGGGGAATACATTTAGATAAAAATTTTGAAATTAAATGTGAATTAAAAATATAGGTGTTATTAATTATGCTAGTTTATGTGTTTTAGTTAAATTTAATTTTAAATAATTTTAATTTTGGTATTTTAAAGATAAAGGGAAAGAATCTGATATTGAAAATTTAGGATAATTTAAAAATGAAAGAATATATTTAAATTACTTGTATGTGTTGATTTGATTTGATCCTTATTGAAAATTGTATGTGTAAGAAAATCAAGGCACGAGTTTTTAATGTTTAGTATTGTAATGTTCATCTGTGGTTTTAAAATTGTTAAAACTACTTCTGCAACAAGATTTATTTAAAAAAATTATTTGACATTTATTTTTATTTATTTCAGTTTCAGTTGTGATTAAATAATTCTCTAACGTTTAAGAAGGTTATGCAGATCCAGTGATTTATTACCTATGTTAACATAAAAACAGCTTGTTCATTTTAATTTAAATCTCTCGGAATTGTGAAGCTATTTTAATTCCCTTGAGATTTAAAATGATACTTTAATCTTTAAAAGAAGGGACGTAAGTTGCTACTTTAGTCTCTGGAGTGCATAAAATATCATATTTTGACGTTACATAGTTCATATTTTTTATTAACTTGTGTTCTATCATGGTAAAAATTGGTTATTTATAATCATTTTGGATACAACTGTAAAAGTAAAATTTATAATTTTCTTCAATTGAAATTCATTTTTGTGTAATTAATTTTTTTTCAATGTAATTAATTACCTTAACCTTGCTTTAGCAGGAGTGCATAAAACGCTGTATAAAACACACGCAAAAGTGCTGCATTAATCCCTCGGGCGATAATACGCTTCAGGGATTAACAAAGCACTTTAGTACTCTGCTACATAATATACTATTTTACAACCATTATATAAAGAATAATATATTTCGTTTATTAATTTGACAATTGGGTAATAATAGTATATCATTAAATTAGTGGTAGCCTATCGTTGAACGAATTCAACTATAGATCGCTAAATAGAGTGCACTGATAAATATTATTCAATTCATTTGGGTTGAATAATGAAGTTATTACACCACACAATTGAAAAAAATGATGTTATTTAATTTATTGAAAAGATTAATGGCAAAATGGTACACCATACCTCTAATATGATTATCAAAAGAGAATCCCAAATAACCATTAACTTGTATATACGGCAAAGTTTCATTTGAATGAAGTAATTTTAAAATCATTTCTTGATTTTCATTGAATTCTAAACGCCCGAATATCGACGTATTTGTTTCTTCCGCGAAAAATGTAATACAATCGAAATTAACTGCAAAGCGGACGATGAAGTAAAATTTACACTGCACGTTACTGAATTCCATAAACGCTTGGTTAGAAAGGAATGACTAAATGAACTGTATGTGTCTATTCAACAATCGCTTTCCAGTAACACTTAAAATGTTTGCACACATAATTTGGATGGTTTTTAATCGATGATAAAATTACATGCAAATAAGCTAATATTGAGGAAAAGCAAGTGCATGTTAGTTTAGTTTAGTGCATGAGTTTTAAAAAGCTGAAAAACAAATTATAACAACAATAAACAATGATTCAATTCTTTTGTTTTTTTATGTCAGCAATGTTTGTTCTTCATCAAATTCAAAACGCCTCGTCCGATGAAAATTTTGTTTTAGGTGCCGCGTAAGAAAAAAGCGTTTTTGGGTCCATTCTGATTTTAAGAAAATTTAGAGAGAAAGTTGTCTATAGTAACAAAATAAATGCAATTTTCATATAGCTTTTAATTATATAATTATATAAACAATGATATTTTTCTATCAGAGCAATATTTAAAGTTCGTTCGGCGGTCGACAAGTCTTTTTTACAGTGTTGAACAGAAATTCACCTCCGAACCACTTCAGTACATTAATCGCATGCAACTGGTTAATTTGCGGTCGACAGATTTGGTTTCATGTGATCGGTTTCGTATTCGTATAGGTTGCCTTCAAAATAGGTTGCAGTCTCATAAGCGGACGGTTACTTAAATGGACCAGCCGCCTAACTTAAAGTTCACAAGCAAAAAGTCAGTTAAAATACAAACAAATAATTAAAAATGATCAAAAAACAATAAATAACAATACTTAACAAAGGAGTTATTATATTTTAAAAAGTAAGTGATACAAATGCAGAAAAATTGGTAATTGCACCGAAATTAGACTGGTTTTTAAATAAATTTATCATTAAAGAGGCTAGCACCACAAATTGACATAAATAAAGAAAGTGATACAATTTAATACTAGTTTATTTAAAATTAAGGTGTACGGGCAGTTGTTTCTCATTTGAGGACATCTGAATCTTCCGAACACATCTTGATAAAATTTGGCATTTTAGCCATTTTGATCCAATTTAGATCCATATTCTGATTTTAAGTGAACATAGCGGTGATATTCTGGTATCATCTCTGTAAAATTATGTTATGTATCAGAAAATTTTAGGTGAAATTAGTCAATAGGAGATGCATCTGGTAAGGGAAAGAAGACAATGAAAAGTTATGTGTTGGTAAGTTTAAGTGGGTCATGAAACCAAAACATACGGGAGAAGGCAGAATAAAGAAGACATCAATCACTTACCAGATCAGATGTAAGTTGGAGTAAGTAGTTATAATTTGTATTCCGTATCCCAAACTGTAAAACCCCGACGGTGACAACGTGTAACGGCCATTGCGAAAATAGTAGGGGCAAACGACGATTGCGTTTTAGTGTTGAAATTTAAAAATAATTTTCTAGACGAAAAAAGAGATTGTGTACCCGAACTGCAAGTCCCTTAAAGAATTAATTATTATTAAAATTGTAAGTAATAAATTTTAAATAAATGAAATGACAAAAAAATAATGTGTCTTTATTCTTTAAAGACAAATCCAAACAAAGAACAGAAATTAAAAAAATCATAAATCTAAAAAAAAGAACCAACAATAACGAGAAAAATCAAAATGGACATTGAAACAAAGAACAAACCAAATCATCAATTAAAAAATCCAGAATTTTAATAGCTGAGTCATCTCGATATTTTTTTTATCAATTACCAATGTTTTCCATCAACAAAACCTAAAAGCATATATAAATATAGATATTTTAAAGAACTAATGTATTTTTAGTAGGTATTATTTAACAACAAAATAATTATTTTGGTTCTAAATTAACTACAAATCCTATAGAGTTAAATGGAATTTACAAATTAACTTGTTTATGTAATAAATTTTACATAGGCGAAACTATAAGAAATTTTAAACGAAATTCAAAATAAATTTCAAATCAATTGTATGAAATCCACTTTAACACAAATGAAATAATTTGATTTTTATATTATTATTGTCAAAGGTAGATTTGTGTAAATTGTATTAATCGGCCAATTATATTTAGACCTACATTTTAATTTTATTTAATTATTGTATTGCTTTTTTACAACAAATAAGGGTTGGACAAAACTGAATATAAAAGTAATTATTCAATATTGAAAAAATATCGTTTTGATAATTCATGTTTCTTTTTATATTTTCTGTTCAACATCCCAACTTTTCACAATTATTAGTTTTATTAGAACAAATAAAAATTGGAGTTGATATTTATCTTTACACTTTGTTTAATTATAAGTTGTTTTACATTGAATTCTCATTTGTTTGAAAATTACTTAATCGCTAATTAAAATTGCATAAGAAAAAGTTTCGTTGAACCTAAATGTCGTCGACTACATATGAATATTACATTTGAATTGATCATTTTCTCCCGGTCGAGCATAAATAGCTTTTAGGTATATAAATTACCTAAGGACAATAATTGCATCGATTTTATAATGGTAACACTCAAGAGGTAGTTTTGCACTCAATTACCACACGTTAACCTCCTTTGAAGCAGTTTGTAATTTGCCCGGAAATACATTACTTTAATGTTCAGTTTCGAGTTTCTATATATTTGAAAGTTTTTACATACTTATTCCATATAAATGTGATCAATAACGGTATTTAAAATACAGTGATTGCACACGTCCTACGTGCTGTTAACTACGTGCTTCTTATTCGACGTACAATGGGAAGAAATTAATGATTTCACAGTTAATATATACCAGTTTATGGCATGAAGAAAGGAAATTATATTCATGAAACCTAATAACGTTTTTATAACGACGCTCGTTCAATGTTGTCATTCATTTAGAAAGATAGACGAGTTTATTGTTACTGACCTGCACACCTGCTGCTAAATCAAATATTTTTGAACGTCATTGAACTGAAACGCACTAATTAAAGTCTGCCATTAAAAAAGTACATTGGAACAACTCGTTGCGAACGTTGCATTTTGATTTCATCCCAGTTTAATTTTGCTGTTTTAACAAAATTAACATTTATTCAAACTCTTTCTACTCATTTTAAACATGGTAATCAGCGTGTTAAGTAGGTATATTTAATGAAGTTTCTTCATAAAGTAATTGTTTTGTTTCTGCGAACTTCTGAGTAAGTTCACCGAAAACATCTAAATCCGTAGAGTGTAAATTTTAATATGGCACATTACTAAATTAACATGTATTACATCCAAAATATTAAATAAAAATTGTTAAAAGTTCAAATAAAGTTTAAATGTGACAAAGTAAAGTTAAATAATTGATGTCTTGCAAAAAACGAAGATTTCTTTATTTATGCTAAATATAAATATTTTCAATCTTAAACCATTGAAAAAATTAGTTGAACTTTGTCTAAGATCGTCATGTCGCGTTGCATTGGTATAACGTTAAACATAATTTGTTAGTAAGTAATGGCGAACAATTTTAATGTATGTGTCAAATTTGTTGGGTTGGAAGCACCGATAAGTATTATATTAATCAAGATTTTTGTTTAGACATAAAATATTAATGGCCATGCGCAATATAAATTCAATGTGCTATAAATATTTATTTTCTATCATGTAACGATATTATTAGCATCATATACAATATTAAAACACTTAAAATGTAATGTTTTGATGATATTGGATTTCAATATTAGAAGAATTTTTGCATTTATACCGGGTGGTGCACCGGGAACCGCCGCGATTGTTTATGGAAAAACTGTACGTAGGAAAATTCTGAAAATTTGCGAACATACCAAAGTCGATACGTGTCATTAAACCAAAATATTTTAAAGACGGCAGAACTTCCTATTTTACAGGAAGTATATATCAACTTGCTTATTTTAAATGGAACACCCTATATAATATTACATTTTTAGATTCTACCTCTTACACTACGGCATATTTCATGTACAATGTCACAAACCTCACCTCAATCGTTTCTGACTTATTTAATGTTTTATGTCAAAATAGGCGTTTGCAGACCAAAAACTAATTTGAATTATCAACTATTCAAAAACATTTTTTACTTGGTTTGTGTATTTTTTTATTTTAAGCTGAGCCCGTTTGAACAGTATTTGGGCAAAATTATCAAAAAAATATAAAGAGGTTTGAAAATGGTATCAAAATAGTATTTTGAAAATCGTCAAACGTTAATTCTTCAAATGGAACTACCATTTTATATTTTTATCTCATTCTGGTTCAAAATAAGGATACATACAGTCTTTTCATAAACAATCGCGGCGGTTCCCGGTGAACTACCCTGTATATTTATATTAAACGGGATTAAAATAAATCATGAAAATTAATATAAAAATTAAATGCTATTTAATTTTTATCTAAATTTTTTTAAAAATTGTACACATATCTAATGCACTTAATTTACTAGTAGAACAAAATACCTCTTATTTTTCTACATTATAAGGATGTTGATACTTTCTGGGGATTGTGCGTTAAAGCAATTGTAAGGAACGCGTGTTTTTTAATTAAGTCGACCGTTTCTACATTTTCCGATAAAAAGTAGAGATCGGAACACATTTTAAAAATTATTTCTATAAAAACGAATGTTTTTAAAAAATAAACGTATTGATTTTATTAGTTTTACAGTGTACACAAAAGTACGGCAAAATAACGCGCGGTGCATTAAAACGTGATGTAATATAATCTAAAAATGGACAGAAATGAATGTTTTTTCTTTATACTTTGAATTGTAACTTAAACTTTGTATCGGCTGACTACTTTGTTAAAAAAAAATACCAAATGTCAAAGAAAATTTCAGGACCTACCCAGCCTAGTTTTTTTTAAACACCTCCTCCCTCCCCCATTACAGAATACACTGCATAATATGAAGTCAAGAAAGTTAACTAATATCATTGTTTTGCTAATATTTATCTAATCTTTTTTTAATACCCACCTTCTATATTTGGATTTTTATAATAATATTGTGGTTGTATTAATATTGAGGTGTTAAAATGTCAAATATTTCTAATGTTGGATTCAGATAATAACTGAATTCACTGCAGCATGTAATATGAATACATACAACATAAAATTTTAATATAGTAGTTATACCTAAATATTTTTATCGCTAACCGATAAAGTACTGTACTGTAAAATCAAACACACTATCTACCGAGAATTTTTTGTATGATATTGATAATCCTGTCCAAAAAAGTATGTCAAAACGTTAAAAGCAATTTAAAAATAATAGAATACCATCATAATTGTTTTAGTATAATTGCTTTGGCAGTATGCCATAAATTTTTAATTTAAATTACAATAATTAGTTCAATGCAATGGTTTATAGACATAATTTATTGTTATTCGTATCTTCGGTCTTAGCACAATAGCCTAGGCATCAGTTGCCTGATTTGCACGGTACTGAATGAGAAAACACCAAACTTGAAAATACAATATATTTTGTTTGTGGTTGGAAAACAGTAAAACAACAATAATTAACGAGGTTTGTAAAAGATTCGTAAAAGATTCAACAGATGCATAGCTATTACATGATCTCCAGAAACATTTTCAGATTTGTTATTGTCATTGAACGAGTTATTCTGTTTTTTTTATACTTGTACTTGTTAGGGTTGTTAGGGATTCATATAATTTATTTCTTGGATACAGTTTTTCATTCTTAAATATTCAAAAGGACGAAACAGCTGTCAAGTGATTCTCGTTTTTTTTTTGTTATTCTACAACATTATGTTGGATAGATAAAATAGAACAAATTGATTTAATAAAAATGAGTATTCAAACCGTATTTTACTAAAAATATCAGTTATTTCTTCTGAATTTTTATTTATTAAGCAGCCTTCGTGGATGAATTGGTTAATTTGTTGCCTAGTAATGTTTTGCGATTTCTAACCAGGGTTCGATTCCGATTGCAGTATTTTTGTTATGAACTTTATTATCATTATAATACAATTTTATAAAGTGAATTTAATGTGTTGAAAAAAGAGTTGAAAATATTAAACTCATTTTATAAAAATTATGTTAATAATAATAAAAAAATTACGACAATCGGGATCGAACCCGGATTTTAAATACGCTTTAAACACTGACATTACCACATAAATTTGTTCTCATTTTTCTATTTATTAAAATGTAGTGCTATATTATGCTCAAATTGTGCTAGAAAAAAGATTTGCATTAATTTAAAATTTAACACAAAGCTATGTCATTTTTTGTGGGACACACGGTATAACAACAGTAAGTTTCTTCATTTCACTTAATACAATAAGTGTCACGTGGTTGCGGCATCTCGTTAATTAATTATTGTTTAAAAATGTGGTTTATATACGGTGATTCAGTATTTAAAACAATTAAAGTTGCGCATATATCTAAATATACTAAATTTCAAGTTTTATTATAATTATTTTCAAGTAGTCTTTGGAAAAGAAAAAGTTGCAAATAAATTTTTTTTGGCAAACTTTTTGGAATAATTAATATATTCTTGAAGAAAACAATGAATTTCATGATACAATATTTAAAATATTGGAAAAAACTGTGTATAGAGGGTGAGTTTTTTAAAACTTACAATTGCTATAAACGAAAACCATTTTGAAGAAAAACAAAAACACGTCAATTATAATATCGAGGGGGACAATTTTTTACGTATTAATGATAGTTGTGGAATTAACCCCCACGCCCTCAGAAACCATCCTTAAATATTTTTAAAATATTTAATAAGAATTTCAGTGGCGTAATTAGTTTTTATTTTTAATAATTATTGATCGATGATGATGATAGCTTTACTATTGAAACACGTGTCCGAGTATAGTTTTTTGTCCAGTTTTTTGGTGTTTTCCTTTTGTTACAGATAGACTTTGCAGTTTAGAGTTCCATTCCTTTAATTAATAATTTTTGATCAAAAATTAGAATTAAGAACCGACACGAATTGTTATATTGTTTATTTAAAAAACTTAAAATGGTCTTACAATAAATGTTGGAAATTATTTCCGTTATTTTGAAGAAAATGATCAAATTCTTATCGAACATTTTTAAACGTTTCTTAGGAATTCGGTGACATTGCAGTAATTTTTGCCGCAGGTCTTCAATGGACTCCGATGGAGTTCTGAATACGACCGATTTATAATAATAATAATAATAATAGCATTTATTTAGTGAATAATAACTATTAGCATCTTACATTTGTCATATACTAAGTTAGTTTACGTTACCTTTTCTATTGTATTTTGTTCATGTAAAGTTGTCTTTTGTGTGGTTTCATTTGGAAATCGATCATCTAAGTATTCTCTAACTGGTCGCATATAATGAGGAGATGCTCCATCTTGTTGGAAATAAAGTAAACATTTGTTTAAAAATTCATGTCCATTCACTCCTCTTTGATAATCTTTGATACTCTAACAACTGACTGATCGATGTCATTTTCCAAGAGTTCAAGATAACGTTCACCAGTCAAGTGAGAATTCTAGTTTTCATAAATTGAATTAAAAATATAATACTTTCTAATGTATACAATAACCGAAAGTGTAAGTAAATGACGTACAGTTTATTATGCTTGTTCAGTTTCTGCTAAGGAAAATCGCGAGCACTTCTGATGTTATTCGAAAAAACTCTTATTTTAAAAAAAATCTAATATTTCTATTATAGTGGGAGTTATGAAAAAAATTTCAACCAGAAGTTGCTTGTTTCATTAAAATAAACTCATAATAATTTTCTGCTTTTAATGTGGTTAAATGCAGTGGTACAATCTAGGTTTTATATAATAAATTCCTGCGTATTTAAAAATTATTGGATTAGAGTCAGTTGGCCATGAAAACAAATAAGTTATGTTGTCATCACTTCAAAAAAAACTGTTAAACTGTCAATTTTAAGTTATTAATTATAAAATAGACAATTTCTCAGTAGATGAGTAATGTGATATGTTGTGTATCTACATTCGATATATGTATACACATGTATGCTTAACAAATGGCTCAAAATTGTGGATTGGTTTGTCTTGTCACAGTATTTGCTTCAAGGTTTAGGAAAATCACTAAAACCTAAACAAGCCAACCCTTAGTATGATAACATAATGCATTTGTTTTCATGGCCTGCTTGTGTAATATAATAATTTTAAAATACATAGCAATTTTTAACTAAAACCTAGATTGTTGCAAATCATTGAAGTCAAAAAATAAAATAAAAATTTTTGTATTACAGAATCTATGATGGCGTCCATTTAAAAAATAAAGTTATTGGCAGTATTTCGAAAACCATAAAAGTAATTTGTTTTTCGAAAATTTTATGAATTTACTTTAACGAAACAAGAAAATTTTGTTTCACAATATTCACGATAACGGAAATATTTTTCGAAAACAGAGTTTTTCCGAATAACTTAGGGCCTTGTCGGAATTTTCGAGTTTACGCAGTAAAATATGAACCACCATAATAAAATGTACATCATTGCATATATAATCAAAACTGTATAATAACAAAGATAACTATACAATCCCACTCAATTTGGGACACATTATATTTTAAATTGAATAAACTGTCAGATTGAAATAAATATGAATGAATATAATTGATTAAAAATACTTGTTTGTGAAAAAAGCCACTTGTGTATTTACCGCTGTCAAAGCGACACTAGCGGTTTGTTATGCAATATTCTTTGAGGGGTGGGTAAACGAAAATTTGTCGGGATTTAGCCTACTTCAGACTCTGAATCTCAACATCATACGTGTCTTCCATATTGTTAAGCCTCTGCCACCTTCCCATCTCGACACATACAATCTATCCACATTAGATCTTGGATGAAGTGCACCATACATGTTCAACAATTTTCTTGTTTTTTGTCCATGTTTCATTTCCTGCTAGGGTCCACTTTATTATGCCAAAGCTATACTGCACTACCGGCACTGCTAGTGTTGTGATGGCCGCAAGCTTGTTCTTTGTACTCAATTCAGTTTTCATGATCTCTCGTGTTCTTCGAAGGTATTCTTTATGACCAATAGCTTTGTTTTCTTCAACTCCCAGATATTTGTAAAGTTCTAATCCTCAAGGGATCTTATAATAGTGTTTGTGTCCAATTTCACGTTCTGTCTTTCTGTCGTTTTACCTCTGTGGATCGTTATTTTTGCACATTTCTCCAGTCCAAATTCCATCTTTATATCATCACTAAATTCTTTACAATCTTCAACTGTGTTTTCAATTCTTCAGCTTAAGGTCATCTACATTAGCAGGTTACTAATTTTTCATTTCTGCATTGGTAGTCAGTATGAGATTGATTGAGCTGTGAGCTTCAAAAGCTTTTTTGATAGTCAATCCAAGCAATGGGAGAGGCTTTTTCGGCTTTCTCTGCAATCTTCGCTAATCATCTTACTAACTAGCAGGTGGTCCTTGCATCTGTAAGTGTTCTTGGCGCATCCTTTCTGTTCCACTGGAAACAATTTGTTTTCTTCGAGATGTGCATGCAATCTCGCTGTCGTAATACTTGTCATACTCTTATACATGGTGTTCAGGCAGGTTATTGGCCTATATTTCTTAGCTGGGCCTGATTTCTTATTCTTAGGTACAAGATGTGTCTTTCCTTTTACAAACCAATTTGGCGTATCCATTGTGCCTCTGATCATGCCGTTGAAACATTTACACAGTTTTCAACCAGAAATTGGTTAACCCATTATTACCTGGTGCCTTCCAATTAGCAGCCTTTCTCAGTGCCGTCCCAAGTTCTTCTGGGCTGATATCCTGCCAATTCATTTCATTAACATGAGTGTTTTGTCTCTTTTCGTCTTCAATTCAAAGTACACCTCCATAGTCCCTTTCCCCAGATACTATTCCAATAGGTTTCTATTTCCTTCTCGGTCGGTGGTTTTCTATTTTCTCCCATATTTTTATTTAGTATGTTTTTCTGTTACCTTCTTCTTGTCTTTGTCCTGCCTTATCTTGAATTTTCTGTGCAGTTCCATACATCACTTTGTTCAGCGTTGTGATATCCGAAAAATTCTTCTGGGGACGACGTGATATTATTATTATTATTATTATTAAAGAACTACTTGCCGAGGCGAACTTATATGGCAATATTTTCTAGAACAAAATTTAGAATTCAACTTAATATTTTGGTCTCGATATTGGTTTTTCAAATATACTTACTTCATTGTTTTGTATTTTAATTGTCAAATCTGCAGTTGATAGATATAATTTTCAAACTAACGCGAGGTTTTTATGGACTCATCGTGGTAACGTAATTTATGCGATTTTTTTATTCACTTACATTTCTGTTCCTTTCTATATTGTATAAACAATTGGCATATGAGTGAAATTTTCTAGGGCAACGACGAACAAACGATATAGCGTGATTTTTTAATTTTTGGTTTTTTTCACCAAAAAATCTTTGTTTCACAAAAAAAATGATTAGATGGTTAAACAAGAATTTTTCTTAAGCAAACATGGGCAAACAATATAGCCAGAAAAAATTATTTTCTGTGTTAGACCCAACACAAAGTCATTATATTTCTAAAATCAACGCACTTTGATTTTATTTTGATCGAGTTTCGAATGCAACCATGAAATTGCTTGGAAGTAATTGTTCTTGGAAGGATTTCATATATGATTTAAAAATTGCATTCAATTGATTTATTTAAAATTAAATTCTTCATTCTTGAATCTACATCAAATAGTAGTAGTAGTATTTATTGACAAAAAGTATTAATTTTCTATCCGTGATGTATGCTCAATATTTCAACTAAACTTTGCTCGTTAGCGATTGATTGGAATATTAATGAAACAAAAACATTTCTAATTATAACGGAAGTAGATATAACTCTACCGTGAATTAAACTGCGTTGATTAGCATAGAATATGAAGTTTGAATTGAGAAACTAGCTTTTAAACATTACATTCTAATACCGAGCTTTGTTCCTTAATTACATTGTTATCTAGTTGTTTGTTAATTGGCATTGGTCTTCAATTGATAGACAAGCATCGAAATTCATGGAACTAATTACATTGTAACGTAATAACTTTAGTTTAAACTAGAATGATAATTACGAGTCATAATTATGTTACAACAACCGTTGTAATACAATATAAGTTAGAAATCGTATGCGTTGGTATGTCAATATTAGGCGCATTCTCCAGAATATTTGGATGCCGTAAATTCTATGTGGTTAAACGCAATTGTAAATCATAAAATCCCATTAGGTAAGGGTATAGACAATATGTTACCATTATATATTTAACATCGGTTAGGATGTAATAAAACCACCGGCGGGAGCACTATTTTATCTCATCTTTCATTTAGATCACATTTTCTTAAAAAAAAGAAACTACCCACATTTACAGTACAACAAATTATGAATAATAGATATATATTTTCCAACCGAATAAAATAATATAATCAAATCGGTATTTTTATCGTAACTTCGATGGACCATACGTTACAGAATTATAAACTGTCGATCAACATTTGTAAAGTAGATTTTTTTTTACAACATGTTATATATAAAAGCTTCAGCATCATCCTTTTTATTAGGGATCCACGAAAAGCTTTTACAAGCTACCGTCATAAAGTTCTTAATTGGTTTTGTTATATTAAACCAGGAGTGTTGTATATGTATACATACATGACTTCGACTTAAGTTGCAAACTCTTCACAACTTGAAATTGGATACTTGTTGCGATCCCAATTTGATTTAAAATTAATTGGACGTTTCGTTCAAAATCCATTGATATTTTCTTATGTATCGTTATCAAACTTGATTTTAAGTAACATTACTGCTGTTGTAGTTTCAAAACATTCTATTTTAGTCACACCAGTTGGAGATTGTTATTATAAACTGTGTTAATTAATGACATTCATCTACTGACAGGAGACTTAAACGCACGTTAAGGTAACCTCAAAATTGACAAATAAAATGAATAGGTCTGCATACAAAAAAATTGTAGGTTAATAAATTTTAGAGGTTACTGTTTGTAAATCAATAATTAACACCCTGTATTTTAAGAACATAGTAAGTTGTACAACTATAGAAGTCTCATATTTTTGTGTATCTGTACGTTTTCAAATTTAACTTGTGGAAATAATCCTATATGTGAATTTTGAGTTGAGATTTATGGACGATATTTTTAGATTGTAAGAAATAAATCATACATATGTAATTTAAGCATCTGCGCATCTATTTTTTATTTCGACAGTATCCCAGTTCGACCCTATAATGCTTCTCAAATCGCAAAGTTACAAAACGTTACAAACTGGAATAATTTATCGAGTTGTGGAAAAAAAGTACGACTGACATATCTTGAATTTATTTTGACGTTTATATGTACTCTGCTGTCCCTGATACGAACTGACTAGTGAATACGGGCAAGACGTACGACTTTTCCCCTCAAATTGCAATGCGTTCTTTATGCTATTCACTACACTTGTTCTTTTTTTCAACTCTTAACATAAATCTTTTCCACTACCTACTTTGTCTACTTAGTTTTCGCATATTCGGTGCTTCCGCATAGTTTGATTTTAAATCGATAAGATTAGTCCGCGTCTAAGAATATCTGAATATTAATCGCTTCCCAAGTTTTAATATAAAGTTTTTGTATGAAAGCGATACCTCGTTAATCTTTGCTATGTTTTGTTTAACTTTTTGTTATTTACCAAATCAAATAAATTAAAATTTTTGCTTCACTGCTTATATAATAAAATCTCAGTTATTAATCGGTTTCAAAATCGAAAATTTTAATACACTTATTTTTTTATTTTTTCCTGACTAATCCGAGTTACTAGCAGATTATAATTCAGCTGAAACGATTTCAATTAGACTTGGTAACAAAGTTATTGTATTTTATGGTTTATGCAACCAAAATACATCCGGTTTTTCTTGCCGAAGTTTTAAGCCAAAAAAACTGTAAACAGGATACTATCTCAAAGACTACTTTTGATTCCAACATAGTTTGGTTTTTAGTGTATTTTTATAATATCAAAAATTTGATTAAATTTGGGCATAAATCGATCGGACCAAAACGGAAATTGAAGAATATATTCGGAAATATTCAGTAACGCAGAATATTTGGAAATGAAACAACTAATAATTTTTTAAAAATAGTTTTAATTAAAACGTTTCGCCGTAGCTTCATCAGTTAATATCCATAAATTAATTAATTAGACATTTGAAACAAATTAAAAAGTTGACATTTAATTAAAAAGTATGTACCAAACTTCATTGAAAAACACAAACTTACAAAAAAAAAAACTAAATTAACAGCTGTTAAAAACCAAAATCAATTTATATTCGGAAATATACCGAGCGATCATAAAATTTTTAGACAAGGCGTGGCTATGACTTTGACATTAGCAAAATGTTCATGTGTTAGATAACAACTAATAAACGTCAATTGATTATCAGTCTGATTTTTATGGAAAAATGGTTTTCAATAACGGTTAGTGGTCATATATAAAAGAGGGAAAGATTTAGATGTATCGTATATACAACCAACAATACGCATCTTGTTATCAAAGACATGAAAAATTTGCTAATGTCAAAATCATAGCCACACTTTATTTAAAAACGTTATGATCGCTCGGTACATTGTACGAGAGTCATCCACAAATATGGTTCCCAAAGAGCTCCAGACGCATGGGGAGATGGAGGTTCCCATTGTTGATCCCGCCAAGTGCGAGATTCGTTCTGTAATTCGCTTTTTACACGCCAAAGGGACTCCATCCGCGGATATTCATTGTCAGTTGACAGATGTATATTGCGAAAAGTGTATGTTCGGTGTAACGCTGCTTCACGACAACCCCCGACTTTACGTCTTCGGTCAAACCTAGGAACTTTTGGCATACTATAGGTGGACTGTCATGCCCCACCCACCTTACACACCGGAACTCGCGCGTAGTGATTATCACTTGTTCCTCAAGTTAAAGGAATACTTGAGTGACCAACGCTTTCGGAGCGCCGTTTCCTCAACGAGTTGGCGGTGGAGTTCTTCGACATTGGGATACAGAAATTGGAGCACCGTCTAAAAAAACGCGTAGAAAAAGATGGCGATTATGTAGAGAAATACAGCAAAGTTTCTTCTTTCAAACGATGTAAATTTCTATGAGAATAAACAATGTTGTCTATTTGTAAAATTGAGGGGAACCTTGGTTCTGGATCGACTCTCTTATATACTGCTATGATATAAATGTCCCCAACTGAAAACTTGTTTGCTTTCTGACATAAAACGTAATTGTAGCATTTAAGAAGGTGAATCGGAGGGAGTCCAGGAAGATGAGTTTTAGTTTATAAATTAGGTAAATTTTATGTAAAACGGGTAAAATGAATCTATAAGAAAGTGAGAAACGTGGATTCAAGATAGACATGGATGTACAAGTAGTATGTTCGACAATAATGATCAACGAGAGAAAATTCAAGATAAAAAGTAAAAAAAACGATTTGGCCTTATAAAAGGTCATTGAAGCTAAGAAAGATTGAATAAGGTTTCAATGCGACGCAACAAAATTTAGAGGAAAGCTTCGAGGGAAAGAAAAGTGAGCAAAGTCCTACACGAAAATCCTAATGTTAATTAATAACAAGAATAATTGGCAAATTAGAAGAAAACTAGTCGAAAATGGTGATGGTACGACGGGGCTACGGGTGTACTTGAAAAACACAAACAACGTGTGAAAATTAACGGATTTAAACAAGAAACAAAGGAAGATTAAAGTGAGCTTTGATAAGTATATAAATACAGGCGCACAAGGGGCGCTACTTTCTTCTCGATAAAACTGAGGGCAGAAGTGCATCAGAGTTGATGTCGCTCTGCAAATAAATAAAAGTTAAAAAGTGAGATAGAATAAACGAATAAATTTAGTAGGTAATAAAGGGAGCAAAATGTGAACTATGAATTCAAACATGAAAAAAATATTCAACAAGTAAGAGAGTTGATTTAGAATTGAATGAATTTAAATTAAATATTTACCGATTATCGAGTGTTACGTAAAGTTAGTACTAATCGAAGTTCATTGTGGGAAAGTTGACGAAGTGTTGTGACATCAAAACTGAAACAAATAAAGGAAAACGCAGTGCGAGGAAAATATTTTAAAAAGACGATTACCTATGCCGAACTGTTAATACGGCGCTTAAAAACATTTTAACAAACTACCTGCAGTGATTATCATTGAGGAGATCTTTGAGAGTAATTACGAAGACGTGGAGTAAGCAGCGTAAGATATCCAGGAAGGAGATCACCAGACATCTTCAAGATAACCTCAAAAATACGGTGAAGTCAAAACGATTCTGTTAAGCAAGAAAGAACTAGTTACCATTCACATATGACCGAAGGTTAGTTATACGTAGTTGTATTTTATCTGTAAGAAAATTGTTGTAACTTATTTTAAAACAATCACAGTAAAGCCTAAACGCACTTCAAAGGATCGCGACACTCTTAAGCGGTAGTAATTTCAACTAAAGCGTCATTCAAAAGTTCGTGCGAATTAATTTCATTTGAATGCTTTTATAAACAATTATGTAGACAATTTAAGAAATTGTACTGTGTTAAACAAAATAAATGTCTAATGTGGTCAGTGTTTGTTTTCATGAAAAATAAGTAATAAAACAGTAATCATACAGAAAAGAAATTATAACAATCTATTTATACCAACATAACAAAAGGACTTCATACAAAAATTATACTATGTTACAATCTTCAAAACAGATTTTAATATAAAATTTGGATACGTGAATTGAAGTGAGTGGCTGGAGTAAAGTTGGTCATATTAATTAATGAATAAAAAGTCGACTAAAATTTAAAAAGTGTAATTAAAGGTTTATACTAAAGAGAAATAATTAAACCAGTACACTTA